>JAVHZZ010000179.1:20000-183000 GCA_036250195.1 Mixophyes australis | reverse complement strand
TCATGAATCATGAATGGAATCATGAATCATGAATTATGAATCGAATCATGAATCATGATTAAAGAATTGAATCATGAATCATGAATCATGAATTGAATCATGAATTCAATCATGAATCATGAATCATGAATCGAATCATGAATCATGAATCATGAAATGAATCATGAATCATGAATTCAATCATGAATCATGAATTGAATCATGAATCATGAAGTGAATCATGTCATGAATCATGAATCATGAATCGAATCATGAATCATGAATCGAATCATGAATTGAATCATAAATCATGAATAATAAATCATGAATCGAATCATGAATCAAGAATTGAATCATGAATCATGATTCATGAAATGAATCATAAGTCATGAATCATGAATTGAATCATGAATCATGAATTAAATCATGAATCATGAATCGAATCATGAATTAAATCATGAATTGAATCATGAATCATGAATTGAAATCTTGAATCATGAATCATTAATTGAATAATGAATCATGAATCATGAAATGAATCATGAATAATGAATCATGAATTGAATCATGAATTGAATCATGAATTGAATCATAAATTGAATTATGAATCATGAATTGAATCATGATTCATGAATCATGAATCATGAATTGAATCATGAATCATGAATCATGAATCGAATCATGAATCATGAATCTTGAATCATAAATCGAATCATGAATTGAATCATGAATTGAATCATGAATCATGAATCATGATTTGAATTATAAATCATGAATCAAATCTTGAATCATTAATTGAATCATGAATCATGAATCATGAATCATGAATAATGAATCATGAATTGAATCATGAATCATGAATTGAATCATGAATTGGATCATAAATTAAGAATCATGAAATAAATCATGAATTGAATCATGAATCATGAATTGAATCATGAATCATGAAATGAATCATGAATTCAAACATGAATCATGAATTGAATCATGAATCATGAATCATGTAATGAATCATGAATCATGAATCGAATCATGAATCATGAATCATGAAATGAATCATGTAATGAATCATGAATCATGAATTAAATCATGAATCATGAATTGAATCATGAATCATGAAGTGAATCATGAATTGAATCATGAATCATGAATCGAATCATGAATCGAATCATGAATTGAATCATGAATCATAATTTAAATCATGAATCATGAATCATGAATCGAATCATGAATCATGAATCATGAATCATGAATCGAATCATGAATCATGAATCATGAATCATAAATCGAATCATGAATTAAATCATGAATCATGAATCATAAATCGAATCATCAATTGAATCATCAATTGAATCATGAATCATGAATCGAATCTTGAATCATTAATTGAATCATGAATCATGAATCATGAATTGAATCATGGATCATGAATCATGAATTGAATCATGAAATGAATCATGAATTATAAATCATAAAATGAATCATGATCTGAATCATGAATTGAATCATCAATAATGAATCATGAAATAAATCATGAAATAAATCATGAATCATGAATTGAATCAAGAATTAAATCATAAATCGTGAAATGAATCATGAAATGAATCATGAATCATGAATTGAATCATGAATCACGAATTGAATCATGAATCATGAATAATGAATCATGAATTGAATCATGAATCATGAATTGAATTATGAATTGAATCATAAATCAAGAATCATGAAATAAATTATGAATTGAATCATGAATCATGAATTGAATCATGAATCATGAAATGAATCATGAATTGAATCATGAATTCAAACATGAATCATGAAATGAATCATATAATGAATCATGAATCATGAATTGAATCATGAATCATGAATTGAATCATGAATCATGAAATGAATCATGAATTGAATCATGAATTCAAACATGAATCATGAAATGAATCATGTAATGAATCATGAATCATGAATTGAATCATGAATCATGAATTGAATCATGAATCATGAATCTAATCATGAATTGAATTATGAATCATAATTTGAATCATGAATCATGAATTGAATCATGAATCATTAATAATAAATCATGAATCGAATCATGAATCATGAATTGAATCATGAGTCATGATTCATGAATTGAAACATGAATCATGAATTGAATCATGAATCATGAATCATGAATTGAATCATGAATCATGAATCATTACTCGAATCATGAATCATGAATCATGAATCATGAATTAAATCATGAATCATGAATCATGAATCATGAATCGAATCTTGAATCATGAATCATTAATTGAATAATGAATCATGAATTGAATCATGAATCATGAATCATAAATTGAATCATGAATTGAATCATAAATTAAAACATGAATCATGAATTGAATCATAAATTGAAACATGAATCATGAATTGAATCATGATTCATGAATCATGAATTGAATCATGAATCATGAATCATGAATACTGAATCATGAATCATGATTAAAGAATTGAATCATGAATCATGAATCATGAATTGAATCATGAATCATGAATTGAATCATGAATCATGAATCGAATCATGAATCATGAATCATGAATCAAATCATGAATCATGAATTATGAATCGAATCATGAATCATGAATTGAATCATGAATCGAATCATGAATTGAATCATGAATCGAATCATGAATCATGAATCATGTATCGAATAATGAATCATGAATTATGAATCGAATCATGAATCATGATTAAAGAATTGAATCATGAATCATGAATTGAATCATGAATCATGAATTGAATCATGAATCATGAATCGAATCATGAATCATGAAATGAATCATGAATTCAATCATGAATCATGAATTGAATCATGAATCATGAAGTGAATCATGTCATGAATCATGAATCGAATCATGAATCATGAATCGAATCATGAATTGAATCATGAATCATGAATCATAATTTGAATCATGAATCATGAATTGAATCATGAATCATGAATAATAAATCATGAATTGAATCATGAATCAAGAATTGAATCATGAATCATGATTCATGAAATGAATCATAAATCATGAATCATGAATTGAATCATGAATCATGAATTAAATCATGAATCATGAATCGAATCATGAATTAAATCATGAATCATGAATCATTAATTGAATAATGAATCATGAATCATGAAATGATTCATGAATAATGAATCATGAATTGAATCATGAATAATGAATCATGAATTGAATCATGAATTGAATTATGAATCATGAATCGAATCATGATTCATGAATCATGAATTGAATCATGAATCATGAATCATGAATTGAATCATGAATCATGAATCATGAATCATGAATCGAATCATGAATCATGAATCATGAATCATGAATCGAATCATGAATCATGAATCTTGAATCATAAATCGAATCATGAATTGAATCATGAATCATGAATCATGAATCGAATCATGAATCATGAATCATGAATCATGAATCATGAATCATGAATCGAATCATGAATCATGAATCTTGAATCATAAATCGAATCATGAATTAAATCATGAATCATGAATCATGAATCATAAATCGAATCATGAATTAAATCATGAATTGAATCATGAATCATGAATAATAAATCATGAATCGAATCATGAATCAAGAATTGAATCATGAATCATGATTCATGAAATGAATCATAAATCATGAATCATGAATTGAATCATGAATCATGAATTAAATCATGAATCATGAATCGAATCATGAATTAAATCATGAATCATGAATTGAATCATGAATCATGAATCGAATCTTGAATCATGAATCATTAATTGAATAATGAATCATGAATCATGAAATGATTCATGAATAATGAATCATGAATTGAATCATGAATAATGAATCATGAATTGAATCATGAATTGAATCATGAATTGAATCATGAATTGAATTATGAATCATGAATCGAATCATGATTCATGAATCATGAATTGAATCATGAATCATGAATCATGAATTGAATCATGAATCATGAATCATGAATCATGAATCGAATCATGAATCATGAATCATGAATCATGAATCATGAATCGAATCATGAATCATGAATCTTGAATCATAAATCGAATCATGAATTGAATCATGAATCATGAATCATGATTTGAATCATAAATCATGAATCGAATCTTGAATCATTAATTGAATCATGAATCATGAATCATGAATTGAATCATGGATCATGAATCATGAATTGAATCATGAAATGAATCATGAATTATGAATCATGAATGGAATCATGGATCATGAATCATGAATTGAATCATGAAATGAATCATGAATTATGAATCATAAAATGAATCATGATCTGAATCATGAATTGAATCATCAATAATGAATCATGAAATAAATCATGAAATAAATCATGAATCATGAATTGAATCAAGAATTAAATCATAAATCGTGAACTGAATCATGAAATGAATAATGAATCATGAATTGAATCATGAATCACGAATTGAATCATGAATCATGAATCATGAATCATGAATAGGGAATCATGAATTGAATCATAAATCAAGAATCATGAAATAAATCATGAATTGAATCATGAATCATGAATTGAATCATGAATCATGAAATGAATCATGAATTGAATCATGAATTCAAACATGAATCATGAATTGAATCATGAATCATGAATTGAATCATGAATCATGAATCATGAATCGAATCATGAATCATGAATCATGAATCATGAATCATGAATCGAATCATGAATCATGAATCTTGAATCATAAATCGAATCATGAATTAAATCATGAATCATGAATCATGAATCATAAATCGAATCATGAATTAAATCATGAATTGAATCATGAATCATGAATCATGATTTGAATCATAAATCATGAATCGAATCTTGAATCATTAATTGAATCATGAATCATGAATTGAATCATGGATCATGAATCATGAATTGAATCATGAAATGAATCATGAATTATGAATCATGAATTGAATCATGGATCATGAATCATGAATTGAATCATGAAATGAATCATGAATTATGAATCATAAAATGAATCATGATCTGAATCATGAATTGAATCATCAATAATGAATCATGAAACAAATCATGAAATAAATCATGAATCATGAATTGAATCAAGAATTAAATCATAAATCGTGAACTGAATCATGAAATGAATCATGAATCACGAATTGAATCATGAATCATGAATCATGAATCATGAATAGGGAATCATGAATTGAATCATAAATCAAGAATCATGAAATAAATCATGAATTGAATCATGAATCATGAATTGAATCATGAATCATGAAATGAATCATGAATTGAATCATGAATTCAAACATGAATCATGAATTGAATCATGAATCATGAATTGAATCATGAATCATGAATCGAATCATGAATCATGAATCGAATCATGAATCATGTAATGAATCATGAATCATGAATTGAATCATGAATCATGAATTGAATCATGAATCATGAAGTGAATCATGAATTGAATCATGAATCATGAATCGAATCATGAATCGAATCATGAATTGAATCATGAATCATAATTTGAATCATGAATCATGAATTGAATCATGAATCATTAATAATAAATCATGAATCAAATCATGAATCATGAATTGAATCATGAATCATGATTCATGAAATGAATCATGAATTGAATCTTGAATTGAATCATGAATTGAAACATGAATCATGAATTGAATCATGAATCATGAATCATGAATTAAATCATGAATCATGAATCATGAATCATGAATCGAATCTTGAATCATGAATCATTAATTAAATAATGAATCACAAATTGAATCATGAATCATGAATCATAAATTGAATCATGAATTGAATCATGAATTGAAACATGAATCATGAATTGAATCATGATTCATGAATCATGAGTTGAATCATGAATCATGAATCATGAATTGAATCATGAATCATGAATCATGAATCATGAATCGAATCATGAATCATGAATCATGAATCATGAATCGAATCATGAATCATGAATCATGAATCATAAATCGAATCATGAATTGAATCATGAATTGAATCATGAATCATGAATCGAATCTTGAATCATGAATCATTAATTGAATCATGAATCATGAATTGAATCATGAATCATGAATCATAAAATGAATCATGATCTGAATCATGAATTGAATCAATCATGAATCATGAAATGAATAATGAAATAAATCATGAATCTTGAATTGAATCTTAAATTGAATCATAAATCGTGAAATGAATCATGAAATGAATCATTAATTATGAATTGAATCATGAATCATGAATCATGATTCGAATCAAGTATCATGATTCGAATCAAGTATCATTAATCGAATCATGAATCATGAATCGAACCATGAATCACAAATCATGAATTGAATTATGAATCATGAATTATGATTCGAATCAAGAATCATGAATCGAATCATGAATCATGAATCGAACCATGAATCACAAATCATGAATTGAATTAAGAATCATGAATTATGAATCGAATCATGAATGACAAAACATGAATTAAATCATGAATCATAAAATGAATCATGAATCATGAATGGAATCATGAATCATGAATTATGAATCGAATCATGAATCATGATTAAAGAATTGAATCATGAATCATGAATCATGAATTGAATCATGAATCATGAATTGAATCATGAATCATGAATCGAATCATGAATCATGAATCATGAAATGAATCATGAATCATGAATTCAATCATGAATCATGAATTGAATCATGAATCATGCAGTGAATCATGTCATGAATCATGAATCATGAATCATGAATCGAATCATGAATCATGAATCGAATCATGAATTGAATCATGAATCATGAATCATAATTTGAATCATGAATCATGAATTGAATCATGAATCATGAATAATAAATCATGAATCGAATCATGAATCAAGAATTGAATCATGAATCATGAATCGAATCTTGAATCATGAATCATTAATTGAATAATGAATCATGAATCATGAAATGAATCATGAATAATGAATTATGAATTGAATCATGAATTGAATCATGAATTGAATCATGAATTGAATTATGAATCATGAATCGAATCATGATTCATGAATCATGAATTGAATCATGAATCATGAATCATGAATTGAATCATGAATCATGAATCATGAATCATGAATCAAATCATGAATCATGAATCATGAATCATGAATCATGAATCGAATCATGAATCATGAATCTTGAATCATAAATCGAATCATGAATTGAATCATGAATTGAATCATGAATCATGATTTGAATCATAAATCATGAATCGAATCTTGAATCATTAATTGAATCATGAATCATGAATCATGAATCATGAATAATGAATCATTAATTGAATCATGAATCATGAATCATGAATCATGAATAATAAATCATGAATTGAATCATGAATCATGAATTGAATCATGAATCATGAAATGAATCATGAATTCAAACATGAATCATGAATTGAATCATGAATCATGAATCATGAATTGAATCATGAATCATGAATCGAATCATGAATCATGAATCATGAAATGAATCATGTAATGAATCATGAATCATGAATTAAATCATGAATCATGAATTGAATCATGAATCATGAAGTGAATCATGAATTGAATCATGAATCATGAATCGAATCATGAATTGAATCATGAATCATAATTTGAATCATGAATCATGAATTGAATCATGAATCATGAATAATAAATCATGAATCGAATCATGAATCAAGAATTGAATCATGAATCATGATTCATGAAATGAATCATAAATCGTGAATCATGAATTGAATCATGAATCATGAATCGAATCATGAATCATGAATCGAATCTTGAATTAAATCATGAATCATGAATTGAATCATGAATCATGAATCGAATCTTGAATCATGAAATGAATCATGAATAATGAATCATGAATCATGAAATGAATCATGAATAATGAATCATGAATTGAATCATGAATTGAATCATGAATTGAATCATGAATTGAATTATGAATCATGAATCGAATCATGATTCATGAATCATGAATTGAATCATGAATCATGAATCATGAATCATGAATCGAATCATGAATCATGAATAATGAATCATGAATCGAATCATGAATTAAATCATGAATCATGAATCATGAATCATAAATCGAATCATGAATTAAATCATGAATTGAATCATGAATCATGAATCATGATTTGAATCATAAATCATGAATCGAATCTTGAATCATTAATTGAATCATGAATCATGAATCATGAATTGAATCATGGATCATGAATCATGAATTGAATCATGAAATGAATCATGAATTATGAATCATGAATTAAATCATGGATCATGAATCATGAATTGAATCATGAAATGAATCATGAACTATGAATCATAAAATGAATCATGATCTGAATCATGAATTGAATCATCAATAATGAATCATGAAATAAATCATGAAATAAATCATGAATCATGAATTGAATCAAGAATTAAATCATAAATCGTGAAATGAATCATGAAATGAATCATGAATCATGAATTGAATCATGAATCACGAATTGAATCATGAATCATGAATCATGAATCATGAATAGGGAATCATGAATTGAATCATAAATCAAGAATCATGAAATAAATCATGAATTGAATCATGAATCATGAATTGAATCATGAATCATGAAATGAATCATGAATTGAATCATGAATTCAAACATGAATCATGAATTGAATCATGAATCATGAATTGAATCATGAATCATGAATCGAATCATGAATCATGAATCATGAAATGAATCATGTAATGAATCATGAATCATGAATTGAATCATGAATCATGAATTGAATCATGAATCATGAAGTGAATCATGAATTGAATCATGAATCATGAATCGAATCATGAATCGAATCATGAATTGAATCATGAATCATAATTTGAATCATGAATCATGAATTGAATCATGAATCATTAATAATAAATCATGAATCGAATCATGAATCATGAATTGAATCATGAATCATGATTCATGAAATGAATCATGAATTGAATCATGAATTGAATCATGAATTGAAATATGAATCATGAATTGAATCATGAATCATGAATCATGAATTGAATCATGAATCATGAATCATGACTCGAATCATGAATCATGAATCATGAATCATGAATTAAATCATGAATCATTAATTAAATAATGAATCACAAATTGAATCATGAATCATGAATCATAAATTGAATCATGAATTGAATCATGAATTGAAACATGAATCATGAATTGAATCATGATTCATGAATCATGAATTGAATCATGAATCATGAATCATGAATTGAATCATGAATCATGAATCATGAATCGAATCATGAATCATGAATCATGAATCATAAATCGAATCATGAATTGAATCATGAATTAAATCATAAATCGTGAAATGAATCATGAAATGAATCATGAATCATGAATTGAATCATGAATCACGAATTGAATCATGAATCATGAATAGGGAATCATGAATTGAATCATAAATCAAGAATCATGAAATAAATCATGAATTGAATCATGAATCATGAATTGAATCATGAATCATGAAATGAATCATGAATTCAAACATGAATCATGAATTGAATCATGAATCATGAATTGAATCATGAATCATGAATCATGAAATGAATCATGTAATGAATCATGAATCATGAATTGAATCATGAATCATGAATTGAATCATGAATCATGAAGTGAATCATGAATTGAATCATGAATCATGAATCGAATCATGAATCGAATCATGAATTGAATCATGAATCATAATTTGAATCATGAATCATGAATTGAATCATGAATCATTAATAATAAATCATGAATCGAATCATGAATCATGAATTGAATCATGAATCATGATTCATGAAATGAATCATGAATTGAATCATGAATTGAATCATGAATTGAAACATGAATCATGAATTGAATCATGAATCATGAATCATGAATTGAATCATGAATCATGAATCATGACTCGAATCATGAATCATGAATCATGAATCATGAATTAAATCATGAATCATGAATCATGAATCATGAATCGAATCTTGAATCATGAATCATTAATTAAATAATGAATCACAAATTGAATCATGAATCATGAATCATAAATTGAATCATGAATTGAAACATGAATCATGAATTGAATCATGATTCATGAATCATGAATTGAATCATGAATCATGAATTGAATCATGAATCATGAATCGAATCATGAATCATGAATCATGAATCATGAATCGAATCATGAATCATGAATCATGAATCATAAATCGAATCATGAATTGAATCATGAATTGAATCATGAATCATGAATCGAATCTTGAATCATGAATCATTAATTGATTCATGAATCATGAATTAAATCATGAATCATGAATCATGAATCATGAATCGAATCATGAATCATGAATAATGAATCATGAATTGAATCATGAATTAAATCATGAATCATGAATCATGAATCATAAATCGAATCATGAATTAAATCATGAATTGAATCATGAATCATGAATCATGATTTGAATCATAAATCATGAATCGAATCTTGAATCATTAATTGAATCATGAATCATGAATCATGAATTGAATCATGGATCATGAATCATGAATTGAATCATGAAATGAATCATGAATTATGAATCATGAATTAAATCATGGATCATGAATCATGAATTGAATCATGAAATGAATCATGAATTATGAATCATAAAATGAATCATGATCTGAATCATGAATTGAATCATCAATAATGAATCATGAAATAAATCATGAAATAAATCATGAATCATGAATTGAATCAAGAATTAAATCATAAATCGTGAAATGAATCATGAAATGAATCATGAATCATGAATTGAATCATGAATCACGAATTGAATCATGAATCATGAATCATGAATCATGAATAGGGAATCATGAATTGAATCATAAATCAAGAATCATGAAATAAATCATGAATTGAATCATGAATCATGAATTGAATCATGAATCATGAAATGAATCATGAATTGAATCATGAATTCAAACATGAATCATGAATTGAATCATGAATCATGAATTGAATCATGAATCATGAATCGAATCATGAATCATGAATCATGAAATGAATCATGTAATGAATCATGAATCATGAATTGAATCATGAATCATGAATTGAATCATGAATCATGAAGTGAATCATGAATTGAATCATGAATCATGAATCGAATCATGAATCGAATCATGAATTGAATCATGAATCATAATTTGAATCATGAATCATGAATTGAATCATGAATCATTAATAATAAATCATGAATCGAATCATGAATCATGAATTGAATCATGAATCATGATTCATGAAATGAATCATGAATTGAATCATGAATTAAATCATGAATTGAAATATGAATCATGAATTGAATCATGAATCATGAATCATGAATTGAATCATGAATCATGAATCATGACTCGAATCATGAATCATGAATCATGAATCATGAATTAAATCATGAATCATGAATCATTAATTAAATAATGAATCACAAATTGAATCATGAATTGAATCATGAATTGAAACATGAATCATGAATTGAATCATGATTCATGAATCATGAATTGAATCATGAATCATGAATCATGAATTGAATCATGAATCATGAATCATGAATCGAATCATGAATCATGAATCATGAATCATAAATCGAATCATGAATTGAATCATGAATTAAATCATAAATCGTGAAATGAATCATGAAATGAATCATGAATCATGAATTGAATCATGAATCACGAATTGAATCATGAATCATGAATCATGAATCATGAATAGGGAATCATGAATTGAATCATAAATCAAGAATCATGAAATGAATCATGAATTGAATCATGAATCATGAATTGAATCATGAATCATGAAATGAATCATGAATTCAAACATGAATCATGAATTGAATCATGAATCATGAATTGAATCATGAATCATGAATCATGAAATGAATCATGTAATGAATCATGAATCATGAATTGAATCATGAATCATGAATTGAATCATGAATCATGAAGTGAATCATGAATTGAATCATGAATCATGAATCGAATCATGAATCGAATCATGAATTGAATCATGAATCATAATTTGAATCATGAATCATGAATTGAATCATGAATCATTAATAATAAATCATGAATCGAATCATGAATCATGAATTGAATCATGAATCATGATTCATGAAATGAATCATGAATTGAATCATGAATTGAATCATGAATTGAAACATGAATCATGAATTGAATCATGAATCATGAATCATGAATTGAATCATGAATCATGAATCATGACTCGAATCATGAATCATGAATCATGAATCATGAATTAAATCATGAATCATGAATCATGAATCATGAATCGAATCTTGAATCATGAATCATTAATTAAATAATGAATCACAAATTGAATCATGAATCATGAATCATAAATTGAATCATGAATTGAATCATGAATTGAAACATGAATCATGAATTGAATCATGATTCATGAATCATTAATTGAATCATGAATCATGAATTGAATCATGAATCATGAATCGAATCATGAATCATGAATCATGAATCATGAATCATGAATCGAATCATGAATCATGAATCATGAATCATAAATCGAATCATGAATTGAATCATGAATTGAATCATGAATCATGAATCGAATCTTGAATCATGAATCATGAATTGAATCATGAATCATGAATTGAATCATGAATCATGAATCATAAAATGAATCATGATCTGAATCATGAATTGAATCAATCATGAATCATGAAATGAATAATGAAATAAATCATGAATCTTGAATTGAATCTTGAATTAAATCATAAATCGTGAAATTAATCATGAAATGAATCATTAATTATGAATTGAATCATGAATCACGAATTGAATCATGAATCATGAATCATGATTCGAATCAAGTATCATGAATCGAATCATGAATCATGAATCGAACCATGAATCACAAATCATGAATTGAATTATGAATCATGAATTATGATTCGAATCAAGAATCATGAATCGAATCATGAATCATGAATCGAACCATGAATCACAAATCATGAATTGAATTATGAATCATGAATCATAAAATGAATCATGATCTGAATCATGAATTGAATCATCAATAATGAATCATGAAATAAATCATGAAATAAATCATGAATCATGAATTGAATCAAGAATTAAATCATAAATCGTGAAATGAATCATGAAATGAATCATGAATCATGAATTGAATCATGAATCACGAATTGAATCATGAATCATGAATCATGAATCATGAATAGGGAATCATGAATTGAATCATAAATCAAGAATCATGAAATAAATCATGAATTGAATCATGAATCATGAATTGAATCATGAATCATGAAATGAATCATGAATTGAATCATGAATTCAAACATGAATCATGAATTGAATCATGAATCATGAATTGAATCATGAATCATGAATCGAATCATGAATCATGAATCATGAAATGAATCATGTAATGAATCATGAATCATGAATTGAATCATAAATCATGAATTGAATCATGAATCATGAAGTGAATCATGAATTGAATCATGAATCATGAATTGAATCATGAATCGAATCATGAATTGAATCATGAATCATAATTTGAATCATGAATCATGAATTGAATCATGAATCATTAATAATAAATCATGAATCGAATCATGAATCATGAATTGAATCATGAATCATGATTCATGAAATGAATCATGAATTGAATCATGAATTGAATCATGAATTGAAACATGAATCATGAATTGAATCATGAATCATGAATCATGAATTGAATCATGAATCATGAATCATGACTCGAATCATGAATCATGAATCATGAATTAAATCATGAATCATGAATCATTAATTAAATAATGAATCACAAATTGAATCATGAATCATGAATCATAAATTGAATCATGAATTGAATCATGAATTGAAACATGAATCATGAATTGAATCATGATTCATGAATCATGAATTGAATCATGAATCATGAATCATGAATTGAATCATGAATCATGAATCATGAATCGAATCATGAATCATGAATCATGAATCATAAATCGAATCATGAATTGAATCATGAATTAAATCATAAATCTTGAAATGAATCATGAAATGAATCATGAATCATGAATTGAATCATGAATCACGAATTGAATCATGAATCATGAATCATGAATCATGAATAGGGAATCATGAATTGAATCATAAATCAAGAATCATGAAATGAATCATGAATTGAATCATGAATCATGAATTGAATCATGAATCATGAAATGAATCATGAATTGAATCATGAATTCAAACATGAATCATGAATTGAATCATGAATCATGAATTGAATCATGAATCATGAATCGAATCATGAATCATGAATCATGAAATGAATCATGTAATGAATCATGAATCATGAATTGAATCATGAATCATGAATTGAATCATGAATCATGAAGTGAATCATGAATTGAATCATGAATCATGAATCGAATCATGAATCGAATCATGAATTGAATCATGAATCATAATTTGAATCATGAATCATGAATTGAATCATGAATCATTAATAATAAATCATGAATCGAATCATGAATCATGAATTGAATCATGAATCATGATTCATGAAATGAATCATGAATTGAATCATGAATTGAATCATGAATTGAAACATGAATCATGAATTTAATCATGAATCATGAATCATGAATTGAATCATGAATCATGAATCATGACTCGAATCATGAATCATGAATTAAATCATGAATCATGAATCATGAATCATGAATCGAATCTTGAATCATGAATCATTAATTAAATAATGAATCACAAATTGAATCATGAATCATGAATCATAAATTGAATCATGAATTGAAACATGAATCATGAATTGAATCATGATTCATGAATCATGAATTGAATCATGAATCATGAATCATGAATTGAATCATGAATCATGAATCATGAATCGAATCATGAATCATGAATCATGAATCGAATCATGAATCATGAATCATGAATCATAAATCGAATCATGAATTGAATCATGAATTGAATCATGAATCATGAATCGAATCTTGAATCATGAATCATTAATTGAATCATGAATCATGAATTGAATCATGAATCATGAATCATAAAATGAATCATGATCTGAATCATGAATTGAATCAATCATGAATCATGAAATGAATAATGAAATAAATCATGAATCTTGAATTGAATCTTGAATTGAATCATAAATCGTGAAATTAATCATGAAATGAATCATTAATTATAAATTGAATCATGAATCACGAATTGAATCATGAATCATGAATCATGATTCGAATCAAGTATCATGAATCGAATCATGAATCATGAATCGAACCATGAATCACAAATCATGAATTGAATTATGAATCATGAATTATGATTCGAATCAAGAATCATGAATCGAATCATGAATCATGAATCGAACCATGAATCACAAATCATGAATTGAATTATGAATCTTGAATTATGAATCGAATCATGAATGACAAAACATAAATTAAATCATGAATCATAAAATGAATCATGAATCATGAATTGAATCATGAATCATTAATAATAAATCATGAATCGAATCATGAATCATGAATTGAATCATGAATCATGATTCATGAAATGAATCATGAATTGAATCATGAATTGAATCATGAATTGAAACATGAATCATGAATTGAATCATGAATCATGAATCATGAATTAAATCATGAATCATGAATCATGAATCGAATCTTGAATCATGAATCAATAATTAAATAATGAATCACAAATTGAATCATGAATCATGAATCATAAATTGAATCATGAATTGAATCATGAATTGAAACATGAATCATGAATTGAATCATGATTCATGAATCATGAATTGAATCATGAATCATGAATCATGAATTGAATCATGAATCATGAATCATGAATCGAATCATGAATCATGAATCATGAATAGGGAATCATGAATTGAATCATAAATCAAGAATCATGAAATAAATCATGAATTGAATCATGAATCATGAATTGAATCATGAATCATGAAATGAATCATGAATTGAATCATGAATTCAAACATGAATCATGAATTGAATCATGAATCATGAATTGAATCATGAATCATGAATCGAATCATGAATCATGAATCATGAAATGAATCATGTAATGAATCATGAATCATGAATTGAATCATGAATCATGAATTGAATCATGAATCATGAAGTGAATCATGAATTGAATCATGAATCATGAATCGAATCATGAATCGAATCATGAATTGAATCATGAATCATAATTTGAATCATGAATCATGAATTGAATCATGAATCATTAATAATAAATCATGAATCGAATCATGAATCATGAATTGAATCATGAATCATGATTCATGAAATGAATCATGAATCATGAATCATGACTCGAATCATGAATCATGAATCATGAATCATGAATTAA
This sequence comes from Mixophyes australis, assembly GCA_036250195.1. NCBI lineage: Eukaryota > Metazoa > Chordata > Amphibia > Anura > Limnodynastidae > Mixophyes > Mixophyes australis. The sequence goes on along the minus strand of JAVHZZ010000179.1, from coordinate 166,426 downwards.
ATCATGAATCATTAATTAAATAATGAATCACAAATTGAATCATGAATTGAATCATGAATTGAAACATGAATCATGAATTGAATCATGATTCATGAATCATGAATTGAATCATGAATCATGAATCATGAATTGAATCATGAATCATGAATCATGAATCATGAATCGAATCATGAATCATGAATCATGAATCATAAATCGAATCATGAATTGAATCATGAATTAAATCATAAATCGTGAAATGAATCATGAAATGAATCATGAATCATGAATTGAATCATGAATCACGAATTGAATCATGAATCATGAATAGGGAATCATGAATTGAATCATAAATCAAGAATCATGAAATGAATCATGAATTGAATCATGAATCATGAATTGAATCATGAATCATGAAATGAATCATGAATTCAAACATGAATCATGAATTGAATCATGAATCATGAATTGAATCATGAATCATGAATCATGAAATGAATCATGTAATGAATCATGAATCATGAATTGAATCATGAATCATGAATTGAATCATGAATCATGAAGTGAATCATGAATTGAATCATGAATCATGAATCGAATCATGAATCGAATCATGAATTGAATCATGAATCATAATTTGAATCATGAATCATGAATTGAATCATGAATCATTAATAATAAATCATGAATCGAATCATGAATCATGAATTGAATCATGAATCATGATTCATGAAATGAATCATGAATTGAATCATGAATTGAATCATGAATTGAAACATGAATCATGAATTGAATCATGAATCATGAATCATGAATTGAATCATGAATCATGAATCATGACTCGAATCATGAATCATGAATCATGAATCATGAATTAAATCATGAATCATGAATCATGAATCATGAATCGAATCTTGAATCATGAATCATTAATTAAATAATGAATCACAAATTGAATCATGAATCATGAATCATAAATTGAATCATGAATTGAATCATGAATTGAAACATGAATCATGAATTGAATCATGATTCATGAATCATGAATTGAATCATGAATCATGAATTGAATCATGAATCATGAATCGAATCATGAATCATGAATCATGAATCATGAATCGAATCATGAATCATGAATCATGAATCATAAATCGAATCATGAATTGAATCATGAATTGAATCATGAATCATGAATCGAATCTTGAATCATGAATCAATAATTGATTCATGAATCATGAATTGAATCATGAATCATGAATCATGAATCATGAATCGAATCATGAATCATGAATAATGAATCATGAATTGAATCATGAATTAAATCATGAATCATGAATCATGAATCATAAATCGAATCATGAATTAAATCATGAATTGAATCATGAATCATGAATCATGATTTGAATCATAAATCATGAATCGAATCTTGAATCATTAATTGAATCATGAATCATGAATCATGAATTGAATCATGGATCATGAATCATGAATTGAATCATGAAATGAATCATGAATTATGAATCATGAATTAAATCATGGATCATGAATCATGAATTGAATCATGAAATGAATCATGAATTATGAATCATAAAATGAATCATGATCTGAATCATGAATTGAATCATCAATAATGAATCATGAAATAAAGCATGAAATGAATCATGAATCATGAATTGAATCATGAATCACGAATTGAATCATGAATCATGAATCATGAATCATGAATAGGGAATCATGAATTGAATCATAAATCAAGAATCATGAAATAAATCATGAATTGAATCATGAATCATGAATTGAATCATGAATCATGAAATGAATCATGAATTGAATCATGAATTCAAACATGAATCATGAATTGAATCATGAATCATGAATTGAATCATGAATCATGAATCGAATCATGAATCATGAATCATGAAATGAATCATGTAATGAATCATGAATCATGAATTGAATCATGAATCATGAATTGAATCATGAATCATGAAGTGAATCATGAATTGAATCATGAATCATGAATCGAATCATGAATCGAATCATGAATTGAATCATGAATCATAATTTGAATCATGAATCATGAATTGAATCATGAATCATTAATAATAAATCATGAATCGAATCATGAATCATGAATTGAATCATGAATCATGATTCATGAAATGAATCATGAATTGAATCATGAATTGAATCATGAATTGAAATATGAATCATGAATTGAATCATGAATCATGAATCATGAATTGAATCATGAATCATGAATCATGACTCGAATCATGAATCATGAATCATGAATCATGAATTAAATCATGAATCATGAATCATTAATTAAATAATGAATCACAAATTGAATCATGAATCATGAATCATAAATTGAATCATGAATTGAATCATGAATTGAAACATGAATCATGAATTGAATCATGATTCATGAATCATGAATTGAATCATGAATCATGAATCATGAATTGAATCATGAATCATGAATCATGAATCGAATCATGAATCATGAATCATGAATCATAAATCGAATCATGAATTGAATCATGAATTAAATCATAAATCGTGAAATGAATCATGAAATGAATCATGAATCATGAATTGAATCATGAATCACGAATTGAATCATGAATCATGAATCATGAATCATGAATAGGGAATCATGAATTGAATCATAAATCAAGAATCATGAAATGAATCATGAATTGAATCATGAATCATGAATTGAATCATGAATCATGAAATGAATCATGAATTCAAACATGAATCATGAATTGAATCATGAATCATGAATTGAATCATGAATCATGAATCATGAAATGAATCATGTAATGAATCATGAATCATGAATTGAATCATGAATCATGAATTGAATCATGAATCATGAAGTGAATCATGATTGAATCATGAATCATGAATCGAATCATGAATCGAATCATGAATTGAATCATGAATCATAATTTGAATCATGAATCATGAATTGAATCATGAATCATTAATAATAAATCATGAATTGAATCATGAATCATGAATTGAATCATGAATCATGATTCATGAAATGAATCATGAATTGAATCATGAATTGAATCATGAATTGAAACATGAATCATGAATTGAATCATGAATCATGAATCATGAATTGAATCATGAATCATGAATCATGACTCGAATCATGAATCATGAATCATGAATCATGAATTAAATCATGAATCATGAATCATGAATCATGAATCGAATCTTGAATCATGAATCATTAATTAAATAATGAATCACAAATTGAATCATGAATCATGAATCATAAATTGAATCATGAATTGAATCATGAATTGAAACATGAATCATGAATTGAATCATGATTCATGAATCATTAATTGAATCATGAATCATGAATTGAATCATGAATCATGAATCGAATCATGAATCATGAATCATGAATCATGAATCATGAATCGAATCATGAATCATGAATCATGAATCATAAATCGAATCATGAATTGAATCATGAATTGAATCATGAATCATGAATCGAATCTTGAATCATGAATCATGAATTGAATCATGAATCATGAATTGAATCATGAATCATGAATCATAAAATGAATCATGATCTGAATCATGAATTGAATCAATCATGAATCATGAAATGAATAATGAAATAAATCATGAATCTTGAATTGAATCTTGAATTAAATCATAAATCGTGAAATTAATCATGAAATGAATCATTAATTATGAATTGAATCATGAATCACGAATTGAATCATGAATCATGAATCATGATTCGAATCAAGTATCATGAATCGAATCATGAATCATGAATCGAACCATGAATCACAAATCATGAATTGAATTATGAATCATGAATTATGATTCGAATCAAGAATCATGAATCGAATCATGAATCATGAATCGAACCATGAATCACAAATCATGAATTGAATTATGAATCATGAATCATAAAATGAATCATGATCTGAATCATGAATTGAATCATCAATAATGAATCATGAAATAAATCATGAAATAAATCATGAATCATGAATTGAATCAAGAATTAAATCATAAATCGTGAAATGAATCATGAAATGAATCATGAATCATGAATTGAATCATGAATCACGAATTGAATCATGAATCATGAATCATGAATCATGAATAGGGAATCATGAATTGAATCATAAATCAAGAATCATGAAATAAATCATGAATTGAATCATGAATCATGAATTGAATCATGAATCATGAAATGAATCATGAATTGAATCATGAATTCAAACATGAATCATGAATTGAATCATGAATCATGAATTGAATCATGAATCATGAATCGAATCATGAATCATGAATCATGAAATGAATCATGTAATGAATCATGAATCATGAATTGAATCATAAATCATGAATTGAATCATGAATCATGAAGTGAATCATGAATTGAATCATGAATCATGAATTGAATCATGAATCGAATCATGAATTGAATCATGAATCATAATTTGAATCATGAATCATGAATTGAATCATGAATCATTAATAATAAATCATGAATCGAATCATGAATCATGAATTGAATCATGAATCATGATTCATGAAATGAATCATGAATTGAATCATGAATTGAATCATGAATTGAAACATGAATCATGAATTGAATCATGAATCATGAATCATGAATTGAATCATGAATCATGAATCATGACTCGAATCATGAATCATGAATCATGAATTAAATCATGAATCATGAATCATTAATTAAATAATGAATCACAAATTGAATCATGAATCATGAATCATAAATTGAATCATGAATTGAATCATGAATTGAAACATGAATCATGAATTGAATCATGATTCATGAATCATGAATTGAATCATGAATCATGAATCATGAATTGAATCATGAATCATGAATCATGAATCGAATCATGAATCATGAATCATGAATCATAAATCGAATCATGAATTGAATCATGAATTAAATCATAAATCTTGAAATGAATCATGAAATGAATCATGAATAATGAATTGAATCATGAATCACGAATTGAATCATGAATCATGAATCATGAATAGGGAATCATGAATTGAATCATAAATCAAGAATCATGAAATGAATCATGAATTGAATCATGAATCATGAATTGAATCATGAATCATGAAATGAATCATGAATTGAATCATGAATTCAAACATGAATCATGAATTGAATCATGAATCATGAATTGAATCATGAATCATGAATCGAATCATGAATCATGAATCATGAAATGAATCATGTAATGAATCATGAATCATGAATTGAATCATGAATCATGAATTGAATCATGAATCATGAAGTGAATCATGAATTGAATCATGAATCATGAATCGAATCATGAATCGAATCATGAATTGAATCATGAATCATAATTTGAATCATGAATCATGATTCATGAAATGAATCATGAATTGAATCATGAATTGAATCATGAATTGAAACATGAATCATGAATTTAATCATGAATCATGAATCATGAATTGAATCATGAATCATGAATCATGACTCGAATCATGAATCATGAATCATGAATTAAATCATGAATCATGAATCATGAATCATGAATCGAATCTTGAATCATGAATCATTAATTAAATAATGAATCACAAATTGAATCATGAATCATGAATCATAAATTGAATCATGAATTGAAACATGAATCATGAATTGAATCATGATTCATGAATCATGAATTGAATCATGAATCATGAATTGAATCATGAATCATGAATCATGAATCGAATCATGAATCATGAATCATGAATCATGAATCGAATCATGAATCATGAATCATGAATCATAAATCGAATCATGAATTGAATCATGAATTGAATCATGAATCATGAATCGAATCTTGAATCATGAATCATTAATTGAATCATGAATCATGAATTGAATCATGAATCATGAATCATAAAATGAATCATGATCTGAATCATGAATTGAATCAATCATGAATCATGAAATGAATAATGAAATAAATCATGAATCTTGAATTGAATCTTGAATTGAATCATAAATCGTGAAATTAATCATGAAATGAATCATTAATTATAAATTGAATCATGAATCACGAATTGAATCATGAATCATGAATCATGATTCGAATCAAGTATCATGAATCGAATCATGAATCATGAATCGAACCATGAATCACAAATCATGAATTGAATTATGAATCATGAATTATGATTCGAATCAAGAATCATGAATCGAATCATGAATCATGAATCGAACCATGAATCACAAATCATGAATTGAATTATGAATCATGAATTATGAATCGAATCATGAATGACAAAACATGAATTAAATCATGAATCATAAAATGAATCATGAATCATGAATGGAATCATGAATCATGAATCATGAATTGAATCATAAATCATGAAATGAATCATGAAATGAATCATGAATAATGAATTGAATCATGAATCATGAATTGAATCATGAATCATGAATTGATTCATGAGTCATGAATTGAATCATGAATCATGAATCATGAATGGAATAATGAAATGAATCATGAATTATGAATCATAAAATGAATCATGATCTGAATCATGAATTGAATCATCAATAATGAATCATGAAATAAATCATGAAATAAATCATGAATCATGAATTGAATCAATAATTAAATCATGAATCACGAATTGAATCATGAATCATGAATCATGAATCATGAATCATGAATCATGAATTGAATCATGAATCACGAATTGAATCATGAATCATGAATCATGAATCATGAATAGGGAATCATGAATTGAATCATAAATCAAGAATCATGAAATGAATCATGAATTGAATCATGAATCATGAATTGAATCATGAATCATGAAATGAATCATGAATTGAATCATGAATTCAAACATGAATCATGAATTGAATCATGAATCATGAATTGAATCATGAATCATGAATCGAATCATGAATCATGAATCATGAAATGAATCATGTAATGAATCATGAATCATGAATTGAATCATGAATTGAATAATGAATCATGAATCGAATCATGAATCGAATCATGAATTGAATCATGAATCATAATTTGAATCATGAATCATGAATTGAATCATGAATCATTAATAATAAATCATGAATCGAATCATGAATCATGAATTGAATCATGAATCATGATTCATGAAATGAATCATGAATTGAATCATGAATTGAATCATGAATTGAAACATGAATCATGAATTGAATCATGAATCATGAATCATGAATTGAATCATGAATCATGAATCATGACTCGAATCATGAATCATGAATCATGAATCATGAATTAAATCATGAATCATGAATCATGAATCGAATCTTGAATCATGAATCAATAATTAAATAATGAATCACAAATTGAATCATGAATCATGAATCATAAATTGAATCATGAATTGAATCATGAATTGAAACATGAATCATGAATTGAATCATGATTCATGAATCATGAATTGAATCATGAATCATGAATCATGAATTGAATCATGAATCATGAATCATGAATCGAATCATGAATCATGAATCATGAATCAAGAATCATGAATCGAATCATGAATCATGAATCATGAATCATAAATCGAATCATGAATTGAATCATGAATTGAATCATGAATCATGAATCGAATCTTGAATTATGAATCATTAATTGAATCATGAATCATGAATTGAATCATGAATCATGAATCATAAAATGAATCATGACCTGAATCATGAATTGAATCAATCATGAATCATGAAATGAATAATGAAATAAATCATGAATCTTGAATTGAATCTTGAATTGAATCATAAATCGTGAAATGAATCATGAAATGAATCATTAATTATGAATTGAATCATGAATCACGAATTGAATCATGAATCATGAATCATGATTCGAATCAAGTATCATGAATCGAATCATGAATCATGAATCGAACCATGAATCACAAATCATGAATTGAATTATGAATCATGAATTATGATTCGAATCAAGAATCATGAATCGAATCATGAATCATGAATCGAACCATGAATCACAAATCATGAATTGAATTATGAATCATGAATTATGAATCGAATCATGAATGACAAAACATGAATTAAATCATGAATCATAAAATGAATCATGAATCATGAATGGAATCATGAATCATGAATTGAATCATAAATCATGAAATGAATCATGAAATGAATCATGAATCATGAATTGAATCATGAATCATGAATTGAATCATGAATCATGAATCATGAATTGATTCATGAGTCATGAATTGAATCATGAATCATGAATCATGAATGGAATAATGAATCATGAATTGAATCATGAATCATAAATTGAATCATGAATCATTAATTGAATCATAAATCATGAATTTAATCATAATTCATGAAATGAATCATGAATTGAATCATGAATTCAAACATGAATCATGAATCGAATCATGCATCATGAATCATGAATTGAATCATGAATCATGAATTTAATTATGAATTGAATCAAGAAATGAATCATGAATTGAAACATGAATCATGAATCGATTCATGATTCATGAATCATGAATTGAATCATGAATCATGAATCATGAATTGAATCAGGAATCATGAATCATGAATTGAATCAGGAATCATGAATCATGAATCATGAATTGAATCAGGAATCATGAATCATGAATCATGAATTGAATCATGAATCATGAATTGAATCATGAATCATGAATCATGAAATGAATCATTAATCATGAATTGAATCATGAATCATGAATCATGAATTAAATCATGAATCATGAATTGAATTATGAATTGAATCAAGAATTAAATAATGAATTGAAACATGAATCATGAATCGAATCATGATTCATGAATCATGAATTGAATCATGAATCATGAATCATGAATTGAATCATCAATCATGAATCGAATCATGAATCATGAATTGAATCATGAATCATGATTAATGAATTGAATCATGAATTGAATCATGAATCATGAATCATGAATTGATTCATGAGTCATGAATTGAATCATGAATCATGAATCATGAATGGAATAATGAATCATGAATTGAATCATGAATCATAAATTGAATCATGAATCATTAATTGAATCATAAATCATGAATGTAATCATGAATCATGAAATGAATCATGAATTGAATCATGAATTCAAACATGAATCATGAATCGAATCATGCATCATGAATCATGAATTGAATCATGAATCATGAATTGAATTATGAATTGAATCAAGAAATGAATCATGAATTGAAACATGAATCATGAATCGATTCATGATTCATGAATCATGAATTGAATCATGAATCATGAATCATGAATTGAATCAGGAATCATGTATCATGAATTGAATCAGGAATCATGAATCATGAATCATGAATTGAATCAGGAATCATGAATCATGAATCATGAATTGAATCATGAATCATGAATTGAATCATGAATCATGAAATGAATCATTAATCATGAATTGAATCATGAATCATGAATTAAATCATGAATCATGAATTGAATTATGAATTGAATCAAGAATTAAATAATGAATTGAAACATGAATCATGAATCGAATCATGATTCATGAATCATGAATTGAATCATGAATCATGAATCATGAATTGAATCATCAATCATGAATCGAATCATGAATCATGAATTGAATCATGAATCATGATTAATGAATTGAATCATGAATTGAATCATGAATCATGATTAATAAAATGAATCATGAATTGAATCATGAATTGAATCATGAATCATGAATCATGAAATGAATCATGAATCATGAATTGAATCATGAATCATGAAGTGAATCTTGAATTGAATCATGAATCATGAATCATGAATCGAATCATGAATCATGAATCGAATCATGAATCATGAATCGAATCATGAATTGAATCATGAATCATGAATTGAATCATGAATCATGAATAATAAATCATAAATCGAATAATGATTTATGAATTGAATCATGAATCATGATTCATGAAATGAATCATGAATCATGAATCGAATCATGAATCATGAATCGAATCATGAATTGAATCATGAATCATGAATTGAATCATGAATCATGAATAATAAATCATAAATCGAATAATGATTTATGAATTGTATCATGAATCATGATTCGATATGAATCATGAATCATGAATTGAATCATGAATCATGAATCATGAATCGAATCATGAATCATGAATCATTAATCAAATCATGATTTAAATCATAAATCATGAATCATGAATTGAATCATGAATCATGAATCGAATCTTGAATCATGAATCAATAATTGAATAATGAATCATGAATCATGAATTGAATCATGAATCATGAATCATGAATAGAATCATGAATTGAATCATGAATCATGAATAGAATCATGATTCATGAATCATGAATTGAATCATGAATCATGAATCATGAGTTGAATCATGAATCATGAATCGAATCATCATTAATGAAACATGAATCATGAATTAAATCATGAATCATGAATCATGAGTTGAATCATTAATCATGAATTAAATCATGAATCATGAATCATGAATTGAATCATTAATCATGAATCGAATCTTGAATCATGAATCATTAATTGAATAATGAATCATGAATTGAATCATGAATCATGAATCATGAATTGAATCATGAATTGAATCATGAATTGAAACATGAATCATGAATCGAATCATGATTCATGAATCATGAATTGAATCATGAATCATGAATCATGAATTGAATCATAAATCATGAATCATTAATCATGAATCGAATCTTGAATCATGAATCATTAATTGAATAATGAATCATGAATTGAATCATGAATCATGAATCATTAATTGAATCATGAATCATGAATCATGAATTGAATCATGAAACATGAATCATAAAATGAATCATGATCTGAATCATGAATTGAATCATCAATCATGAATCATGAAATGAATAATGAAATAAATCATGAATCTTGAATTGAATCAAGAATTGAATCATAAATCGTGAAATGAATCATCAATCATGAATCATGAAATGAATAATGAAATAAATCATGAATCTTGAATAAAATCAAGAATTGAATCATAAATCGTGAAATGAATCATGAAATGAATCATGAATCATGAATTGAATCATGAATCACGAATTGAATCATGAATCATGAATCATGAATTAAATCATGAATCATGAATTGAATTATGAATTGAATCAAGAATTAAATAATGAATTGAAACATGAATCATGAATCGAATCATGATTCATGAATCATGAATTGAATCATGAATCATGAATCATGAATTGAATCATCAATCATGAATCGAATCATGAATCATGAATTGAATCATGAATCATGATTAATGAATTGAATCATGAATTGAATCATGAATCATGAATCATAAAATGAATCATGAATTGAATCATGAATTGAATCATGAATCATGAATCATGAAATGAATCATGAATCATGAATTGAATCATGAATCATGAAGTGAATCTTGAATTGAATCATGAATCATGAATCATGAATCGAATCATGAATCATGAATCGAATCATGAATCATGAATCGAATCATGAATTGAATCATGAATCATGAATTGAATCATGAATCATGAATAATAAATCATAAATCGAATAATGATTTATGAATTGAATCATGAATCATGATTCATGAAATGAATCATGAATCATGAATTGAATCATGAATCATGAATCGAATCATGAATCATGAATCATTAATCAAATCATGATTTAAATCATAAATCATGAATCATGAATTGAATCATGAATCATGAATCGAATCTTGAATCATGAATCAATAATTGAATAATGAATCATGAATCATGAATTGAATCATGAATCATGAATCATGAATAGAATCATGAATTGAATCATGAATCATGAATAGAATCATGAATTGAATCATGAATCATGAATAGAATCATGATTCATGAATCATGAATTGAATCATGAATCATGAATCATGAGTTGAATCATGAATCATGAATCGAATCATGATTAATGAAACATGAATCATGAATTAAATCATGAATCATGAATCATGAGTTGAATCATTAATCATGAATTAAATCATGAATCATGAATCATGAATTGAATCATTAATCATGAATCGAATCTTGAATCATGAATCATTAATTGAATAATGAATCATGAATTGAATCATGAATCATGAATCATGAATTGAATCATGAATTGAATCATGAATTGAAACATGAATCATGAATCGAATCATGATTCATGAATCATGAATTGAATCATGAATCATGAATCATGAATTGAATCATGAATCATGAATCATTAATCATGAATCGAATCTTGAATCATGAATCATTAATTGAATAATGAATCATGAATTGAATCATGAATCATGAATCATTAATTGAATCATGAATCATGAATCATGAATTGAATCATGAAACATGAATCATAAAATGAATCATGATCTGAATCATGAATTGAATCATCAATCATGAATCATGAAATGAATAATGAAATAAATCATGAATCTTGAATTGAATCAAGAATTGAATCATAAATCGTGAAATGAATCATCAATCATGAATCATGAAATGAATAATGAAATAAATCATGAATCTTGAATAAAATCAAGAATTGAATCATAAATCGTGAAATGAATCATGAAATGAATCATGAATCATGAATTGAATCATGAATCACGAATTGAATCATGAATCATGAATCATGATTCGAATCAAGTATCATGAATCGAATCATGAATCATGAATCGAACCATAAATCACAAATCATGAATTGAATTATGAATCATGAATTATGAATCGAATCAAGAATCATGAATCGAATCATGAATCATGAATCTAACCATGAATCACAAATCATGAATTGAATTATGAATCATGAATTATGAATCGAATCATGAATGACAAAACATGAATCGAATCATGAATCATGAATCATGAATTGAATCATGAATCATGAATCATGAATCGAATCATGATTCATGAATCATGAATTGAATCATGAATCATGAATTGAATCATGAATCATGAATCATGAATCATGAATCGAATCATGAATCATAAATCAAATCATGAATCATGAATCATGAATCATAAATCGAATCACAAATTGAATCATGAATCATGAGTAATGAATTGAATCATGAATCATGAATCGAATCTTGAATCATGAATCATTAATTGAATCATGAATCATAAATCATGAATTGAATCATGAATCATGAATCATAAAATGAATCATGATCTGAATCATGAATTGAATCATCAATCATGAATCATGAAATGAATAATGAAATAAATCATGAATCTTGAATTGAATCAAGAATTGAATCATAAATCGTGAAATGAATCATGAAATGAATCATGAATCATGAATTGAATCATGAATCACGAATTGAATCATGAATCATGAATCATGATTCGAATCAAGTATCATGAATCGAATCATGAATCATGAATCGAACCATAAATCACAAATCATGAATTGAATTATGAATCATGAATTATGAATCGAATCAAGAATCATGAATCGAATCATGAATCATGAATCGAACCATGAATCACAAATCATGAATTTAATTATGAATCATGAATTATGAATCGAATCATGAATGACAAAACATGAATTAAATCATGAATCATAAATTGAATCATCAATCATGAATCAAATCATGAATCATGAATTGAATCATGAATCATGATTAATGAATTGAATCATGAATTAAATCATGAATCATGAATCATAAAATGAATCATGAATTGAATCATGAATTGAATCATGAATCATGAATCATGAAATGAATCATGAATCATGAATTGAATCATGAATCATGAATTGAATCATGAATCATGAAGTGAATCTTGAATTGAATCATGAATCATGAATCATGAATTGAATCATGAATCATGAATTGAATCATGAATCATAATTAATAAATCATGAATCGAATAATGATTTATGAATTGAATCATGAATCATGATTCATGAAATGAATCATGAATCATGAATTGAATCATGAATCATGAATCATGAATCGAATCATGAATCATGAATCATTAATCAAATCATGAATTGAATCATGAATCATGAATCATGAATTGAATCATGAATCATGAATCGAATCTTGAATAATGAATCAATAATTGAATAATTAATCATGAATCATGAATTGAATCATGAATCATGAATCATGAATAGAATCATGAATTGAATCATGAATTGAAACATGAATCGAATCATGATTCATGAATCATGAATTGAATCATGAATCATGAATCATGAGTTGAATCATGAATCATGAATCGAATCATGAATCATGAATCATGAATCATGAATCATGAATTAAATCATGAATCATGAATCATGAATTGAATCATTAATCATGAATCGAATCTTGAATCATGAATCATTAATTGAATAATGAATCATGAATCGAATCATGAATCATGAATCATGAATTGAATCATGAATTGAATCATGAATTGAAACATGAATCATGAATCGAATCATGAATCATGAATCATGAATCGAATCATGAATCATGAATCATTAATTGAATCATGAATCATGAATCATGAATTGAATCATGAAACATGAATCATAAAATGAATCATGATCTGAATCATGAATTGAATCATCAATCATGAATTATGAAATGAATAATGAAATAAATCATGAATCTTGAATTAAATCAAGAATTGAATCATAAATCGTGAAATGAATCATGAAATGAATCATGAATCATGAATTGAATCATGAATCACGAATTGAATCATGAATCATGATTCGAATCAAGTATCATGAATCGAATCATGAATGACAAAACATGAATTAAATCATGAATCATGAATCATGAATCGAATCATGATTCATGAATCATGAATTGAATCATGAATCATGAATTGAATCATGAATCATGAATCATGAATCATGAATCGAATCATGAATCATGAATCATGAATCAAATCATGAATCATGAATCATATATCGAATCACGAACTGAATCATGAATCATGAATCATGAATTGAATCATGAATCATGAATCGAATCTTGAATCATAAATCATTAATTGAATCATGACTCATGAATCATGAATTGAATCATGAATCATGAATTATAAAATGAATCATGATCTGAATCATGAATTGAATCATCAATCATGAATCATGAAATGAATAATGAAATAAATCATGAATCTTGAATTGAATCAAGAATTAAATCATAAATCGTGAAATGAATCATGAAATAAATCATGAATCATGAATTGAATCATGAATCACGAATTGAATCATGAATCATGAATCATGATTCGAATCAAGTATCATGAATCGAATCATGAATCATGAATCGAACCATAAATCACAAATCATGAATTGAATTATGAATCATGAATTATGAATCGAATCAAGAATCATGAATCGAATCATGAATCATGAATCGAACCATGAATCACAAATCATGAATTGAATTATGAATCATGAATTATGAATCGAATCATGAATGACAAAACATGAATTAAATCATGAATCATGAATCATAAATTGAATCATAAATCATGAAATGAATCATGAAATGAATCATGAATCATGAATTGAATCATGAATCATGAATTGAATCATGAATCATGAATTGTTTCATGAATCATGAATGGAATCATAAATCATGAATTGAATCATGAATCATGAATCATAAATTGAATCATGAATCATGAATTGAATCATGAATCATGAAATGAATCATGAATTGAATCATGAATTCAAACATAAATCATGAATCGAATCATGCATCATAAATCATGAATCGATTCATGATTCATGAATCATGAATTGAATCATGAATCATGAATCATGAATTGAAACATAAATCATGAATCGATTCATGATTCATGAATCATGAATTGAATCATGAATCATGAATCATGAATTGAATCAGAAATCATGATTCATGAATTGAATCATGAATCGAATCTTGAATCATGAATCAATAATTGAATAATGAATCATGAATCATGAATTCAATCATGAATCATGAATCATGAATAGAATCATGAATTGAATCATGAATTGAAACATGAATCGAATCATGATTCATGAATCATGAATTGAATCATGAATCATAAATCATGAATTAAATCATGAATCATGAATCATGAATTGAATCATTAATCATGAATCGAATCTTGAATCATGAATCATTAATTGAATAATGAATCATGAATTGAATCATGAAGCATGAATCATGAATTGAATCATAATTTGAATCATGAATTGAAACATGAATCATGAATCGAATCATGATTCATGAATCATGAATTGAATCATGAATCATGAATCATGAATTGAATCATGAATCATGAATCATGAATCATGAATCGAATCATGAATCATGAATCATGAATCATGAATCAAATCATGAATCATGAATCATGAATTATAAATCGAATCACGAATTGAATCATGAATCATGAATCATGAATTGAATCATGAATCATGAATCGAATCTTGAATCATGAATCATTAATTGAATAATGAATCATGAATCATGAATTGAATCATGAATCATGAATCATAAAATGAATCATGATCTGAATCATGAATTGAATCATCAATCATGAATCATGAAATGAATAATGAAATAAATCATGAATCTTGAATTGAATCAAGAATTGAATCATAAATCGTGAAATGAATCATGAAATGAATCATGAATCATGAATTGAATCATGAATCACGAATTGAATTATGAATCATGAATCATGATTCGAATCAAGTATCATGAATCGAATCATGAATCATGAATCGAACCATAAATCACAAATCATGAATTGAATTATGAATCATGAATTATGAATCGAATCAAGAATCATGAATCGAATCATGAATCATGAATCTAACCATGAATCACAAATCATGAATTGAATTATGAATCATGAATCATGAATCGAATCATGAATCATGAATCATGAATCATGAATCATGAATCAAATCATGAATCATGAATCATGAATCATATATCGAATCACGAATTGAATCATGAATCATGAATCATGAATTGAATCATGAATCATGAATCGAATCTTGAATCATGAATCATTAATTGAATCATGAATCATGAATCATGAATTGAATCATGAATCATGAATCATAAAATGAATCATGATCTGAATCATGAATTGAATCATCAATCATGAATCATGAAATGAATAATGAAATAAATCATGAATCTTGAATTGAATCAAGAATTGAATCATAAATCGTGAAATGAATCATGAAATGAATCATGAATCATGAATTGAATCATGAATCACGAATTGAATCATGAATCATGAATCATGATTCGAATCAAGTATCATGAATCGAATCATGAATCATGAATCGAACCATAAATCACAAATCATGAATTGAATTATGAATCATGAATTATGAATCGAATCAAGAATCATGAATCGAATCATGAATCATGAATCGAACCATGAATCACAAATCATGAATTGAATTATGAATCATGAATTATGAATCGAATCATGAATGACAAAACATGAATTAAATCATGAATCATGAATCATGAATTGAATCATAAATCATGAAATGAATCATGAAATTAATCATGAATTGAATCATGAATCATGAATTGAATCATGAATCATGAATTGTTTCATGAATCATGAATGGAATCATAAATCATGAATTCAATCATGAATCATGAATCATAAATTGAATCATGAATCATGAATTGAATCATGAATCATGAAATGAGTCATGAATTGAATCATGAATTCAAACATAAATCATGAATCGAATCATGCATCATAAATCATGAATTGAATCATGAATCATGAATTAAATTATGAATTGAATCAAGAAATGAATCATAAATTGAAACATAAATCATGAATCGATTCATGAATCATGAATTGAATCATGAATCATGAATCATGAATTGAATCAGGAATCATGATTCATGAATTGAATCATGAATCATGAATCGAATCTTGAATCATGAATCAATAATTGAATAATGAATCATGAATCATGAATTGAATAATGAATCATGAATCATGAATAGAATCATGAATTGAATCATGAATTGAAACATGTATCGAATCATGATTCATGAATCATGAATTGAATCATGAATCATGAAACATGAATTGAATCATGAATCATGAATCATGAATTGAATCATGAAACATGAATCATAAAATGAATCATGATCTGAATCATGAATTGAATCATCAATCATGAATCATGAAATGAATAATGAAATAAATCATGAATCTTGAATTGAATCAAGAATTGAATCATAAATCGTGAAATGAATCATCAATCATGAATCATGAAATGAATAATGAAATAAATCATGAATCTTGAATTAAATCAAGAATTGAATCATAAATCGTGAAATGAATCATGAAATAAATCATGAATCATGAATTGAATCATGAATCACGAATTGAATCATGAATCATGAATCATGATTCGAATCAAGTATCATGAATCGAATCATGAATCATGAATCGAACCATAAATCACAAATCATGAATTGAATTATGAATCATGAATTATGAATCGAATCAAGAATCATGAATCGAATCATGAATCATGAATCTAACCATGAATCACAAATCATGAATTGAATTATGAATCATGAATCATGAATCGAATCATGAATCATGAATCATGAATCATGAATCATGAATCAAATCATGAATCATGAATCATGAATCATATATCGAATCACGAATTGAATCATGAATCATGAATTGAATCATGAATCATGAATCGAATCTTCAATCATGAATCATTAATTGAATCATGAATCATGAATCATGAATTGAATCATGAATCATGAATCATAAAATGAATAATGAAATAAATCATGAATCTTGAATTGAATCAAGAATTGAATCATAAATCGTGAAATGAATCATGAAATGAATCATGAATCATGAATTGAATCATGAATCACGAATTGAATCATGAATCATGAATCATGATTCGAATCAAGTATCATGAATCGAATCAAGAATCATGAATCGAACCATAAATCACAAATCATGAATTGAATTATGAATCATGAATTATGAATCGAATCAAGAATCATGAATCGAATCATGAATCATGAATCGAACCATGAATCACAAATCATGAATTGAATTATGAATCATGAATTATGAATCGAATCATGAATGACAAAACATGAATTAAATCATGAATCATGAATCATGAATTGAATCATAAATCATGAAATGAATCATGAAATGAATCATGAATTGAATCATGAATCATGAATTGAATCATGAATCATGAATTGAATCATGAATCATGAAATGTTTCATGAATCATGAATGGAATCATAAATCATGAATTGAATCATGAATCATGAATCATAAATTGAATCATGAATCATGAATTGAATCATGAATCATGAAATGAATCATGAATTGAATCATGAATTCAAACATAAATCATGAATCGATTCATGAATCATGAATTGAATCATGAATCATGAATCATGAATTGAATCAGGAATCATGATTCATGAATTGAATCATGAATCATGAATCGAATCTTGAATCATGAATCAATAATTGAATAATGAATCATGAATCATGAATTGAATAATGAATCATGAATCATGAATAGAATCATGAATTGAATCATGAATTGAAACATGAATCGAATCATGATTCATGAATCATGAATTGAATCATGAATCATGAATCATGAATTGAATCATGAATCATGAATCATGAATTGAATCATGAAACATGAATCATAAAATGAATCATGATCTGAATCATGAATTGAATCATCAATCATGAATCATGAAATGAATAATGAAATAAATCATGAATCTTGAATTGAATCAAGAATTGAATCATAAATCGTGAAATGAATCATGAATCATGAATCATGAAATGAATAATGAAATAAATCATGAATCTTGAATTAAATCAAGAATTGAATCATAAATCGTGAAATGAATCATGAAATAAATCATGAATCATGAATTGAATCATGAATCACGAATTGAATCATGAATCATGAATCATGATTCGAATCAAGTATCATGAATCGAATCATGAATCATGAATCGAACCATAAATCACAAATTATGAATTGAATTATGAATCATGAATTATGAATCAAATCAAGAATCATGAATCGAATCATGAATCATGAATCTAACCATGAATCACAAATCATGAATTGAATTATGAATCATGAATTATGAATTGAATCATGAATGACAAAACATGAATTAAATCATGAATCATGAATCATGAATCGAATCATGATTCATGAATCATGAATTGAATCATGAATCATGAATTGAATCATGAATCATGAATCATGAATCATGAATCGAATCATGATTCATGAATCATGAATTGAATCATGAATCATGAATTGAATCATGAATCATGAATCATGAATCATGAATCATGAATTGAATCATGAATCATGAATCATGAATCATGAATCATGAATCGAATCATGAATCATGAATCATGAATCAAATCATGAATCATGAATCATATATCGAATCACGAAATCAATCATGAATCATGAATCATGAATTGAATCATGAATCATGAATCGAATCTTGAATCATGAATCATTAATTGAATCATGAATCATGAATTGAATCATGAATCATGAATCATAAAATGAATCATGATCTGAATCATGAATTGAATCATCAATCATGAATCATGAAATGAATAATGAAATAAATCATGAATCTTGAATTGAATCAAGAATTGAATCATAAATCGTGAAATGAATCATGAAATGAATCATGAATCATGAATTGAATCATGAATCACGAATTGAATCATGAATCATGAATCATGATTCGAATCAAGTATCATGAATCGAATCATGAATCATGAATCGAACCATAAATCACAAATCATGAATTGAATTATGAATCATGAATTATGAATCGAATCAAGAATCATGAATCGAATCATGAATCATGAATCGAACCATGAATCACAAATCATGAATTGAATTATGAATCATGAATTATGAATCGAATCATGAATGACAAAACATGAATTAAATCATGAATCAAGAATCATAAATTGAATCATAAATCATGAAATGAATCATGAAATGAATCATGAATCATGAATTGAATCATGAATCATGAATTGTTTCATGAATCATGAATGGAATCATTAATCATGAATTGAATCATGAATCATGAATCATAAATTGAATCATGAATCATGAATTGAATCATGAATCATGAAATGAATCATGAATTGAATCATGAATCATGAAATGAATCATGAATTGAATCATGAATTCAAACATAAATCATGAATCGAATCATGCATCATAAATCATGAATTGAATCATGAATCATGAATTAAATTATGAATTGAATCAAGAAATGAATCATAAATTGAAACATAAATCATGAATCGATTCATGATTCATGAATCATGAATTGAATCATGAATCATGAATCATGAATTGAATCAGGAATCATGATTCATGAATTGAATCATGAATCATGAATCATGAATTGAATCAGGAATCATGATTCATGAATTGAATCATGAATCATGAATCGAATCTTGAATCATGAATCAATAATTGAATAATGAATCATGAATCATGAATTCAATCATGAATCATGAATCATGAATAGAATCATGAATTGAATCATGAATTGAAACATGAATCGAATCATGATTCATGAATCATGAATTGAATCATGAATCATGAATCATGAATTGAATCATGAATCATGAATCATGAATCAAATCATGAATCATGAATAATGAATCATGAATCATGAATTAAATCATGAATCATGAATCATGAATTGAATCATTAATCATGAATCGAATCTTGAATCATGAATCATTAATTGAATAATGAATCATGAATTGAATCATGAAGCATGAATCATGAATTGAATCATAAATTGAATCATGAATTGAAACATGAATCATGAATCGAATCATGATACATGAATCATGAATTGAATCATGAATCATGAATCATGAATTGAATCATGAATCATGAATCATGAATCATGAATCGAATCATGAATCATGAATCATGAATCATGAATCATGAATCAAATCATGAATCATGAATCATGAATTATAAATCGAATCACGAATTGAATCATGAATCATGAATAATGAATTGAATCATGAATCATGAATCGAATCTTGAATCATGAATCATTAATTGAATCATGAATCATGAATCATGAATTGAATCATGAATCATGAATCATAAAATGAATCATGATCTGAATCATGAATTGAATCCTCAATCATGAATCATGAAATGAATAATGAAATAAATCATGAATCTTGAATTGAATCAAGAATTGAATCATAAATCGTGAAATGAATCATGAAATGAATCATGAATCATGAATTGAATCATGAATCACAAATTGAATTATGAATCATGAATCATGATTCGAATCAAGTATCATGAATCGAATCATGAATCATGAATCGAACCATAAATCACAAATCATGAATTGAATTATGAATCATGAATTATGAATCGAATCAAGAATCATGAATCGAATCATGAATCATGAATCGAACCATGAATCACAAATCATGAATTGAATTATGAATCAGGAATTATGAATCGAATCATGAATGACAAAACATGAATTAAATCATGAATCATGAATCATGAATTGAATCATAAATCATGAAATGAATCATGAAATGAATCATGAATCATGAATTGAATCATGAATCATGAATTGAATCATGAATCATGAATCATGAATTAATTTATGAATCATGAATTTAATCATGAATCATGAATCATAAATTGAATCATGAATCATAAATTGAATCATGAATCATGAAATGAATCATGAATTGAATCATGAATTCAAACATGAATCATGAATCGAATCATGCATCATAAATCATGAATTGAATCATGAATCATGAATTAAATTATGAATTGAATCAAGAAATGAATCATAAATTGAAACATAAATCATGAATCGATTCATGATTCATAAATCATGAATTAAATCATGAATCATGAATCATGAATTGAATCAGGAATCATGATTCATGAATTGAATCAGGAATCATGAATCATGAATTATGAATTGAATCATGAATCATGAATCATGAATTAAATCTTGAATCTTGAATCGAATCATAAATCATGAATTATGAATCGAATCATGAATTATGAATCAAATCATGATTCGAATCAAGAATCATGAATCGAATCATGAATCATGAATCGAATCATGAATCACAAATCATGAATTGAATTATGAATCATGAATTATGAATCGAATCATGAATCACAAATCATGAATTGAATCATGAATCATTTATCATAAAATGAATCATGAATCATGAATGGAATCATGAATCATGAATTGAATTATGAATCATGAATTATGAATTGAATCATGAATCACAAATCATGAATTGAATCTTGAATCATACAATGAATCATGAATCATGAATGGAATCATGAATCATGAATTGAATTATGAATCATGAATTATGAATCGAATCATGAATCACAAATCACGAATTGAATCATGAATCATAAAATGAATCATGAATCATGAAGTGAATCATGAATTGAATCATGAATCATGAATCATGAATCATGAATCAAATCATGAATCATGAATCGAATCATGAATCATGAATCGAATCATGAATTGAATCATGAATCATGAATTGAATCATGAATCATGAATTGAATCATGAATCATGAATAATAAATCATGAATCAAATAATGATTTATGAATTGAATCATGAATTGAATCATGAATTCAATCATGAATTGAAATATGAATCATGAATCGAATCATGATTCATGAATCATGAATTGAATTATGAATCATGAATCATGAATTGAATCATGAATCATGAATTGAATCATGAATCATGAATTGAATCATGAATCATAAATCATGAATCGAATCATGAATCATGAATCATTAATCGAATCTTGAATCATGAATCATTAATTGAATCATGAATCATGAATCATGAATTGAATCATGAATCATGAATCATAAAATGAATCATGATCTGAATCATGAATTGAATCATCAATCATGAATCATGAAATGAATAATAAAATAAATCATGAATCTTGAATTGAATCAAGAATTGAATCATAAATCGTGAAATGAATCATGAAATGAATCATGAATCATGAATTTAATCATGAATCACGAATTGAATTATGAATCATGAATCATGATTCGAATCAAGTATCATGAATCGAATCATGAATCATGAATCGAACCATAAATCACAAATCATGAATTGAATTATGAATCATGAATCAAACCATGAATCACAAATCATGAATTGAATTATGAATCAGGAATTGTGAATCGAATCATGAATGACAAAACATGAATTAAATCATGAATCATGAATCATGAATTGAATCATAAATCATGAAATGAATTATGAATCGAATCAAGAATCATGAATCGAATCATGAATCATGAATCAAACCATGAATCACAAATCATGAATTGAATTATGAATCAGGAATTGTGAATCGAATCATGAATGACAAAACATGAATTAAATCATGAATCATGAATCATGAATTGAATCATAAATCATGAAATGAATCATGAAATGAATCATGAATCATGAATTGAATCATGAATCATGAATTGAATCATGAATCATGAATCATGAATTAATTTATGAATCATGAATTTAATCATGAATCATGAATCATAAATTGAATCATGAATCATAAATTGAATCATGAATCATGAAATGAATCATGAATTGAATCATGAATTCAAACATGAATCATGAATCGAATCATGCATCATAAATCATGAATTGAATCATGAATCATGAATTAAATTATGAATTGAATCAAGAAATGAATCATAAATTGAAACATAAATCATGAATCGATTCATGATTCATAAATCATGAATTAAATCATGAATCATGAATCATGAATTGAATCAGGAATCATGATTCATGAATTGAATCAGGAATCATGAATCATGAATTATGAATTGAATCATGAATCATGAATCATGAATTAAATCTTGAATCTTGAATCGAATCATAAATCATGAATTATGAATCGAATCATGAATTATGAATCAAATCATGATTCGAATCAAGAATCATGAATCGAATCATGAATCATGAATCGAATCATGAATCACAAATCATGAATTGAATTATGAATCATGAATTATGAATCGAATCATGAATCACAAATCATGAATTGAATCATGAATCATTTATCATAAAATGAATCATGAATCATGAATGGAATCATGAATCATGAATTGAATTATGAATCATGAATTATGAATCGAATCATGAATCACAAATCATGAATTGAATCATGAATCATACAATGAATCATGAATCATGAATGGAATCATGAATCATGAATTGAATTATGAATCATGAATTATGAATCGAATCATGAATCATGAATCGAACCATGAATCACAAATCATGAATTGAATTATGAATCATGAATTATGAATCGAATCATGAATGACAAAACATGAATTAAATCATGAATCATGAATTGAATCATGAATCATGAATTGAATCATGAATCATGAATTGTTTCATGAATCATGAATGGAATCATAAATCATGAATTGAATCATGAATCATGAATCATAAATTGAATCATGAATCATGAATTGAATCATGAATCATGAAATGAATCATGAATTGAATCATGAATTCAAACATAAATCATGAATCGAATCATGCATCATAAATCATGAATTGAATCATGAATCATGAATTAAATTATGAATTGAATCAAGAAATGAATCATAAATTGAAACATAAATCATGAATCGATTCATGATTCATGAATCATGAATTGAATCATGAATCATGAATCATGAATTGAATCAGGAATCATGATTCATGAATTGAATCATGAATCATGAATCATGAATTGAATCAGGAATCATGATTCATGAATTGAATCATGAATCATGAATCGAATCTTGAATCATGAATCAATAATTGAATAATGAATCATGAATCATGAATTCAATCATGAATCATGAATCATGAATAGAATCATGAATTGAATCATGAATTGAAACATGAATCGAATCATGATTCATGAATCATGAATTGAATCATGAATCATGAATCATGAATTGAATCATGAATCATGAATCATGAATCAAATCATGAATCATGAATAATGAATCATGAATCATGAATTAAATCATGAATCATGAATCATGAATTGAATCATTAATCATGAATCGAATCTTGAATCATGAATCATTAATTGAATAATGAATCATGAATTGAATCATGAAGCATGAATCATGAATTGAATCATAAATTGAATCATGAATTGAAACATGAATCATGAATCGAATCATGATTCATGAATCATGAATTGAATCATGAATCGAATCATGAATCATGAATCATCAATCATGAATCATGAATCAAATCATGAATCATGAATCATGAATTATAAATCGAATCACGAATTGAATCATGAATCATGAATCATGAATTGAATCATGAATCATGAATCGAATCTTGAATCATGAATCATTAATTGAATCATGAATCATGAATCATGAATTGAATCATGAATCATGAATCATGAATTGAATCATGAATCATGAATCGAATCTTGAATCATGAATCATTAATTGAATCATGAATCATGAATCATGAATTGAATCATGAATCATGAATCATAAAATGAATCATGATCTGAATCATGAATTGAATCATCAATCATGAATCATGAAATGAATAATGAAATAAATCATGAATCTTGAATTGAATCAAGAATTGAATCATAAATCGTGAAATGAATCATGAAATGAATCATGAATCATGAATTGAATCATGAATCACGAATTGAATTATGAATCATGAATCATGATTCGAATCAAGTATCATGAATCGAATCATGAATCATGAATCGAACCATAAATCACAAATCATGAATTGAATTATGAATCATGAATTATGAATCGAATCAAGAATCATGAATCGAATCATGAATCATGAATCGAACCATGAATCACAAATCATGAATTGAATTATGAATCAGGAATTATGAATCGAATCAAGAATCATGAATCGAATCATGAATCATGAATCGAACCATGAATCACAAATCATGAATTGAATTATGAATCAGGAATTATGAATCGAATCATGAATGACAAAACATGAATTAAATCATGAATCATGAATCATGAATTGAATCATAAATCATGAAATGAATCATGAAATGAATCATGAATCATGAATTGAATCATGAATCATGAATTGAATCATGAATCATGAATCATGAATTAATTTATGAATCATGAATTTGATCATGAATCATGAATCATAAATTGAATCATGAATCATAAATTGAATCATGAATCATGAAATGAATCATGAATTGAATCATGAATTCAAACATGAATCATGAATCGAATCATGCTACATAAATCATGAATTGAATCATGAATCATGAATTAAATTATGAATTGAATCAAGAAATGAATCATAAATTGAAACATAAATCATGAATCGATTCATGATTCATAAATCATGAATTAAATCATGAATCATGAATCATGAATCATAAAATGAATCATGAATCATGAAGTGAATCATGAATTGAATCATGAATCATGAATCATGAATCATGAATCAAATCATGAATCATGAATCATTAATCGAATCATGAATTGAATCATGAATCATGAATCGAATCTTGAATCATGAATCATTAATTGAATCATGAATCATGAATCATGAATTGAATCATGAATCATGAATCATAAAATGAATCTTGATCTGAATCATGAATTGAATCATCAATCATGAATCATGAAATGAATAATGAAATAAATCATGAATCTTGAATTGAATCAAGAATTGAATCATAAATCGTGAAATGAATCATGAAATGAATCATGAATCATGAATTGAATCATGAATCACGAATTGAATTATGAATCATGAATCATGATTCGAATCAAGTATCATGAATCGAATCATGAATCATGAATCGAACCATAAATCACAAATCATGAATTGAATTATGAATCATGAATCAAACCATGAATCACAAATCATGAATTGAATTATGAATCAGGAATTGTGAATCGAATCATGAATGACAAAACATGAATTAAATCATGAATCATGAATCATGAATTGAATCATAAATCATGAAATGAATTATGAATCGAATCAAGAATCATGAATTGAATCATGAATCATGAATCATGAATTGAATCAGAAATCATGATTCATGAATTGAATCATGAATCATGAATCGAATCTTGAATCATGAATCAATAATTGAATAATGAATCATGAATCATGAATTCAATCATGAATCATGAATCATGAATAGAATCATGAATTGAATCATGAATTGAAATATGAATCGAATCATGATTCATGAATCATGAATTGAATCATGAATCATGAATCATGAATTAAATCATGAATCATGAATCATGAATTGAATCATTAATCATGAATCGAATCTTGAATCATGAATCATTAATTGAATAATGAATCATGAATTGAATCATGAAGCATGAATCATGAATTGAATCATAATTTGAATCATGAATTGAAACATGAATCATGAATCGAATCATGATTCATGAATCATGAATTGAGTCATGAATCATGAATCATGAATTGAATCATGAATCATGAATCATGAATCATGAATCGAATCATGAATCATGAATCATGAATCATGAATCAAATCATGAATCATGAATCATGAATTATAAATCGAATCACGAATTGAATCATGAATCATGAATCATGAATTGAATCATGAATCATGAATCGAATCTTGAATCATGAATCATTAATTGAATAATGAATCATGAATCATGAATTGAATCATGAATCATGAATCATAAAATGAATCATGATCTGAATCATGAATTGAATCATCAATCATGAATCATGAAATGAATAATGAAATAAATCATGAATCTTGAATTGAATCAAGAATTGAATCATAAATCGTGAAATGAATCATGAAATGAATCATGAATCATGAATTGAATCATGAATCACGAATTGAATTATGAATCATGAATCATGATTCGAATCAAGTATCATGAATCGAATCATGAATCATGAATCTAACCATGAATCACAAATCATGAATTGAATTATGAATCATGAATCATGAATCGAATCATGAATCATGAATCATGAATCATGAATCATGAATCAAATCATGAATCATGAATCATGAATCATATATCGAATCACGAATTGAATCATGAATCATGAATCATGAATTGAATCATGAATCATGAATCGAATCTTGAATCATGAATCATTAATTGAATCATGAATCATGAATCATGAATTGAATCATGAATCATGAATCATAAAATGAATCATGATCTGAATCATGAATTGAATCATCAATCATGAATCATGAAATGAATAATGAAATAAATCATGAATCTTGAATTGAATCAAGAATTGAATCATAAATTGTGAAATGAATCATGAAATGAATCATGAATCATGAATTGAATCATGAATCACGAATTGAATCATGAATCATGAATCATGATTCGAATCAAGTATCATGAATCGAATCATGAATCATGAATCGAACCATAAATCACAAATCATGAATTGAATTATGAATCATGAATTATGAATCGAATCAAGAATCATGAATCGAATCATGAATCATGAATCGAACCATGAATCACAAATCATGAATTGAATTATGAATCATGAATTATGAATCGAATCATGAATGACAAAACATGAATTAAATCATGAATCATGAATCATGAATTGAATCATAAATCATGAAATGAATCATGAAATGAATCATGAATTGAATCATGAATCATGAATTGAATCATGAATCATGAATTGTTTCATGAATCATGAATGGAATCATAAATCATGAATTGAATCATGAATCATGAATCATAAATTGAATCATGAATCATGAATTGAATCATGAATCATGAAATGAATCATGAATTGAATCATGAATTCAAACATAAATCATGAATCGAATCATGCATCATAAATCATGAATTGAATCATGAATCATGAATTAAATTATGAATTGAATCAAGAAATGAATCATAAATTGAAACATAAATCATGAATCGATTCATGAATCATGAATTGAATCATGAATCATGAATCATGAATTGAATCAGGAATCATGATTCATGAATTGAATCATGAATCATGAATCGAATCTTGAATCATGAATCAATAATTGAATAATGAATCATGAATCATGAATTGAATAATGAATCATGAATCATGAATAGAATCATGAATTGAATCATGAATTGAAACATGTATCGAATCATGATTCATGAATCATGAATTGAATCATGAATCATGAATCATGAATTGAATCATGAATCATGAATCATGAATTGAATCATGAAACATGAATCATAAAATGAATCATGATCTGAATCATGAATTGAATCATCAATCATGAATCATGAAATGAATAATGAAATAAATCATGAATCTTGAATTGAATCAAGAATTGAATCATAAATCGTGAAATGAATCATCAATCATGAATCATGAAATGAATAATGAAATAAATCATGAATCTTGAATTAAATCAAGAATTGAATCATAAATCGTGAAATGAATCATGAAATAAATCATGAATCATGAATTGAATCATGAGTCACGAATTGAATCATGAATCATGAATCATGATTCGAATCAAGTATCATGAATCGAATCATGAATCATGAATCGAACCATAAATCACAAATCATGAATTGAATTATGAATCATGAATTATGAATCGAATCAAGAATCATGAATCGAATCATGAATCATGAATCTAACCATGAATCACAAATCATGAATTGAATTATGAATCATGAATCATGAATCGAATCATGAATCATGAATCATGAATCATGAATCATGAATCAAATCATGAATCATGAATCATGAATCATATATCGAATCACGAATTGAATCATGAATCATGAATTGAATCATGAATCATGAATCGAATCTTGAATCATGAATCATTAATTGAATCATGAATCATGAATCATGAATTGAATCATGAATCATGAATCATAAAATGAATAATGAAATAAATCATGAATCTTGAATTGAATCAAGAATTGAATCATAAATCGTGAAATGAATCATGAAATGAATCATGAATCATGAATTGAATCATGAATCACGAATTGAATCATGAATCATGAATCATGATTCGAATCAAGTATCATGAATCGAATCAAGAATCATGAATCGAACCATAAATCACAAATCATGAATTGAATTATGAATCATGAATTATGAATCGAATCAAGAATCATGAATCGAATCATGAATCATGAATCGAACCATGAATCACAAATCATGAATTGAATTATGAATCATGAATTATGAATCGAATCATGAATGACAAAACATGAATTAAATCATGAATCATGAATCATGAATTGAATCATAAATCATGAAATGAATCATGAAATGAATCATGAATTGAATCATGAATCATGAATTGAATCATGAATCATGAATTGAATCATGAATCATGAAATGTTTCATGAATCATGAATGGAATCATAAATCATGAATTGAATCATGAATCATGAATCATAAATTGAATCATGAATCATGAATTGAATCATGAATCATGAAATGAATCATGAATTGAATCATGAATTCAAACATAAATCATGAATCGAATCATGCATCATAAATCATGAATTGAATCATGAATCATGAATTAAATTATGAATTGAATCAAGAAATGAATCATAAATTGAAACATAAATCATGAATCGATTCATGAATCATGAATTGAATCATGAATCATGAATTGAATCAGGAATCATGATTCATGAATTGAATCATGAATCATGAATCGAATCTTGAATCATGAATCATGAATCATGAATTGAATAATGAATCATGAATCATGAATAGAATCATGAATTGAATCATGAATTGAAACATGAATCGAATCATGATTCATGAATCATGAATTGAATCATGAATCATGAATCATGAATTGAATCATGAATCATGAATCATGAATTGAATCATGAAACATGAATCATAAAATGAATCATGATCTGAATCATGAATTGAATCATCAATCATGAATCATGAAATGAATAATGAAATAAATCATGAATCTTGAATTGAATCAAGAATTGAATCATAAATCGTGAAATGAATCATGAATCATGAATCATGAAATGAATAATGAAATAAATCATGAATCTTGAATTAAATCAAGAATTGAATCATAAATCGTGAAATGAATCATGAAATAAATCATGAATCATGAATTGAATCATGAATCACGAATTGAATCATGAATCATGAATCATGATTCGAATCAAGTATCATGAATCGAATCATGAATCATGAATCGAACCATAAATCACAAATCATGAATTGAATTATGAATCATGAATTATGAATCGAATCAAGAATCATGAATCGAATCATGAATCATGAATCTAACCATGAATCACAAATCATGAATTGAATTATGAATCATGAATTATGAATTGAATCATGAATGACAAAACATGAATTAAATCATGAATCATGAATCGAATCATGATTCATGAATCATGAATTGAATCATGAATCATGAATTGAATCATGAATCATGAATCATGAATCATGAATCGAATCATGATTCATGAATCATGAATTGAATCATGAATCATGAATTGAATCATGAATCATGAATCATGAATCATGAATCATGAATTGAATCATGAATCATGAATCATGAATCATGAATCGAATCATGAATCATGAATCATGAATCAAATCATGAATCATGAATCATATATCGAATCACGAATTCAATCATGAATCATGAATCATGAATTGAATCATGAATCATGAATCGAATCTTGAATCATGAATCATTAATTGAATCATGAATCATGAATCATGAATTGAATCATGAATCATGAATCATAAAATGAATCATGATCTGAATCATGAATTGAATCATCAATCATGAATCATGAAATGAATAATGAAATAAATCATGAATCTTGAATTGAATCAAGAATTGAATCATAAATCGTGAAATGAATCATGAAATGAATCATGAATCATGAATTGAATCATGAATCACGAATTGAATCATGAATCATGAATCATGATTCGAATCAAGTATCATGAATCGAATCATGAATCATGAATCGAACCATAAATCACAAATCATGAATTGAATTATGAATCATGAATTATGAATCGAATCAAGAATCATGAATCGAATCATGAATCATGAATCGAACCATGAATCACAAATCATGAATTGAATTATGAATCATGAATTATGAATCGAATCATGAATGACAAAACATGAATTAAATCATGAATCATGAATCATAAATTGAATCATAAATCATGAAATGAATCATGAAATGAATCATGAATCATGAATTGAATCATGAATCATGAATTGTTTCATAAATCATGAATGGAATCATAAATCATGAATTGAATCATGAATCATGAATCATAAATTGAATCATGAATCATGAATTGAATCATGAATCATGAAATGAATCATGAATTGAATCATGAATTCAAACATAAATCATGAATCGAATCATGCATCATAAATCATGAATTGAATCATGAATCATGAATTAAATTATGAATTGAATCAAGAAATGAATCATAAATTGAAACATAAATCATGAATCGATTCATGATTCATGAATCATGAATTGAATCATGAATCATGAATCATGAATTGAATCAGGAATCATGATTCATGAATTGAATCATGAATCATGAATCATGAATTGAATCATGAATCATGAATTGAATCAGGAATCATGATTCATGAATTGAATCATGAATCATGAATCGAATCTTGAATCATGAATCAATAATTGAATAATGAATCATGAATCATGAATTGAATAATGAATCATGAATCATGAATAGAATCATGAATTGAATCATGAATTGAAACATGAATCGAATCATGATTCATGAATCATGAATTGAATCATGAATCATGAATCATGAATTGAATCATGAATCATGAATCATGAATTGAATCATGAAACATGAATCATAAAATGAATCATGATCTGAATCATGAATTGAATCATCAATCATGAATCATGAAATGAATAATGAAATAAATCATGAATCTTGAATTTAATCAAGAATTGAATCATAAATCGTGAAATGAATCATGAATCATGAATCATGAAATGAATAATGAAATAAATCATGAATCTTGAATTAAATCAAGAATTGAATCATAAATCGTGAAATGAATCATGAAATAAATCATGAATCATGAATTGAATCATGAATCACGAATTAAATCATGAATCATGAATCATGATTCGAATCAAGTATCATGAATCGAATCATGAATCATGAATCGAACCATAAATCACAAATCATGAATTGAATTATGAATCATGAATTATGAATCGAATCAAGAATCATGAATCGAATCATGAATCATGAATCTAACCATGAATCACAAATCATGAATTGAATTATGAATCATGAATTATGAATTGAATCATGAATGACAAAACATGAATTAAATCATGAATCATGAATCATGAATCGAATCATGATTCATGAATCATGAATTGAATCATGAATCATGAATTGAATCATGAATCATGAATCATGAATCATGAATCGAATCATGATTCATGAATCATGAATTGAATCATGAATCATGAATTGAATCATGAATCATGAATCATGAATCATGAATCATGAATTGAATCATGAATCATGAATCATGAATCATGAATCGAATCATGAATCATGAATCATGAATCAAATCATGAATCATGAATCATATATCGAATCACGAATTCAATCATGAATCATGAATCATGAATTGAATCATGAATCATGAATCGAATCTTGAATCATGAATCATTAATTGAATCATGAATCATGAATCATGAATTGAATCATGAATCATGAATCATAAAATGAATCATGATCTGAATCATGAATTAAATCATCAATCATGAATCATGAAATGAATAATGAAATAAATCATGAATCTTGAATTGAATCAAGAATTGAATCATAAATCGTGAAATGAATCATGAAATGAATCATGAATCATGAATTGAATCATGAATCACGAATTGAATCATGAATCATGAATCATGATTCGAATCAAGTATCATGAATCGAATCATGAATCATGAATCGAACCATAAATCACAAATCATGAATTGAATTATGAATCATGAATTATGAATCGAATCAAGAATCATGAATCGAATCATGAATCATGAATCGAACCATGAATCACAAATCATGAATTGAATTATGAATCATGAATTATGAATCGAATCATGAATGACAAAACATGAATTAAATCATGAATCATGAATCATAAATTGAATCATAAATCATGAAATTAATCATGAAATGAATCATGAATCATGAATTGAATCATGAATCATGAATTGTTTCATAAATCATGAATGGAATCATAAATCATGAATTGAATCATGAATCATGAATCATAAATTGAATCATGAATCATGAATTGAATCATGAATCATGAAATGAATCATGAATTGAATCATGAATTCAAACATAAATCATGAATCGAATCATGCATCATAAATCATGAATTGAATCATGAATCATGAATTAAATTATGAATTGAATCAAGAAATGAATCATAAATTGAAACATAAATCATGAATCGATTCATGATTCATGAATCATGAATTGAATCATGAATCATGAATCATGAATTGAATCAGGAATCATGATTCATGAATTGAATCATGAATCATGAATCATGAATTGAATCAGGAATCATGATTCATGAATTGAATCATGAATCATGAATCGAATCTTGAATCATGAATCAATAATTGAATAATGAATCATGAATCATGAATTCAATCATGAATCATGAATCATGAATAGAATCATGAATTGAATCATGAATTGAAACATGAATCGAATCATGATTCATGAATCATGAATTGAATCATGAATCATGAATCATGAATTGAATCATGAATCATGAATCATGAATCAAATCATGAATCATGAATAATGAATCATGAATCATGAATTAAATCATGAATCATGAATCATGAATTGAATCATTAATCATGAATCGAATCTTGAATCATGAATCATTAATTGAATAATGAATCATGAATTGAATCATGAAGCATGAATCATGAATTGAATCATAAATTGAATCATGAATTGAAACATGAATCATGAATCGAATCATGATTCATGAATCATGAATTGAATCATGAATCATGAATCATGAATTGAATCATGAATCATGAATCATGAATCATGAATCGAATCATGAATCATGAATCATGAATCATGAATCAAATCATGAATCATGAATCATGAATTATAAATCGAATCACGAATTGAATCATGAATCATGAATAATGAATTGAATCATGAATCATGAATCGAATCTTGAATCATGAATCATTAATTGAATCATGAATCATGAATCATGAATTGAATCATGAATCATGAATCATAAAATGAATCATGATCTGAATCATGAATTGAATCATCAATCATGAATCATGAAATGAATAATGAAATAAATCATGAATCTTGAATTGAATCAAGAATTGAATCATAAATCGTGAAATGAATCATGAAATGAATCATGAATTGAATCATGAATCACAAATTGAATTATGAATCATGAATCATGATTCGAATCAAGTATCATGAATCGAATCATGAATCATGAATCGAACCATAAATCACAAATCATGAATTGAATTATGAATCATGAATTATGAATCGAATCAAGAATCATGAATCGAATCATGAATCATGAATCGAACCATGAATCACAAATCATGAATTGAATTATGAATCAGGAATTATGAATCGAATCATGAATGACAAAACATGAATTAAATCATGAATCATGAATCATGAATTGAATCATAAATCATGAAATGAATCATGAAATGAATCATGAATCATGAATTGAATCATGAATCATGAATTGAATCATGAATCATGAATCATGAATTAATTTATGAATCATGAATTTAATCATGAATCATGAATCATAAATTGAATCATGAATCATAAATTGAATCATGAATCATGAAATGAATCATGAATTGAATCATGAATTCAAACATGAATCATGAATCGAATCA
This sequence comes from Mixophyes australis, assembly GCA_036250195.1. NCBI lineage: Eukaryota > Metazoa > Chordata > Amphibia > Anura > Limnodynastidae > Mixophyes > Mixophyes australis. Next base: position 129,169 of record JAVHZZ010000179.1, on the reverse strand, counting down.
TGCTACATAAATCATGAATTGAATCATGAATCATGAATTAAATTATGAATTGAATCAAGAAATGAATCATAAATTGAAACATAAATCATGAATCGATTCATGATTCATAAATCATGAATTAAATCATGAATCATGAATCATGAATCATAAAATGAATCATGAATCATGAAGTGAATCATGAATTGAATCATGAATCATGAATCATGAATCATGAATCAAATCATGAATCATGAATCATTAATCGAATCATGAATTGAATCATGAATCATGAATCGAATCTTGAATCATGAATCATTAATTGAATCATGAATCATGAATCATGAATTGAATCATGAATCATGAATCATAAAATGAATCATGATCTGAATCATGAATTGAATCATCAATCATGAATCATGAAATGAATAATGAAATAAATCATGAATCTTGAATTGAATCAAGAATTGAATCATAAATCGTGAAATGAATCATGAAATGAATCATGAATCATGAATTGAATCATGAATCACGAATTGAATTATGAATCATGAATCATGAATCGAATCAAGTATTATGAATCGAATCATGAATCATGAATCGAACCATAAATCACAAATCATGAATTGAATTATGAATCATGAATCAAACCATGAATCACAAATCATGAATTGAATTATGAATCAGGAATTGTGAATCGAATCATGAATGACAAAACATGAATTAAATCATGAATCATGAATTATGAATTGAATCATAAATCATGAAATGAATTATGAATCGAATCAAGAATCATGAATCGAATCATGAATCATGAATCAAACCATGAATCACAAATCATGAATTGAATTATGAATCAGGAATTGTGAATCGAATCATGAATGACAAAACATGAATTAAATCATGAATCATGAATCATGAATTGAATCATAAATCATGAAATGAATCATGAAATGAATCATGAATCATGAATTGAATCATGAATCATGAATCATGAATTAATTTATGAATCATGAATTTAATCATGAATCATGAATCATAAATTGAATCATGAATCATAAATTGAATCATGAATCATGAAATGAATCATGAATTGAATCATGAATTCAAACATGAGTCATGAATCGAATCATGCATCATAAATCATGAATTGAATCATGAATCATGAATTAAATTATGAATTGAATCAAGAAATGAATCATAAATTGAAACATAAATCATGAATCGATTCATGATTCATAAATCATGAATTAAATCATGAATCATGAATCATGAATTGAATCAGGAATCATGATTCATGAATTGAATCAGGAATCATGAATCATGAATTATGAATTGAATCATGAATCATGAATCATGAATTAAATCTTGAATCTTGAATCGAATCATAAATCATGAATTATGAATCGAATCATGAATCACAAATCATGAATTGAATTATGAATCATGAATTATGAATCGAATCATGAATCACAAATCATGAATTGAATCATGAATCATTTATCATAAAATGAATCATGAATCATGAATGGAATCATGAATCATGAATTGAATTATGAATCATGAATTATGAATCGAATCATGAATCACAAATCATGAATTGAATCATGAATCATACAATGAATCATGAATCATGAATGGAATCATGAATCATGAATTGAATTATGAATCATGAATTATGAATCGAATCATGAATCACAAATCACGAATTGAATCATGAATCATAAAATGAATCATGAATCATGAAGTGAATCATGAATTGAATCATGAATCATGAATCATGAATCGAATCATAAATTGAATCATGAAATATGAATTAAATCATGAATCATGAATTGAATCATGAATCATGAATAATAAATCATGAATCGAATAATGATTTATGAATTGAATCATGAATTCAATCATGAATTGAAATATGAATCATGAATCGAATCATGATTCATGAATCATGAATTGAATCATGAATCATGAATCATGAATTGAATCATGAATCATGAATTGAATCATGAATCATGAATCATGAATCGAATCATGAATCATGAATCATTAATCGATTCATGAATTGAATCATGAATCATGAATCATGAATTGAATCATGAATCATGAATCGAATCTTGAATCATGAATCAGAAATTGAATAATGAATCATGAATCATGAATTGAATCATGAATCATGAATCATGAATAGAATCATGAATTGAATCATGAATTGAAACATGAATCGAATCATGATTCATGAATCATGAATTGAATCATGAATCATGAATCATGAATTGAATCATGAATCATGAATCATGAATCGAATCATGAATCATGAATCATGAATCATGAATCATGAATTAAATCATGAATTATGAATCATGAATCATGAATTAAATCATGAATTATGAATCATGAATTCAATCATTAATCATGAATCGAATCTTGAATCATGAATCATTAATTGAATAATGAATAATGAATTGAATCATGAATCATGAATTGAATCATGAATCATGAATCATGAATTGAATCATGAATTGAATCATGAAATGAAACATGAATCATGAATCGAATCATGATTCATGAATCATGAATTGAATCATGAATCATAAATCATGAATTGAATCATGAATCATGAATCATGAATCATGAATCGAATCATGAATCATGAATCATGAATCATGAATCAAATCATGAATCATGAATTATAAATCGAATCACGAATTGAATCATGAATCATGAATTGAATCATGAATCATGAATCGAATCTTGAATCATGAATCATTAATTGAATCATGAATCATGAATCATGAATTGAATCATGAATCATGAATCATAAAATGAATCATGATCTGAATCATGAATTAAATCATCAATCATGAATCATGAAATGAATAATGAAATAAATCATGGATCTTGAATTGAATCAAGAATTGAATCATAAATCGTGAAATGAATCATGAAATGAATCATGAATCATGAATTGAATCATGAATCACGAATTGAATCATGAATCATGATTCAAATCAAGTATCATGAATCGAATCATGAATCATGAATCGAACCATGAATCACAAATCATGAATTGAATTATAAATCATGAATTATGAATCGAATCATGAATGACAAAACATGAATTAAATCATGAATCATGAATCATGAATTGAATCATAAATCATGAAATGAATCATGAATCATGAATTGAATCATGAATCATGAATTGAATCATGAATCATGAATCATGAATTAATTTATGAATCATGAATTTAATCATGAATCATGAATGGAATCAAAAATCATGAATTGAATCATGAATCATGAATCATGAATCATAAATTGCATCATGAATCATAATTTGAATCATGAATCATGAAATGAATCATGAATTGAATCATGAATTCAAACATGAATCATGAATCGAATCATGCATCATAAATCATGAATTGAATCATGAATCATGAATTGAATTATTAATTGAATCAAGAAATGAATCATGAATTGAAACATGAATCATGAATCGATTCATGATTCATGAATCATGAATCATGAATTGAATCATGAATCATGAATCATGAATTGAATCAGGAATCATGATTCATGAATTAAATCAGGAATCATGAATCATGAATTATGAATTGAATCATGAATCATGAATTGAATCCTGAATCATGAATTATGAAATGAATCATTAATCATGAATTGAATCATGAATCATGAATCGAATCATGAATCATGAATTGAATCATGAATCATGAATCGAACCATGAATCACAAATCATGAATTGAATTATAAATCATTAATTATGAATCGAATCATGAATGACAAAACATGAATTAAATCATGAATCATGAATCATGAATTGAATCATAAATCATGAAATGAATCATGAAATGAATCATGAATCATGAATTAAATCATGAATCATGAATTGAATCATGAATCATGAATCATGAATTAATTTATGAATCATGAATTGAATTATTAATTGAATCAAGAAATGAATCATGAATTGAAACATGAATCATGAATCGATTCATGATTCATTAATCATGAATTGAATCATGAATCATGAATCATGAATTGAATCAGGAATCATGAATCATGAATTAAATCAGGAATCATGAATCATGAATTATGAATTGAATCATGAATCATGAATTGAATCCTGAATCATGAATCATGAAATGAATCATTAATCATGAATTGAATCATGAATCATGAATCGAATCATGAATCATGAATTGAATCATGAATCATGAATCATGAATTGAATCATGAAATATGAATTATAAATTAAATCATGAATTGAATCATTAATTGAATCATGAATTGAATCATGAATCATGAAATGAATCATGAATCGAATCATGAATCATGAATCATGATTCATGAATTAAATCTTGAATCTTGAATCGAATCATAAATCATGAATTATGAATCGAATCATGAGTTATGAATCAAATCATGAATCATGATTCGAATCAAGAATCATGAATCGATTAATGAATCATGAATCGAATCATGAATCACAAATCATGAATTGAATCATTAATCATAAATCATAAAACGAATCATGAATCATGAATGAAATCATGAATCATGAATTGAATTATGAATCATGAATTATGAATCGAATCATGAATCACAAATCACAAATTAAATCATGAATCATGAATCATAAAATGAATCATGAATCATGAATGGAATCATGAATCATGAATCATGAATTGAATCATAAATCATGAAATGAATCTTGAAATGAATCATGAATCATGAATTGAATCATGAATCATGAATTGAATCATGAATCATAAATTGAATCATGAATCATGAATCATGAATTGAATCATGAATCATGAATCGTTAATTGAATCATGAATCATGAATTGAATCATGAATCATGAATTGAAATATTAATTGAATCAAGAATTGAATAATGAATTGAAACATGCATCATGAATTGAATCATGTTTCATGAATCATGAATTGAATCATGAATCATGAATTGAATCCTGAATCATGAATCATGAATCGAATCATGAATCATGAATCATGAATCATGAATTGAATCATGAAATATGAATTATAAATTGAATCATGAATTGAATCATGAATCATGAAATGAATCATGAATCATGAATTGAATCATGAATCATGATTCATGAATTAAATCTTGAATCTTGAATCGAATCATAAATCATGAATTATGAATCGACTCATGAGTTATGAATCAAATCATGAATCATGATTCGAATCAAGAATCATGAATCAAATCATGAATCATGAATCGAATCATGAATCACAAATCATGAATTGAATCATTAATCATGAATCATAAAATGAATCATGAATCATGTATGGAATCATGAATCATGAATTGAATTATGAATCATGAATTATGAATCGAATCATGAATCATAAATCACGAATTAAATCATGAATCATGAATCATAAAATGAATCATAATTCATGAATGGAATCATGAATCATGAATGGAATCATGAATCATGAATTGAATCATAAATCATGAAATGAATCTTGAAATGAATCATGAATCATGAATTGAATCATGAATCATGAATTGAATCATGAATCATAAATTGAATCATGAATCATGAATCATGAATTGAATCATAAATCATGAAATGAATCTTGAAATGAATCATGAATCATGAATTGAATCATGAATCATAAATTGAATCATGAATCATGAATCATGAATTGAATCATGAATCATGAATCGTGCATTGAATCATGAATCATGAATTGAATCATGAATCATGAATTGAAATATTAATTGAATCAAGAATTGAATAATGAATTGAAACATGCATCATGAAATAAATCATGATTCATGAATCATGAATTGAATCATGAATTGAATCATAAATCATGAATCAAATCATGAATCATGAATTAAATCATGAATCATGAATCATGAATTAAATCATAAATCATGAATTGAATTATGAATTCAATCAAGAATTTAATAATGAATTGAAACATGAATCATGAATCGAATTATGAATCATGAATCATGCATTGAATCATGAATCATGAATTGAATCATGAATCATGAATTGAATTATGAATTCAATCAAGAATTTAATAATGAATTGAAACATGAATCATGAATTGAATCATTAATCATGAATCGAATCATGAATCATGAATTAAATCATGAATCATGATTCATGAATTGAATCATGAATTGAATCATGAATCATGAATCATAAAATGAATCATGAATTGAATCATGAATTGAATCATAAAATCATGAATCATGAAATGAATCATGAAATGAATCATGAAATGAATCATGAATAGAATCATGAATCATGAATTGAATCATGAATCATGAATCATGAATCATGAATCGAATCATGAATCATGAATTGAATCATGAATCATGAATCAAATCATGAATTGAATCATGAATCATGAATCATGAATTGAATCATGAATCATGAAATGAATCATGAATCATGAATAATATATCATTAATCGAATAATGATTTATGAATTGAATCATGAATCATGATTCATGAAATGAATCATGAATTGAATCATGAATTGAATCATGAATTGAAATATGAATCATGAATCGAATCATGATTCATGAATCATGAATTGAATCATGAATCATGAATCATGAATTGAATCATGAATCATGAATTGAATCATGAATCATGAATCCTGAATCGAATGATGAATCATGAATCATTAATCGAATCATGAATTGAATCATGAATCATGAATTGAAATATTAATTGAATCAAGAATTGAATAATGAATTGAAACATGCATCATGAAATAAATCATGATTCATGAATCATGAATTGAATCATGAATCATGAATCATGAATTGAATCATAAATCATGAATCAAATCATGAATCATGAATTAAATCATGAATCATGAATCATGAATTAAATCATGAATCATGAATTGAATTATGAATTCAATCAAGAATTTAATAATGAATTGAAACATAAATCATGAATCGAATTATGAATCATGAATCATGCATTGAATCATGAATCATGAATTGAATCATGAATCATGAATTGAATTATGAATTCAATCAAGAATTTAATAATGAATTGAAACATGAATCATAAATTGAATCATCAATCATGAATCGAATCATGAATCATGAATTAAATCATGAATCATGATTCATGAATTGAATCATGAATTGAATCATGAATCATGAATCATAAAATGAATCATGAATTGAATCATGAATTGAATCATAAAATCATGAATCATGAAATGAATCATGAAATGAATCATGAATAGAATCATGAATCATGAATTGAATCATGAATCATGAATCATGAATCATGAATTGAATCATGAATCATGAATCATGAATTAATTTATGAATCATGAATTTAATCATGAATCATGAATGGAATAAAAAATCATGAATTGAATCATGAATCATGAATCATGAATCATAAATTGCATCATGAATCATAATTTGAATCATGAATCATGAAATGAATCATGAATTGAATCATGAATTCAAACATGAATCATGAATCGAATCATGCATCATAAATCATGAATTGAATCATGAATCATGAATTGAATTATTAATTGAATCAAGAAATGAATCATGAATTGAAACATGAATCATGAATCGATTCATGATTCATGAATCATGAATTGAATCATGAATCATGAATCATGAATTGAATCAGAAATCATGATTCATGAATTAAATCAGGAATCATGAATCATGAATTATGAATTGAATCATGAATCATGAATTGAATCCTGAATCATGAATCATGAAATGAATCATTAATCATGAATTGAATCATGAATCATGAATCGAATCATGAATCATGAATTGAATCATGAATCATGAATCGAACCATGAATCACAAATCATGAATTGAATTATAAATCATTAATTATGAATCGAATCATGAATGACAAAACATGAATTAAATCATGAATCATGAATCATTAATTGAATCATAAATCATGAAATGAATCATGAAATGAATCATGAATCATGAATTGAATCATGAATCATGAATTGAATCATGAATCATGAATCATGAATTAATTTATGAATCATGAATTGAATTATTAATTGAATCAAGAAATGAATCATGAATTGAAACATGAATCATGAATCGATTCATGATTCATTAATCATGAATTGAATCATGAATCATGAATCATGAATTGAATCAGGAATCATGAATCATGAATTAAATCAGGAATCATGAATCATGAATTATGAATTGAATCATGAATCATGAATCGAATCATAAATCATGAATTATGAATCGAATCATGAGTTATGAATCAAATCATGAATCATGATTCGAATCAAGAATCATGAATCGATTAATGAATCATGAATCGAATCATGAATCACAAATCATGAATTGAATCATTAATCATAAATCATAAAACGAATCATGAATCATGAATGAAATCATGAATCATGAATTGAATTATGAATCATGAATTATGAATCGAATCATGAATCACAAATCACGAATTAAATCATGAATCATGAATCATAAAATGAATCATGAATCATGAATGGAATCATGAATCATGAATCATGAATTGAATCATAAATCATGAAATGAATCTTGAAATGAATCATGAATCATGAATTGAATCATGAATCATGAATTGAATCATGAATCATAAATTGAATCATGAATCATGAATCATGAATTGAATCATAAATCATGAATCGTTAATTGAATCATGAATCATGAATTGAATCATGAATCATGAATTGAAATATTAATTGAATCAAGAATTGAATAATGAATTGAAACATGCATCATGAATTGAATCATGTTTCATGAATCATGAATTGAATCATGAATCATGAATTGAATCCTGAATCATGAATCATGAATCGAATCATGAATCATGAATTGAATCATGAATCATGAATCATGAATTGAATTATGAAATATGAATTATAAATTGAATCATGAATTGAATCATGAATCATGAAATGAATCATGAATCATGAATTGAATCATGAATCATGATTCATGAATTAAATCTTGAATCGAATCATAAATCATGAATTATGAATCGACTCATGAGTTATGAATCAAATCATGAATCATGATTCGAATCAAGAATCATGAATCAAATCATGAATCATGAATCGAATCATGAATCACAAATCATGAATTGAATCATTAATCATGAATCATAAAATGAATCATGAATCATGTATGGAATCATGAATCATGAATTGAATTATGAATCATGAATTATGAATCGAATCATGAATCATAAATCACGAATTAAATCATGAATCATGAATCATAAAATGAATCATAATTCATGAATGGAATCATGAATCATGAATGGAATCATGAATCATGAATTGAATCATAAATCATGAAATGAATCTTGAAATGAATCATGAATCATGAATTGAATCATGAATCATGAATTGAATCATGAATCATAAATTGAATTATGAATAATGAATCATGAATTGAATCATAAATCATGAAATGAATCTTGAAATGAATCATGAATCATGAATTGAATCATGAATCATAAATTGAATCATGAATCATGAATCATGAATTGAATCATGAATCATGAATCGTGCATTGAATCATGAATCATGAATTGAATCATGAATCATGAATTGAAATATTAATTGAATCAAGAATTGAATAATGAATTGAAACATGCATCATGAAATAAATCATGATTCATGAATCATGAATTGAATCATGAATCATGAATTGAATCATAAATCATGAATCAAATCATGAATCATGAATTAAATCATGAATCATGAATCATGAATTAAATCATAAATCATGAATTGAATTATGAATTCAATCAAGAATTTAATAATGAATTGAAACATGAATCATGAATCGAATTATGAATCATGAATCATGCATTGAATCATGAATCATGAATTGAATCATGAATCATGAATTGAATTATGAATTCAATCAAGAATTTAATAATGAATTGAAACATGAATCATGAATTGAATCATCAATCATGAATCGAATCATGAATCATGAATTAAATCATGAATCATGATTCATGAATTGAATCATGAATTGAATCATGAATCATGAATCATAAAATGAATCATGAATTGAATCATGAATTGAATCATAAAATCATGAATCATGAAATGAATCATGAAATGAATCATGAAATGAATCATGAATAGAATCATGAATCATGAATTGAATCATGAATCATGAATCATGAATCATGAATCGAATCATGAATCATGAATTGAATCATGAATCATGAATCAAATCATGAATTGAATCATGAATCATGAATCATGAATTGAATCATGAATCATGAAATGAATCATAATTCATGAATAATATATCATGAATCGAATAATGATTTATGAATTGAATCATGAATCATGATTCATGAAATGAATCATGAATTGAATCATGAATTGAAATATGAATCATGAATCGAATCATGATTCATGAATCATGAATTGAATCATGAATCATGAATCATGAATTGAATCATGAATCATGAATTGAATCATGAATCATGAATCCTGAATCGAATGATGAATCATGAATCATTAATCGAATCATGAATTGAATCATGAATCATGAATTGAAATATTAATTGAATCAAGAATTAAATAATGAATTGAAACATGCATCATGAAATAAATCATGAATTGAATCATGAATCATGAATCATGAATTGAATCATAAATCATGAATCAAATCATGAATCATGAATTAAATCATGAATCATGAATCATGAATTAAATCATGAATCATGAATTGAATTATGAATTAAATCATGAATCATGAATCATGAATTAAATCATGAATCATGAATTGAATTATGAATCATGAATCATGCATTGAATCATGAATCATGAATTGAATCATGAATCATGAATTGAATTATGAATTCAATCAAGAATTTAATAATGAATTGAAACATGAATCATAAATTGAATCATCAATCATGAATCGAATCATGAATCATGAATTAAATCATGAATCATGATTCATGAATTGAATCATGAATTAAATCATGAATCATAAAATGAATCATGAATTGAATCATGAATTGAATCATAAAATCATGAATCATGAAATGAATCATGAAATGAATCATGAAATGAATCATGAATAGAATCATGAATCATGAATTGAATCATGAATCATGAATCATGAATCATGAATCGAATCATGAATCATGAATTGAATCATGAATCATGAATCAAATCATGAATTGAATCATGAATCATGAATCATGAATTGAATCATGAATCATGAAATGAATCATGAATCATGAATAATATATCATGAATCGAATAATGATTTATGAATTGAATCATGAATCATGATTCATGAAATGAATCATGAATTGAATCATGAATTGAATCATGAATTGAAATATGAATCATGAATCGAATCATGATTCATGAATCATGAATTGAATCATGAATCATGAATTGAATCATGAATCATGAATTGAATCATGAATCATGAATCCTGAATCGAATGATGAATCATGAATCATTAATCGAATCATGAATTGAATCATGAATCATGAATTGAATCATGAATCATGAATTGAATCATGAATCATGAATCGAATCTTGAATCATGAATCATTAATTGAATAATGAATCATGAATCATGAATTGAATCATGAATCATGAATCATGAATAGAATATTGAATTGAATCATGAATTGAAACATGAATCGAATCATGATTCATGAATCATGAATTGAATCATGAATCATGAATTAAATCATGAATCATAAATCATGAATCGAATCATGAATCATGAATCATGAATCGAATCATGAATCATGAATCATAAAACGAATCATGAATTGAATCATGAATCGTGAATCATGAATCGTGAATCATGAATCGAATCAAGTATCATGAATCGAATCATGAATCATGAATCGAACCATAAATCACAAATCATGAATTGAATTATGAATCATGAATTATGAATCGAATCATGAATGACAAAACATGAATTAAATCATGAATCATGAATCATGAATTGAATCATAAATCATGAAATGAATCATGAATCATGAATTGAATCATGAATCATGAATTGAATCATGAATCATGAATTGTTTCATGAATCATGAATGGAATCATAAATCATGAATTAAATCATGAATCATGAATCATAAATTGAATCATGAAACATGAATTGAATCATGAATCATGAAATGAATCATGAATTGAATCATGAATTCAAACATAAATCATGAATCGAATCATGCATCATAAATCATGAATTGAATCATGAATCATGAATTAAATTATGAATTGAATCAAGAAATGAATCATAAATTGAAACATAAATCATGAATCGATTCATGAATCATGAATTGAATCATGAATCATGAATCATGAATTGAATCAGGAATCATGATTCATGAATTGAATCATGAATCATGAATCGAATCTTGAATCATGAATCAATAATTGAATAATGAATCATGAATCATGAATTGAATCATGAATCATGAATCATGAATAGAATCATGAATTGAAACATGAATCGAATCATGATTCATGAATCATGAATTGAATCATGAATCATGAATCATGAATTGAATCATGAATCATGAATCATGAATCAAATCATGAATCATGAATCATGAATCATTAATTGAATCATGAATCATGAATCATGAATCATGAATCATGAATTGAATCATGAAACATGAATCATAAAATGAATCATGATCTGAATCATGAATTGAATCATCAATCATGAATCATGAAATGAATAATGAAATAAATCATGAATCTTGAATTGAATCAAGAATTGAATCATAAATTGTGAAATGAATCATCAATCATGAATCATGAAATGAATAATGAAATAAATCATGAATCTTGAATTAAATCAAGAATTGAATCATAAATCGTGAAATGAATCATGAATTGAATCATGAATTGAATCATGAATTGAAATATGAATCATGAATCGAATCATGATTCATGAATCATGAATTGAATCATGAATCATGAATCATGAATTGAATCATGAATCATGAATTGAATCATGAATCCTGAATCGAATGATGAATCATGGATCATTAATCGAATCATGAATTGAATCATGAATCATGAATTGAAATATTAATTGAATCAAGAATTGAATAATGAATTGAAACATGCATCATGAAATAAATCATGATTCATGAATCATGAATTGAATCATGAATCATGAATCATGAATTGAATCATAAATCATGAATCAAATCATGAATCATGAATTAAATCATGAATCATGAATCATGAATTAAATCATGAATCATGAATTGAATTATGAATTCAATCAAGAATTTAATAATGAATTGAAACATAAATCATGAATCGAATTATGAATCATGAATCATGCATTGAATCATGAATCATGAATTGAATCATGATTCATGAATTGAATTATGAATTCAATCAAGAATTTAATAATGAATTGAAACATGAATCATAAATTGAATCATCAATCATGAATCGAATCATGAATCATGAATTAAATCATGAATCATGATTCATGAATTGAATCATGAATTGAATCATGAATCATGAATCATAAAATGAATCATGAATTGAATCATGAATTGAATCATAAAATCATGAATCATGAAATGAATCATGAAATGAATCATGAAATGAATCATGAATAGAATCATGAATCTTGAATTGAATCATGAATCATGAATCATGAATCGAATCATGAATCATGAATTGAATCATGAATCATGAATCAAATCATGAATTGAATCATGAATCATGAATCATGAATTGAATCATGAATCATGAAATGAATCATGAATCATGAATAATATATCATGAATCGAATAATGATTTATGAATTGAATCATGAATCATGATTCATGAAATGAATCATGAATTGAATCATGAATTGAATCATGAATTGAAATATGAATCATGAATCGAATCATGATTCATGAATCATGAATTGAATCATGAATCATGAATTGAATCATGAATCATGAATTGAATCATGAATCATGAATCCTGAATCGAATGATGAATCATGAATCATTAATCGAATCATGAATTGAATCATGAATCATGAATTGAATCATGAATCATGAATTGAATCATGAATCATGAATCGAATCTTGAATCATGAATCATTAATTGAATAATGAATCATGAATCATGAATTGAATCATGAATCATGAATAGAATATTGAATTGAATCATGAATTGAAACATGAATCGAATCATGATTCATGAATCATGAATTGAATCATGAATCATGAATTAAATCATGAATCATAAATCATGAATCGAATCATGAATCATGAATCATGAATCGAATCATGAATCATAAAACGAATCATGAATTGAATCATGAATCGTGAATCATGAATCGAATCAAGTATCATGAATCGAATCATGAATCATGAATCGAACCATAAATCACAAATCATGAATTGAATTATGAATCATGAATTATGAATCGAATCATGAATGACAAAACATGAATTAAATCATGAATCATGAATCATGAATTGAATCATAAATCATGAAATGAATCATGAATCATGAATTGAATCATGAATCATGAATTGAATCATGAATCATGAATTGTTTCATGAATCATGAATGGAATCATAAATCATGAATTAAATCATGAATCATGAATCATAAATTGAATCATGAAACATGAATTGAATCATGAATCATGAAATGAATCATGAATTGAATCATGAATTCAAACATAAATCATGAATCGAATCATGCATCATAAATCATGAATTGAATCATGAATCATGAATTAAATTATGAATTGAATCAAGAAATGAATCATAAATTGAAACATAAATCATGAATCGATTCATGAATCATGAATTGAATCATGAATCATGAATCATGAATTGAATCAGGAATCATGATTCATGAATTGAATCATGAATCATGAATCGAATCTTGAATCATGAATCAATAATTGAATAATGAATCATGAATCATGAATTGAATCATGAATCATGAATCATGAATAGAATCATGAATTGAATCATGAATTGAAACATGAATCGAATCATGATTCATGAATCATGAATTGAATCATGAATCATGAATCATGAATTGAATCATGAATCATGAATCATGAATCGAATCATGAATCATGAATCATGAATCATTAATTGAATCATGAATCATGAATCATGAATCATGAATCATGAACTGAATCATGAAACATGAATCATAAAATGAATCATGATCTGAATCATGAATTGAATCATCAATCATGAATCATGAAATGAATAATGAAATAAATCATGAATCTTGAATTGAATCAAGAATTGAATCATAAATCGTGAAATGAATCATCAATCATGAATCATGAAATGAATAATGAAATAAATCATGAATCTTGAATTAAATCAAGAATTGAATCATAAATCGTGAAATGAATCATGAATTGAATCATGAATTGAATCATGAATTGAAATATGAATCATGAATCGAATCATGATTCATGAATCATGAATTGAATCATGAATCATGAATCATGAATTGAATCATGAATCATGAATTGAATCATGAATCATGAATCCTGAATCGAATGATGAATCATGAATCATTAATCGAATCATGAATTGAATCATGAATCATGAATTGAAATATTAATTGAATCAAGAATTGAATAATGAATTGAAACATGCATCATGAAATAAATCATGATTCATGAATCATGAATTGAATCATGAATCATGAATCATGAATTGAATCATAAATCATGAATCAAATCATGAATCATGAATTAAATCATGAATCATGAATCATGAATTAAATCATGAATCATGAATTGAATTATGAATTCAATCAAGAATTTAATAATGAATTGAAACATAAATCATGAATCGAATTATGAATCATGAATCATGCATTGAATCATGAATCATGAATTGAATCATGAATCATGAATTGAATTATGAATTCAATCAAGAATTTAATAATGAATTGAAACATGAATCATAAATTGAATCATCAATCATGAATCGAATCATGAATCATGAATTAAATCATGAATCATGATTCATGAATTGAATCATGAATTGAATCATGAATCATGAATCATAAAATGAATCATGAATTGAATCATGAATTGAATCATAAAATCATGAATCATGAAATGAATCATGAAATGAATCATGAAATGAATCATGAATAGAATCATGAATCATGAATTGAATCATGAATCATGAATCATGAATCATGAATCGAATCATGAATCATGAATTGAATCATGAATCATGAATCAAATCATGAATTGAATCATGAATCATGAATCATGAATTGAATCATGAATCATGAAATGAATCATGAATCATGAATAATATATCATGAATCGAATAATGATTTATGAATTGAATCATGAATCATGATTCATGAAATGAATCATGAATTGAATCATGAATTGAATCATGAATTGAAATATGAATCATGAATCGAATCATGATTCATGAATCATGAATTGAATCATGAATCATGAATTGAAACATGAATCATGAATTGAATCATGAATCATGAATCCTGAATCGAATCATGAATCATGAATCATTAATCGAATCATGAATTGAATCATGAATCATGAATTGAATCATGAATCATGAATTGAATCATGAATCATGAATCGAATCTTGAATCATGAATCATTAATTGAATAATGAATCATGAATCATGAATTGAATCATGAATCATGAATCATGAATAGAATATTGAATTGAATCATGAATTGAAACATGAATCGAATCATGATTCATGAATCATGAATTGAATCATGAATCATGAATTAAATCATGAATCATAAATCATGAATCGAATCATGAATCATGAATCATGAATCGAATCATGAATCATGAATCATAAAACGAATCATGAATTGAATCATGAATCGTGAATCATGAATCGAATCAAGTATCATGAATCGAATCATGAATCATGAATCGAACCATAAATCACAAATCATGAATTGAATTATGAATCATGAATTATGAATCGAATCATGAATGACAAAACATGAATTAAATCATGAATCATGAATCATGAATTGAATCATAAATCATGAAATGAATCATGAATCATGAATTGAATCATGAATCATGAATTGAATCATGAATCATGAATTGTTTCATGAATCATGAATGGAATCATAAATCATGAATTAAATCATGAATCATGAATCATAAATTGAATCATGAAACATGAATTGAATCATGAATCATGAAATGAATCATGAATTGAATAATGAATTCAAACATAAATCATGAATCGAATCATGCATCATAAATCATGAATTGAATCATGAATCATGAATTAAATTATGAATTGAATCAAGAAATGAATCATAAATTGAAACATAAATCATGAATCGATTCATGAATCATGAATTGAATCATGAATCATGAATCATGAATTGAATCAGGAATCATGATTCATGAATTGAATCATGAATCATGAATCGAATCTTGAATCATGAATCAATAATTGAATAATGAATCATGAATCATGAATTGAATCATGAATCATGAATCATGAATAGAATCATGAATTGAATCATGAATTGAAACATGAATCGAATCATGATTCATGAATCATGAATTGAATCATGAATCATGAATCATGAATTGAATCATGAATCATGAATCATGAATCGAATCATGAATCATGAATCATGAATCATTAATTGAATCATGAATCATGAATCATGAATCATGAATCATGAATTGAATCATGAAACATGAATCATAAAATGAATCATGATCTGAATCATGAATTGAATCATCAATCATGAATCATGAAATGAATAATGAAATAAATCATGAATCTTGAATTGAATCAAGAATTGAATCATAAATCGTGAAATGAATCATCAATCATGAATCATGAAATGAATAATGAAATAAATCATGAATCTTGAATTAAATCAAGAATTGAATCATAAATCGTGAAATGAATCATGAAATAAATCATGAATCATGAATTGAATCATGAAATAAATCATAAATCTTGAATTAAATCAAGAATTGAATCATAAATCGTGAAATGAATCATGAAATAAATCATGAATCATGAATTGAATCATGAATCACGAATTGAATCATGAATCATGAATCATGATTCGAATCAAGTATCATGAATCGAATCATGAATCATGAATCGAACCATAAATCACAAATCATGAATTGAATTATGAATCATGAATTATGAATCGAATTAAGAATCATGAATCAAATCATGAATCATGAATCTAACCATGAATCACAAATCATGAATTGAATTATGAATCATGAATTATGAATCGAATCATGAATGACAAAACATGAATTAAATCATGAATCATGAATCATGAATCGAATCATGATTCATGAATCATGATTTGAATCATGAATCATGAATTGAATCATGAATCATGAATCATGAATCATGAATCGAATCATGAATCATGAATCATGAATCAAATCATGAATCATGAATCATATATCGAATCACGAATTGAATTATGAATCATGAATCATGAATTGAATCATGAATCATGAATCGAATCTTGAATCATGAATCATTAATTGAATCATGAATCATGAATCATGAATTGAATCATGAATCATGAATCATAAAATGAATCATGATCTGAATCATGAATTGAATCATCAATCATGAATCATGAAATGAATAATGAAATAAATCATGAATCTTGAATTGAATCAAGAATTGAATCATAAATCGTGAAATGAATCATGAAATGAATCATGAATCATGAATTGAATCATGAATCACGAATTGAATCATGAATCATGAATCATGATTCGAATCAAGTATCATGAATCGAATCATGAATCATGAATCGAACCATAAATCACAAATCATGAATTGAATTATGAATCATGAATTATGAATCGAATCAAGAATCATGAATCGAATCATGAATCATGAATCGAACCATGAATCACAAATCATGAATTGAATTATGAATCATGAATTATGAATCGAATCATGAATGACAAAACATGAATTAAATCATGAATCATGAATCATAAATTGAATCATAAATCATGAATTGTTTCATGAATCATGAATGGAATTATAAATCATGAATTGAATCATGAATCATGAATCATAAATTGAATCATGAATCATGAATTGAATCATGAATCATGAAATGAATCATGAATTGAATCATGAATTCAAACATAAATCATGAATCAAATCATGCATCATAAATCATGAATTGAATCATGAATCATGAATTAAATTATGAATTGAATCAAGAAATGAATCATAAATTGAAACATAAATCATGAATCGATTCATGAATCATGAATTGAATCATGAATCATGAATCATGAATTGAATCAGGAATCATGATTCATGAATTGAATCATGAATCATGAATCGAATTTTGAATCATGAATCAATAATTGAATAATGAATCATGAATCATGAATTGAATCATGAATCATGAATCATGAATAGAATCATGAATTGAATCATGAATTGAAACATGAATCGAATCATGATTCATGAATCATGAATTGAATCATGAATCATGAATCATGAATTGAATCATGAATCATGAATCATGAATCGAATCATGAATCATGAATCATGAATCATTAATTGAATCATGAATCATGAATCATGAATCATGAACTGAATCATGAAACATGAATCATAAAATGAATCATGATCTGAATCATGAATTGAATCATCAATCATGAATCATGAAATGAATAATGAAATAAATCATGAATCTTGAATTGAATCAAGAATTGAATCATAAATCGTGAAATGAATCATCAATCATGAATCATGAAATGAATAATGAAATAAATCATGAATCTTGAATTAAATCAAGAATTGAATCATAAATCGTGAAATGAATCATGAATTGAATCATGAATTGAATCATGAATCATGAATCGAACCATGAATCACAAATCATGAATTGAATTATGAATCATGAATTATGAATCGAATCATGAATGACAAAACATGAATTAAATCATGAATCATGAATCATAAATTGAATCATAAATCATGAATTGTTTCATGAATCATGAATGGAATTATAAATCATGAATTGAATCATGAATCATGAATCATAAATTGAATCATGAATTGAATCATGAATCATGAAATGAATCATGAATTGAATCATGAATTCAAACATAAATCATGAATCAAATCATGCATCATAAATCATGAATTGAATCATGAATCATGAATTAAATTATGAATTGAATCAAGAAATGAATCATAAATTGAAACATAAATCATGAATCGATTCATGAATCATGAATTGAATCATGAATCATGAATCATGAATTGAATCAGGAATCATGATTCATGAATTGAATCATGAATCATGAATCGAATCTTGAATCATGAATCAATAATTGAATAATGAATCATGAATCATGAATTGAATCATGAATCATGAATCATGAATAGAATCATGAATTGAATCATGAATTGAAACATGAATCGAATCATGATTCATGAATCATGAATTGAATCATGAATCATGAATCATGAATTGAATCATGAATCATGAATCATGAATCGAATCATGAATCATGAATCATGAATCATTAATTGAATCATGAATCATGAATCATGAATCATGAACTGAATCATGAAACATGAATCATAAAATGAATCATGATCTGAATCATGAATTGAATCATCAATCATGAATCATGAAATGAATAATGAAATAAATCATGAATCTTGAATTGAATCAAGAATTGAATCATAAATCGTGAAATGAATCATCAATCATGAATCATGAAATGAATAATGAAATAAATCATGAATCTTGAATTAAATCAAGAATTGAATCATAAATCGTGAAATGAATCATGAATTGAATCATGAATTGAATCATGAATTGAAATATGAATCATGAATCGAATCATGATTCATGAATCATGAATTGAATCATGAATCATGAATCATGAATTGAATCATGAATCATGAATTGAATCATGAATCATGAATCCTGAATCGAATGATGAATCATGAATCATTAATCGAATCATGAATTGAATCATGAATCATGAATTGAAATATTAATTGAATCAAGAATTGAATAATGAATTGAAACATGCATCATGAAATAAATCATGATTCATGAATCATGAATTGAATCATGAATCATGAATCATGAATTGAATCATAAATCATGAATCAAATCATGAATCATGAATTAAATCATGAATCATGAATCATGAATTAAATCATGAATCATGAATTGAATTATGAATTCAATCAAGAATTTAATAATGAATTGAAACATAAATCATGAATCGAATTATGAATCATGAATCATGCATTGAATCATGAATCATGAATTGAATCATGAATCATGAATTGAATTATGAATTCAATCAAGAATTTAATAATGAATTGAAACATGAATCATAAATTGAATCATCAATCATGAATCGAATCATGAATCATGAATTAAATCATGAATCATGATTCATGAATTGAATCATGAATTGAATCATGAATCATGAATCATAAAATGAATCATGAATTGAATCATGAATTGAATCATAAAATCATGAATCATGAAATGAATCATGAAATGAATCATGAATAGAATCATGAATCATGAATTGAATCATGAATCATGAATCATGAATCATGAATCGAATCATGAATCATGAATTGAATCATGAATCATGAATCAAATCATGAATTGAATCATGAATCATGAATCATGAATTGAATCATGAATCATGAAATGAATCATGAATCATGAATAATATATCATGAATCGAATAATGATTTATGAATTGAATCATGAATCATGATTCATGAAATGAATCATGAATTGAATCATGAATTGAATCATGAATTGAAATATGAATCATGAATCGAATCATGATTCATGAATCATGAATTGAATCATGAATCATGAATTGAAACATGAATCATGAATTGAATCATGAATCATGAATCCTGAATCGAATCATGAATCATGAATCATTAATCGAATCATGAATTGAATCATGAATCATGAATTGAATCATGAATCATGAATTGAATCATGAATCATGAATCGAATCTTGAATAATGAATCATTAATTGAATAATGAATCATGAATCATGAATTGAATCATGAATCATGAATCATGAATAGAATATTGAATTGAATCATGAATTGAAACATGAATCGAATCATGATTCATGAATCATGAATTGAATCATGAATCATGAATTAAATCATGAATCATAAATCATGAATCGAATCATGAATCATGAATCATGAATCGAATCATGAATCATGAATCATAAAACGAATCATGAATTGAATCATGAATCGTGAATCATGAATCGAATCAAGTATCATGAATCGAATCATGAATCATGAATCGAACCATAAATCACAAATCATGAATTGAATTATGAATCATGAATTATGAATCGAATCATGAATGACAAAACATGAATTAAATCATGAATCATGAATCATGAATTGAATCATGAATCATGAATTGTTTCATGAATCATGAATGGAATCATAAATCATGAATTAAATCATGAATCATGAATCATAAATTGAATCATGAAACATGAATTGAATCATGAATCATGAAATGAATCATGAATTGAATCATGAATTCAAACATAAATCATGAATTGAATCATGAATCATGAATTAAATTATGAATTGAATCAAGAAATGAATCATAAATTGAAACATAAATCATGAATCGATTCATGAATCATGAATTGAATCATGAATCATGAATCATGAATTGAATCAGGAATCATGATTCATGAATTGAATCATGAATCATGAATCGAATCTTGAATCATGAATCAATAATTGAATAATGAATCATGAATCATGAATTGAATCATGAATCATGAATCATGAATAGAATCATGAATTGAATCATGAATTGAAACATGAATCGAATCATGATTCATGAATCATGAATTGAATCATGAATCATGAATCATGAATTGAATCATGAATCATGAATCATGAATCGAATCATGAATCATGAATCATGAATCATTAATTGAATCATGAATCATGAATCATGAATCATGAATTGAATCATGAAACATGAATCATAAAATGAATCATGATCTGAATCATGAATTGAATCATCAATCATGAATCATGAAATGAATAATGAAATAAATCATGAATCTTGAATTGAATCAAGAATTGAATCATAAATCGTGAAATGAATCA
This sequence comes from Mixophyes australis, assembly GCA_036250195.1. Taxonomy (NCBI): domain Eukaryota; kingdom Metazoa; phylum Chordata; class Amphibia; order Anura; family Limnodynastidae; genus Mixophyes; species Mixophyes australis. Next base: position 105,928 of record JAVHZZ010000179.1, on the reverse strand, counting down.
TCAATCATGAATCATGAAATGAATAATGAAATAAATCATGAATCTTGAATTAAATCAAGAATTGAATCATAAATCGTGAAATGAATCATGAAATAAATCATGAATCATGAATTGAATCATGAAATAAATCATAAATCTTGAATTAAATCAAGAATTGAATCATAAATCGTGAAATGAATCATGAAATAAATCATGAATCATGAATTGAATCATGAATCACGAATTGAATCATGAATCATGAATCATGATTCGAATCAAGTATCATGAATCGAATCATGAATCATGAATCGAACCATAAATCACAAATCATGAATTGAATTATGAATCATGAATTATGAATCGAATCAAGAATCATGAATCAAATCATGAATCATGAATCTAACCATGAATCACAAATCATGAATTGAATTATGAATCATGAATTATGAATCGAATCATGAATGACAAAACATGAATTAAATCATGAATCATGAATCATGAATCGAATCATGATTCATGAATCATGATTTGAATCATGAATCATGAATTGAATCATGAATCATGAATCATGAATCATGAATCGAATCATGAATCATGAATCATGAATCAAATCATGAATCATGAATCATATATCGAATCACGAATTGAATTATGAATCATGAATCATGAATTGAATCATGAATCATGAATCGAATCTTGAATCATGAATCATTAATTGAATCATGAATCATGAATTGAATCATGAATCATGAATCATAAAATGAATCATGATCTGAATCATGAATTGAATCATCAATCATGAATCATGAAATGAATAATGAAATAAATCATGAATCTTGAATTGAATCAAGAATTGAATCATAAATCGTGAAATGAATCATGAAATGAATCATGAATCATGAATTGAATCATGAATCACGAATTGAATCATGAATCATGAATCATGATTCGAATCAAGTATCATGAATCGAATCATGAATCATGAATCGAACCATAAATCACAAATCATGAATTGAATTATGAATCATGAATTATGAATCGAATCAAGAATCATGAATCGAATCATGAATCATGAATCGAACCATGAATCACAAATCATGAATTGAATTATGAATCATGAATTATGAATCGAATCATGAATGACAAAACATGAATTAAATCATGAATCATGAATCATAAATTGAATCATAAATCATGAAATGAATCATGAAATGAATCATGAATTGAATCATGAATCATGAATTGAATCATGAATCATGAATTGTTTCATGAATCATGAATGGAATTATAAATCATGAATTGAATCATGAATCATGAATCATAAATTGAATCATGAATCATGAATTGAATCATGAATCATGAAATGAATCATGAATTGAATCATGAATTCAAACATAAATCATGAATCAAATCATGCATCATAAATCATGAATTGAATCATGAATCATGAATTAAATTATGAATTGAATCAAGAAATGAATCATAAATTGAAACATAAATCATGAATCGATTCATGATTCATGAATCATGAATTAAATCATGAATCATGAATCATGAATTGAATCAGGAATCATGATTCATGAATTGAATCATGAATCATGAATCGAATCTTGAATCATGAATCAATAATTGAATAATGAATCATGAATCATGAATTGAATCATGAATCATGAATAGAATCATGAATTGAATCATGAATTGAAACATGAATCGAATCATGATTCATGAATCATGAATTGAATCATGAATTATGAATCATGAATTGAATCATGAATCATGAATCATGAATCGAATCATGAATCATGAATAATGAATCATGAATCATGAATTAAATCATGAATCATTAATCATGAATTGAATCATTAATCATGAATCGAATCATGATTCATGAATCATGAATTGAATCATGAATCATGAATCATGAATTGAATCATGAATCATGAATCATGAATCATGAATCGAATCATGAATCATGAATCATGAATCATGAATCAAATCATGAATCATGAATCATGAATTATAAATCGAATCACGAATTGAATCATGAATCATGAATCATGAATTGAATCATGAATCATGAATCGAATCTTGAATCATGAATCATTAATTGAATCATGAATCATGAATCATGAATTGAATCATGAATCATGAATCATTAATTGAATCATGAATCATGAATCATGAATTGAATCATCAATCATGAATCATGAAATGAATAATGAAATAAATCATGAATCTTGAATTGAATCAAGAATTGAATCATAAATCGTGAAATGAATCATGAAATGAATCATGAATCATGAATTGAATCATGAATCACAAATTGAATTATGAATCATGAATCATGATTAGAATCAAGTATCATGAATCGAATCATGAATCATGAATCGAACCATAAATCACAAATCATGAATTGAATTATGAATCATGAATTATGAATCGAATCAAGAATCATGAATCGAATCATGAATCATGAATCGAACCATGAATCACAAATCATGAATTGAATTATGAATCAGGAATTATGAATCGAATCATGAATGACAAAACATGAATTAAATCATGAATCATGAATCATGAATTGAATCATAAATCATGAAATGAATCATGAAATGAATCATGAATCATGAATTGAATTATGAATCATGAATTGAATCATGAATCATGAATCATGAATTAATTTATGAATCATGAATTTAATCATTAATCATGAATCATAAATCATGAAATGAATCATGAAATGAATCATGAATCATGAATTGAATCATGAATCATGAATTGAATCATGAATCATGAATCATGAATTAATTTATGAATCATGAATTTAATCATTAATCATGAATCATATATTGAATCATGAATCATAAATTGAATCATGAATCATGAAATGAATCATGAATTGAATCATGAATTCAAACATGAATCAGGAATCGAATCATGCATCATAAATCATGAATTGAATCATGAATCATGAATTAAATTATGAATTGAATCAAGAAATGAATCATAAATTGAAACATAAATCATGAATCGATTCATGATTCATAAATCATGAATTAAATCATGAATCATGAATCATGAATTGAATCAGGAATCATGATTCATGAATTGAATCAGGAATCATGAATCATGAATTATGAATTGAATCATGAATCATGAATCATGAATTAAATCTTGAATCTTGAATCGAATCATAAATCATGAATTATGAATCGAATCATGAATTATGAATCAAATCATGATTCGAATCAAGAATCATGAATCGAATCATGAATCATGAATCGAATCATGAATCACAAATCATGAATTGAATTATGAATCATGAATTATGAATCGAATCATGAATCACAAATCATGAATCGAATCATGAATCATTTATCATAAAATGAATCATGAATCATGAATGGAATCATGAATCACAAATCATGAATTGAATCATGAATCATACAATGAATCATGAATGGAATCATGAATCATGAATTGAATTATGAATCATGAATTATGAATCGAATCATGAATCAGAAATCACGAATTGAATCATGAATCATAAAATGAATCATGAATCATGAAGTGAATCATGAATTGAATCATGAATCATGAATCATGAATCATGAATCAAATCATGAATCATGAATCGAATCATGAATCATGAATCGAATCATGAATTGAATCATGAATCATGAATTGAATCATGAATCATGAATTGAATCATGAATCATGAATAATAAATTATGAATCGAATAATGATTTATGAATTGAATCATGAATTGAATCATGAATTCAATCATGAATTGAAATATGAATCATGAATCGAATCATGATTCATGAATCATGAATTGAATTATGAATCATGAATCATGAATTGAATCATGAATCATGAATTGAATCATGAATCATGAATTGAATCATGAATCATGAATCATGAATCGAATCATGAATCATGAATCATTAATCGAATCATGAATTGAATCATGAATCATGAATCGAATCTTGAATCATGAATCATTAATTGAATCATGAATCATGAATCATGAATTGAATCATGAATCATGAATCATGAATTGAATCATGAATCATGAATCATGAAATGAATAATGAAATAAATCATGAATCTTGAATTGAATCAAGAATTGAATCATAAATCATGAATCATGAAATGAATAATGAAATAAATCATGAATCATGATTCGAATCAAGTATCATGAATCGAATCATGAATCATGAATCGAACCATAAATCACAAATCATGAATTGAATTATGAATCAGGAATTGTGAATCGAATAATGAATGACAAAACATGAATTAAATCATGAATCATGAATTGAATCATAAATCATGAAATGAATCATGAAATGAATCATGAATCATGAATTGAATCATGAATCATGAATTGAATCATGAATCATGAATCATGAATTAATTTATGAATCATGAATTTATTCATGAATCATGAATCATAAATTGAATCATGAATCATAAATTGAATCATGAATCATGAAATGAATCATGAATTGAATCATGAATTCAAACATGAATCATGAATCGAATCATGCATCATAAATCATGAATTGAATCATGAATCATGAATTAAATTATGAATTGAATCAAGAAATGAATCATAAATTGAAACATAAATCATGAATCGACTCATGATTCATAAATCATGAATTAAATCATGAATCATGAATAATGAATTGAATCAGGAAGCATGATTCATGAATTGAATCAGGAATCATGAATCATGAATTATGAATTGAATCATGAATCATGAATCATGAATTAAATCTTGAATCTTGAATCGAATCATAAATCATGAATTATGAATCGAATCATGAATTATGAATCAAATCATGATTCGAATCAAGAATCATGAATCGAATCATGAATCATGAATCGAATCATGAATCACAAATCATGAATTGAATTATGAATCATGAATTATGAATGGAATCATGAATCACAAATCATGAATTGAATCATGAATCATTTATCATAAAATGAATCATGAATCATGAATGGAATCATGAATCATGAATTGAATTATGAATCATGAATTATGAATCAAATCATGAATCACAAATCATGAATTGAATCATGAATCATACAATGAATCATGAATCATGAATGGAATCATGAATCATGAATTGAATTATGAATCATGAATTATGAATCGAATCATGAATCACAAATCACGAATTGAATCATGAATCATAAAATGAATCATGAATCATGAAGTGAATCATGAATTGAATCATGAATCATGAATCATGAATCATGAATCGAATCATGAATTGAATCATGAATCATGAATTGAATCATGAATCATGAATTGAATCATGAATCATGAATTGAATCATGAATCATGAAAAATAAATCATGAATCGAATAATGATTTATGAATTGAATCATGAATTGAATCATGAATTCAATCATGAATTGAAATATGAATCATGAATCGAATCATGATTCATGAATCATGAATTGAATCATGAATCATGAATCATGAATTGAATCATGAATCATGAATTGAATCATGAATCATGAATTGAATCATGAATCATGAATCATGAATCGAATCATGAATCATTAATCGAATCATGAATTGAATCATGAATTATGAATCATGAATTGAATCATGAATCATGAATCGCATCTTGAATCATGAATCAGAAATTGAATAATGAATCATGAATCATGAATTGAATCATGAATCATGAATCATGAATAGAATCATGAATTGAGTCATGAATTGAAACATGAATCGAATCATGATTCATGAATCATGAATTGAATCATGAATCATGAATAATGAATTGAATCATGAATCATGAATCATGAATCGAATCATGAATCATGAATCATGAATCATGAATCATGAATTAAATCATGAATCATGAATCATGAATTGAATCATTAATCATGAATCGAATCTTGAATCATGAATCATTAATTGAATAATGAATCATGAATTGAATCATGAATCATGAATCATGAATTGAATCATGAATTGAATCATGAATTGAAACATGAATCATGAATCGAATCATGATTCATGAATCATGAATTGAATCATGAATCATAAATCATGAATTGAATCATGAATCATGAATCATGAATCATGAATCGAATCATGAATCATGAATCATGAATCATGAATAGAATCATGAATTGAATCATGAATTGAAACATGAATCGAATCATGATTCATGAATCATGAATTGAATCATGAATTATGAATCATGAATTGAATCATGAATCATGAATCATGAATCGAATCATGAATCATGAATCATGAATCATGAATCATGAATCAAATCATGAATCATGAATCATGAATTATAAATCGAATCACGAATTGAATCATGAATCATGAATCATGAATTGAATCATGAATCATGAATCGAATCTTGAATCATGAATCATTAATTGAATCATGAATCATGAATCATGAATTGAATCATGAATCATGAATCATTAATTGAATCATGAATCATGAATCATGAATTGAATCATCAATCATGAATCATGAAATGAATAATGAAATAAATCATGAATCTTGAATTGAATCAAGAATTGAATCATAAATCGTGAAATGAATCATGAAATGAATCATGAATCATGAATTGAATCATGAATCACAAATTGAATTATGAATCATGAATCATGATTCGAATCAAGTATCATGAATCGAATCATGAATCATGAATCGAACCATAACTCACAAATCATGAATTGAATTATGAATCATGAATTATGAATCGAGTCAAGAATCATGAATCGAATCATGAATCATGAATCGAACCATGAATCATAAATCATGAATTGAATTATGAATCAGGAATTATGAATCGAATCATGAATGACAAAACATGAATTAAATCATGAATCATGAATCATGAATTGAATCATAAATCATGAAATGAATCATGAAATGAATCATGAATCATGAATTGAATCATGAATCATGAATTGAATCATGAATCATGAATCATGAATTAATTTATGAATCATGAATTTAATCATTAATCATGAATCATAAATCATGAAATGAATCATGAATCATGAATTGAATCATGAATCATGAATTGAATCATGAATCATGAATCATGAATTAATTTATGAATCATGAATTTAATCATTAATCATGAATCATAAATTGAATCATGAATCATAAATTGAATCATGAATCATGAAATGAATCATGAATTGAATCATGAATTCAAACATGAATCATGAATCGAATCATGCATCATAAATCATGAATTGAATCATGAATCATGAATTAAATTATGAATTGAATCAAGAAATGAATCATAAATTGAAACATAAATCATGAATCGATTCATGATTCATAAATCATGAATTAAATCATGAATCATGAATCATGAATTAAATCAGGAATCATGATTCATGAATTGAATCAGGAATCATGAATCATGAATTATGAATTGAATCATGAATCATGAATCATGAATTAAATCTTGAATCGAATCATAAATCATGAATTATGAATCGAATCATGAATTATGAATCAAATCATGATTCGAATCAAGAATCATGAATCGAATCATGAATCATGAATCGAATCATGAATCACAAATCATGAATTGAATTATGAATCATGAATTATGAATCGAATCATGAATCACAAATCATGAATCGAATCATGAATCATTTATCATAAAATGAATCATGAATCATGAATGGAATCATGAATCATGAATTGAATTATGAATCATGAATTATGAATTGAATCGTGAATCACAAATCATGAATTGAATCATGAATCATACAATGAATCATGAATGGAATCATGAATCATGAATTGAATTATGAGTCATGAATTATGAATCGAATCATGAATCACAAATCACGAATTGAATCATGAATCATAAAATGAATCATGAATCATGAAGTGAATCATGAATTGAATCATGAATCATGAATCATGAATCATGAATCAAATCATGAATCATGAATCGAATCATGAATCATGAATCGAATCATGAATTGAATCATGAATCATGAATTGAATCATGAATCATGAATTGAATCATGAATCATGAATAATAAATCATGAATCGAATAATGATTTATGAATTGAATCATGAATTGAATCATGAATTCAATCATGAATTGAAATATGAATCATGAATCGAATCATGATTCATGAATCATGAATTGAATTATGAATCATGAATCATGAATTGAATCATGAATCATGAATTGAATCATGAATCATGAATTGAATCATGAATCATGAATCATGAATCGAATCATGAATCATGAATCATTAATCGAATCATGAATTGAATCATGAATCATGAATCGAATCTTGAATCATGAATCATTAATTGAATCATGAATCATGAATCATGAATTGAATCATGAATCATGAATCATGAATTGAATCATGAATCATGAATCATGAAATGAATAATGAAATAAATCATGAATCTTGAATTGAATCAAGAATTGAATCATAAATCATGAATCATGAAATGAATAATGAAATAAATCATGAATCATGATTCGAATCAAGTATCATGAATCGAATCATGAATCATGAATCGAACCATAAATCACAAATCATGAATTGAATTATGAATCAGGAATTGTGAATCGAATCATGAATGACAAAACATGAATTAAATCATGAATCATGAATTGAATCATAAATCATGAAATGAATCATGAAATGAATCATGAATCATGAATTGAATCATGAATCATGAATTGAATCATGAATCATGAATCATGAATTAATTTATGAATCATGAATTTATTCATGAATCATGAATCATAAATTGAATCATGAATCATAAATTGAATCATGAATCATGAAATGAATCATGAATTGAATCATGAATTCAAACATGAATCATGAATCGAATCATGCATCATAAATCATGAATTGAATCATGAATCATGAATTAAATTATGAATTGAATCAAGAAATGAATCATAAATTGAAACATAAATCATGAATCGATTCATGATTCATAAATCATGAATTAAATCATGAATCATGAATAATGAATTGAATCAGGAATCATGATTCATGAATTGAATCAGGAATCATGAATCATGAATTATGAATTGAATCATGAATCATGAATCATGAATTAAATCTTGAATCTTGAATCGAATCATAAATCATGAATTATGAATCGAATCATGAATTATGAATCAAATCATGATTCGAATCAAGAATCATGAATCGAATCATGAATCATGAATCGAATCATGAATCACAAATCATGAATTGAATTATGAATCATGAATTATGAATGGAATCATGAATCACAAATCATGAATTGAATCATGAATCATTTATCATAAAATGAATCATGAATCATGAATGGAATCATGAATCATGAATTGAATTATGAATCATGAATTATGAATCAAATCATGAATCACAAATCATGAATTGAATCATGAATCATACAATGAATCATGAATCATGAATGGAATCATGAATCATGAATTGAATTATGAATCATGAATTATGAATCGAATCATGAATCACAAATCACGAATTGAATCATGAATCATAAAATGAATCATGAATCATGAAGTGAAGCATGAATTGAATCATGAATCATGAATCATGAATCATGAATCGAATCATGAATTGAATCATGAATCATGAATTGAATCATGAATCATGAATTGAATCATGAATCATGAAAAATAAATCATGAATCGAATAATGATTTATGAATTGAATCATGAATTGAATCATGAATTCAATCATGAATTGAAATATGAATCATGAATCGAATCATGATTCATGAATCATGAATTGAATCATGAATCATGAATCATGAATTGAATCATGAATCATGAATTGAATCATGAATCATGAATTGAATCATGAATCATGAATCATGAATCGAATCATGAATCATGAATCATTAATCGAATCATGAATTGAATCATGAATCATGAATCATGAATTGAATCATGAATCATGAATCGCATCTTGAATCATGAATCAGAAATTGAATAATGAATCATGAATCATGAATTGAATCATGAATCATGAATCATGAATAGAATCATGAATTGAGTCATGAATTGAAACATGAATCGAATCATGATTCATGAATCATGAATTGAATCATGAATCATGAATAATGAATTGAATCATGAATCATGAATCATGAATCGAATCATGAATCATGAATCATGAATCATGAATTAAATCATGAATCATGAATCATGAATTGAATCATTAATCATGAATCGAATCTTGAATCATGAATCATTAATTGAATAATGAATCATGAATTGAATCATGAATCATGAATCATGAATTGAATCATGAATTGAATCATGAATTGAAACATGAATCATGAATCGAATCATGATTCATGAATCATGAATTGAATCATGAATCATAAATCATGAATTGAATCATGAATCATGAATCATGAATCATGAATCGAATCATGAATCATGAATCATGAATCATGAATCAAATCATGAATCATGAATTATAAATCGAATCATGAATTGAATCATGAATCATGAATCATGAATTGAATCATGAATCATGAATCGAATCTTGAATCATGAATCATTAATTGAATCATGAATCATGAATTGAATCATGAATCATGAATCATAAAATGAATCATGATCTGAATCATGAATTAAATCATCAATCATGAATCATGAAATGAATAATGAAATAAATCATGAATCTTGAATTGAATCAAGAATTGAATCATAAATCGTGAAATGAATCATGAAATGAATCATGAATTGAATCATGAATCACGAATTGAATCATGAATCATGAATCATGATTCGAATCAAGTATCATGAATCAAATCATGAATCATGAATCGAACCATGAATCACAAATCATGAATTGAATTATAAATCATGAATTATGAATCGAATCATGAATGACAAAACATGAATTAAATCATGAATCATGAATCATGAATTGAATCATAAATCATGAAATGAATCATGAATCATGAATTGAATCATGAATCATGAATTGAATCATGAATCATGAATCATGAATTAATTTATGAATCATGAATTTAATCATGAATCATGAATGGAATCAAAAATCATGAATTGAATCATGAATCATGAATCATGAATCATAAATTGCATCATGAATCATAATTTGAATCATGAATCATGAAATGAATCATAAATTGAATCATGAATTCAAACATGAATCATGAATCGAATCATGCATCATAAATCATGAATTGAATCATGAATCATGAATTGAATTATTAATTGAATTAAGAAATGAATCATGAATTGAAATATGAATCATGAATCGAATCATGATTCATGAATCATGAATCGAATCATGATTCATGAATCATGAATTGAATCATGAATCATGAATCATGAATTGAATCATGAATCATGAATTGAATCATGAATCATGAATCCTGAATCGAATGATGAATCATGAATCATTAATCGAATCATGAATTGAATCATGAATCATGAATTGAATCATGAATCATGAATTGAATCATGAATCATGAATCGAATCTTGAATCATGAATCATTAATTGAATAATGAATCATGAATAATTAATTGAATCATGAATCATGAATCATGAATAGAATATTGAATTGAATCATGAGTTGAAACATGAATCGAATCATGATTCATGAATCATGAATTGAATCATGAATCATGAATTAAATCATGAATCATGAATCATGAATCGAATCATGAATCATGAATCATGAATCGAATCATGAATCATGAATCATGAATCATAAAACGAATCATGAATTGAATCATGAATCATGAATCATGAATCGAATCTTGAATCATGAATCATGAATTGAATCATGAATCATGAATTGAATCATGAATCATGAATTGAATCATGAATTGAATTATGAATTATGAATCATAAAATGAATCATGATCTGAATCATAAATTAAATCATGAATCATGAATCATGAAATGAATCATGAAATAAATCATGAATCATACATTGAATCAAGAATTGAATCATAAATCATGAAATGAATCATGAAATGAATCATGAATCATGAAATGAATCATGAATCATGAATTGAATCATGAATCACGAATTGAATCATGAATCATGAATCATGAATCGAATCATGAATCATGAATTGAATCATGAATCATGAATCATGAATTGAATCATGAATTATGAATTTTAAATTGAATCATGAATTGAATCATGAATTGAATCATGAATCATGAAATGAATCATAAATCATGAATTGAATCATGAATCATGAATCATGAATTAAATCTTGAATCATAAATCGAATCATAAATCATGAATTATGGATCGAATCATGAATTATGAATCAAATCATGAATCATGATTCGAATCAAGAATCATGAATCGAATCATGAATCATGAATCGAATCATAAATCACAAATCATGAATTGAATCATAAATCATGAATCATAAAATGAATCATGAATCATGAATGGAATCATGAATCATGAATTGAATTATGAATCATGAATTATGAATCGAATCATGAACCACAAATCATGAATTGAATCATGAATCATAAAATGAATCATGAATCATGAATAAAATCATGAATCATGAATTGAATTATTAATTGAATCAAGAATTGAATAATGAATTGAAACATGAATCATAAATTGAATCAGGATTCATGAATCATGAATTGAATCATGAATCATGAATCATGAATTGAATCATCAATCATCAATCGAATCATGAATCATGAATTAAATCATGAATCATGAATTGAATCATGAATCATGAATCATAAAATTAATCATGAATTGAATCATGAATTGAATCATAAAATCATGAATCATGAAATGAATCATGAAATGAATCGTGAATTCAAACATGAATTAATGAATCGAATCATAAATCATGAATTGAATCATGAATCATGAATCATAAATTGAATCATGAATCATAAATTGAATCATGAATCATGAAATGAATCATGAATTGAATCATGAATTCAAACATGAATCATGAATCGAATCATGCATCATAAATCATGAATTAAATCATGAATCATGAATTGAATTATTAATTGAATCAAGAAATGAATCATGAATTGAAACATGAATCATGAATCGATTCATGATTCATGAATCGATTCATGATTCATGATTCATGAATCGATTCATGATTCATGAATCATGAATTGAATCATGAATCATGAATCATGAATTGAATCAGGAATCGTGATTCATGAATTAAATCAGGAATCATGAATCATGAATTATGAATTGAATCATGAATCATGAATTGAATCCTGAATCATGAATCATGAAATGAATCATTAATCATGAATTGAATCATGAATCATGAATCGAATCATGAATCATGAATTGAATCATGAATCATGAATTGAATCATGAAATATGAATTATAAATTGAATCATGAATTGAATCATGAATTGAATCATGAATTGAATCATGAATCATGAAATGAATCATAATTCGAATCATGAATCATGAATCATGATTCATGAATTAAATCTTGAATATTGAATCGAATCATAAATCATGAATTATGAATCGAATCATGAGTTATGAATCAAATCATGAATCCTGATTCGAATCAAGAATCATGAATCGAATCATGAATCATGAATCGAATCATGAATCACAAATCATGAATTGAATTATGAATCATGAATTATGAATCGAATCATGAATCACAAATCATGAATTGAATCATTAATCATGAATCATAAAATGAATCATGAATCATGAATGGAATCATGAATCATGAATTGAATTATGAATCATGAATTATGAATCGAATCATGAATCACAAATCACGAATTAAATCATGAATCATGAATCATAAAATGAATCATGAATCATGAATGGAATCATGAATCATGAATCATGAATTGAATCATAAATCATGAAATGAATCTTGAAATGAATCATGAATCATGAATTGAATCATGAATCATAAATTGAATCATAAATCATGAATCATGAATTGAATCATGAATCATGAATCGTTCATTGAATCATGAATCATGAATTGAATCATGAATCATGAATTGAAATATTAATTGAATCAAGAATTGAATAATGAATTGAAACATGCATCATTAATTGAATCATGATTCATGAATCATGAATTGAATCATGAATCATGAATCATGAATTTAATCCTGAATCATGAATCATGAATCGAATCATGAATCATGAATTGAATCATGAATCATGAATCATGAATTGAATCATGAAATATGAATTATAAATTGAATCATGAATTGAATCATGAATCATGAAATGAATCATGAATCATGAATTGAATCATAAATCATGATTCATGAATTAAATCTTGAATCTTGAATCGAATCATAAATCATGAATTATGAATCGACTCATGAGTTATGAATCAAATCATGAATCATGATTCGAATCAAGAATCATGAATCAAATCATGAATCATGAATCGAATCATGAATCACAAATCATGAATTGAATTATGAATCATGAATTATGAATCGAATCATGAATCACAAATCATGAATTGAATCATTAATCATGAATCATAAAATGAATAATGAATCATGAATGGAATCATGAATTGAATTATGAATCATGAATTATGAATCGAATCATGAATCATAAATCACGAATTAAATCATGAATCATGAATCCTAAAATGAATCATGAATCATGAATGGAATCATGAATCATGAATGGAATCATGAATCATGAATCATGAATTGAATCATAAATCATGAAATGAATCTTGAAATGAATCATGAATCATGAATTGAATCATGAATCATGAATTGAATCATGAATCATAGATTGAATCATGATTCATGAATCATGAATTGAATCATAAATCATGAAATGAATCTTGAAATGAATCATGAATCATGAATTGAATAATGAATCATGAATTGAATCATGAATCATAAATTCAATCATGAATCATGAATCATGAAATGAATCTTGAAATGAATCATGAATCATGAATTGAATAATGAATCATGAATTGAATCATGAATCATAAATTGAATCATGAATCATGAATCATGAATTGAATCATGAATCATGAATCGTGCATTGAATCATGAATCATGAATTGAATAATGAATCATGAATTGAAATATTAATTGAATCAAGAATTGAATAATGAATTGAAACATACATCATGAAATGAATCATGATTCATGAATCATGAATTGAATCATGAATCATGAATCATGAATTGAATCATGAATCATGAATCATGAATTGAATCATGAATCATGAATCATGAATTGAATCATGAATCATGAATTGAATAATGAATCATGAATTGAATTATGAATTCAATCAAGATTTTAATAATGAATTGAAACATGAATCATGAATCGAATCATGAATCATGAATCATGCATTGAATCATGAATCATGAATTGAATCATGAATCATGAATTGAATTATGAATTCAATCAAGAATTTAATAATGAATTGAAACATGAATCATGAATTGAATCATCAATCATGAATCGAATCATGAATCATGAATTAAATCATGAATCATGATTCATGAATTGAATCATGAATTGAATCATGAATCATGAATCATAAAATGAATCATGAATTGAATCATGAATTGAATCATAAAATCATGAATCATGAAATGAATCATGAAATGAATCATGAAATGAATCATGAATTGAATCATGAATCATGAATTGAATCATGAATCATGAATCATGAATCATGAATCGAATCATGAATCATGAATCGAATCATGAATCATGAATTGAATCATGAATCATGAATCATGAATTGAATCATGAATCATGAAATGAATCATGAATCATGAATAATATATCATGAATCGAATAATGATTTATGAATTTAATCATGAATCATGATTCATGAAATGAATCATGAATTGAATCATGAATTGAATCATGAATTGAAATATGAATCATGAATCGAATCATGATTCATGAATCATGAATTGAATCATGAATCATGAATTGAATCATGAATCATGAATTGAATCATGAATCATGAATTGAATCATGAATCATGAATCAAATCTTGAATCATGAATCATTAATTGAATAATGAATCATGAATCATGAATTGAATCATGAATCATGAATCATGAATAGAATGTTGAATTGAATCATGAATTGAAACATGAATCGAATCATGATTCATGAATCATGAATTGAATCATGAATCATGAATTAAATCATGAATCATGAATCATGAATCGAATCATGAATCATGAATCATGAATCGAATCATGAATCATGAATCATGAATCATAAAACGAATCATGAATTGAATCATGAATCATGAATCATGAATCGAATCTTGAATCATGAATCATTAATTGAATCATGAATCATGAATTGAATCATGAATCATGAATCATGAATTGAATCATGAATTGAATTATGAATTATGAATCATAAAATGAATCATGATCTGAATCATAAATTAAATCATGAATCATGAATCATGAAATGAATCATGAAATAAATCATGAATCATGAATTGAATCAAGAATTGAATCATAAATCATGAAATGAATCATGAAATGAATCATGAATCATGAATTGAATCATGAATCACGAATTGAATCATGAATTATGAATCATGAATCGAATCATGAATCATGAATTGAATCATGAATCATGAATTGAATCATGAATTATGAATTTTAAATTGAATCATGAATTGAATCATGAATTGAATCATCAATCATGAAGTGAATCATAAATCATGAATTGAATCATGAATCATGAATCATGAATTAAATCTTGAATCATAAATCGAATCATAAATCATGAATTATGGATCAAATCATGAATTATGAATCAAATCATGAATCATGATTCGAATCAAGAATCATGAATCGAATCATGAATCATGAATCGAATCATAAATCACAAATCATGAATTGAATCATAAATCATGAATCATAAAATGAATCATGAATCATGAATGGAATCATGAATCATGAATTGAATTATGAATCATGAATTATGAATCGAATCATGAACCACAAATCATGAATTGAATCATGAATCATGAATCATAAAATTAATCATGAATCATGAATGGAATCATGAATCATGAATTGAATTATGAATCATGAATTATGAATCGAATCATGAATCATAAATCACGAATTGAATCATGAATCATGAATCATAAAATTAATCATGAATCATGATTGGAATCATGAATCATGAATCATGAATTGAATTATAAATCATGAAATGAATCTTGAAATGAATCATGAATCATGAATTGAATCATGAATCATGAATTTAACCATGAATCATAAATTGAATCATGAATCATGAATCATGAATCGAATCATGAATCATGAATTGAATCATGAATCATGAATCGTGCATTGAATCATGAATCATGAATTGAATCATGAATCATGAATTGAATCATGAATCATGATTCATGAATTGAATCATGAATTGAATCATGAATCATGAATCATAAAATTAATCATGAATTGAATCATGAATTGAATCATAAAATCATGAATCATGAAATGAATCATGAAATGAATCATGAATTCAAACATGAATCATGAATCGAATCATAAATCATGAATTGAATCATGAATCATGAATCATGAATCATAAATTGAATCATGAATCATAAATTGAATCATGAATCATGAAATGAATCATGCATCATAAATCATGAATTAAATCATGAATCATGAATTGAATTATTAATTGAATCAAGAATTGAATAATGAATTGAAACATGAATCATAAATTCAATCATGATTCATGAATCATGAATTGAATCATGAATCATGAATCATGAATTGAATCATCAATCATGAATCGAATCATGAATCATGAATTAAATCATGAATCATGATTCATGAATTGAATCATGAATTGAATCATGAATCATGAATCATAAAATTAATCATGAATTGAATCATGAATTGAATCATAAAATCATGAATCATGAAATGAATCATGAATTCAAACATGAATCATGAATCGAATCATAAATCATGAATTGAATCATGAATCATGAATCATAAATTGAATCATGAATCATAAATTGAATCATGAATCATGAAATGAATCATGAATTGAATCATGAATTCAAACATGAATCATGAATGGAATCATGCATCATAAATCATGAATTAAATCATGAATCATGAATTGAATTATTAATTGAATCAAGAAATGAATCATGAATTGAAACATGAATCATGAATCGATTCATGATTCATGAATTATGAATTGAATCATGAATCATGAATCATGAATTGAATCAGGAATCATGATTCATGAATTAAATCAGGAATCATGAATCATGAATTATGAATTGAATCATGAATCATGAATTTAATCCTGAATCATGAATCATGAAATGAATCATTAATCATGAATTGAATCATGAATCATGAATCGAATCATGAATCATGAATTGAATCATGAATCATGAATCATGAATTGAATCATGAAATATGAATTATAAATTGAATCATGAATTGAATCATGAATTGAATCATGAATTGAATCATGAATCATGAAATGAATCATGAATCGAATCATGAATCATGAATCATGATTCATGAATTAAATCTTGAATCTTGAATCGAATCATAAATCATGAATTATGAATCGAATCATGAGTTATGAATCAAATCATGAATCATGATTCGAATCAAGAATCATGAATCGAATCATGAATCATGAATCGAATCATGAATCACAAATCATGAATTGAATTATGAATCATGAATTATGAATCGAATCATGAATCACAAATCATTAATTGAATCATTAATCATGAATCATAAAATGAATCATGAATCATGAATGGAATCATGAATCATGAATTGAATTATGAATCATGAATTATGAATCGAATCATGAATCACAAATCACGAATTAAATCATGAATCATGAATCATAAAATGAATCATGAATCATGAATGGAATCATGAATCATGAATCGTGCATTGAATCATGAATCATGAATTGAATCATGAATCATGAATTGAATCATGAATCATGATTCATGAATTGAATCATGAATTGAATCATAAAATCATGAATCATGAAATGAATCATGAAATGAATCATGAATTCAAACATGAATCATGAATCGAATCATAAATCATGAATTGAATCATGAATCATGAATCATGAATCATAAATTGAATCATGAATCATAAATTGAATCATGAATCATAAATTGAATCATGAATCATGAAATGAATCATGAATTGAATCATGAATTCAAACATGAATCATGAATCGAATCATGCATCATAAATCATGAATTAAATCATGAATCATGAATTGAATTATTTATTGAATCAAGAATTGAATAATGAATTGAAACATGAATCATAAATTCAATCATGATTCATGAATCATGAATTGAATCATGAATCATGAATCATGAATTGAATCATCAATCATGAATCGAATCATGAATCATGAATTAAATCATGAATCATGATTCATGAATTGAATCATGAATTGAATCATGAATCATGAATCATAAAATTAATCATGAATTGAATCATGAATTGAATCATAAAATCATGAATCATGAAATGAATCATGAACTGAATCATGAATTCAAACATGAATCATGAATCGAATCATAAATCATGAATTGAATCATGAATCATGAATCATAAATTGAATCATGAATCATAAATTGAATCATGAATCATGAAATGAATCATGAATTGAATCATGAATTCAAACATGAATCATGAATCGAATCATGCATCATAAATCATGAATTAAATCATGAATCATGAATTGAATTATTAATTGAATCAAGAAATGAATCATGAATTGAAACATGAATCATGAATCGATTCATGATTCATGAATCATGAATTGAATCATGAATCATGAATCATGAATTGAATCAGGAATCATGATTCATGAATTAAATCAGGAATCATGAATCATGAATTATGAATTGAATCATGAATCATGAATTTAATCCTGAATCATGAATCATGAAATGAATCATTAATCATGAATTGAATCATGAATCATGAATCGAATCATGAATCATGAATTGAATCATGAATCATGAATCATGAATTGAATCATGAAATATGAATTATAAATTGAATCATGAATTGAATCATGAATTGAATCATGAATTGAATCATGAATCATGAAATGAATCATGAATCGAATCATGAATCATGAATCACGATTCATGAATTAAATCTTGAATCTTGAATCGAATCATAAATCATGAATTATGAATCGAATCATGAGTTATGAATCAAATCATGAATCACAAATCATGAATTTAATTATGAATCATGAATTATGAATCGAATCATGAATCCCAAATCATGAATTGAATCATTAATCATGAATCATAAAATGAATCATGAATCATGAATGGAATCATGAATCATGAATTGAATTATGAATCATGAATTATGAATCGAATCATGAATCACAAATCACGAATTAAATCATGAATCATGAATCATAAAATGAATCATGAATCATGAATGGAATCATGAATCATTTAATGAATTGAATCATAAATCATGAAATGAATCTTGAAATGAATCATGAATCATGAATTGAATCATGAATCATGAATCGTTCATTGAATCATGAATCATGAATTGAATCATGAATCATGAATTGAAATATTAATTGAATCAAGAATTGAATAATGAATTGAAACATGCATCATGAATTGAATCATGATTCATGAATCATGAATTGAATCATGAATCATGAATTGAATCCTGAATCATGAATCATGAATTGAATCATGAATCATGAATTGAATCATGAATCATGAATCATGAATTGAATCATGAATCATGAATCCTAAAATGAATCATGAATCATGAATGGAATCATGAATCATGAATGGAATCATAAATCATGAATCATGGATTTAATCATAAATCATGAAATGAATCTTGAAATGAATCATGAATCATGAATTGAATCATGAATCATGAACTGAATCATGAATCATAAATTGAATCATGAATCATGAATTATGAATTGAATCATAAATCATGAAATGAATCTTGAAATGAATCATGAATCAAGAATTGAATCATGAATCATGAATCGAATCATGAATTGAATCATGAATCATGAATCATGAATTGAATCATGAATCATGAAATGAATCATGAATCATGAAATGAATCATGAATCATGAATAATATATCATGAATCGAATAATGATTTATGAATTGAATCATGAATCATGATTCATAAAATTAATCTTGAATTGAATCATGAATTGAATCATGAATTGAAATATGAATCATGAATCGAATCATGGTTCATGAATCATGAATTGAATCATGAATCATGAATCATGAATTGAATCATGAATCATGAATTGAATCATGAATCATGAATCCTGAATCGAATGATGAATCATGAATCATTAATCGAATCATGAATCATGAATTGAATCATGAATCATGAATCGAATCTTGAATCATGAATCATTAATTGAATAATGAATCATGAATCATGAATTGAATCATGAATCATGAATCATGAATAGATTATTGAATTGAATCATGAATTTTAACATGAATCGAATCATGATTCATGAATCATGAATTGAATCATGAATCATGAATTAAATCATGAATCATGAATCATGAATCGAATCATGAATCATGAATCATGAATCGAATCATGAATCATGAATCATGAATCATAAAACGAATCATGAATTGAATCATGAATCATGAATCATGAATCGAATCTTGAATCATGAATCATTAATTGAATCATGAATCATGAATTGAATCATGAATCATGAATCATGAATTGAATCATGAATTGAATTATGAATTATGAATCATAAAATGAATCATGATCTGAATCATAAATTAAATCATGAATCATGAATCATGAAATGAATCATGAAATAAATCATGAATCATGAATTGAATCAAGAATTGAATCATAAATCATAAAATGAATCATGAAATGAATCATGAATCATGAATTGAATCATGAATCACAAATTGAATCATGAATCATGAATCATGAATCGAATCATGAATCATGAATTGAATCATGAATCATGAATCATGAATTGAATCATTAATTATGAATTTTAAATTGAATCATGAATTGAATCATGAATTTAATCATGAATCATGAAATGAATCATAAATCATGAATTGAATCATGAATCATGAATCATGAATTAAATCTTGAATCATAAAGCGAATCATAAATCATGAATTATGGATCGAATCATGAATTATGAATCAAATCATGAATCATGATTCGAATCAAGAATCATGAATCGAATCATGAATCATGAATCGAATCATAAATCACAAATCATGAATTGAATCATAAATCATGAATCATAAAATGAATCATGAATCATGAATGGAATCATGAATCATGAATTGAATTATGAATCATGAATTATGAATCGAATCATGAACCACAAATCATGAATTGAATCATGAATCATGAATCATAAAATGAATCATGAATCATGAATGGAATCATGAATCATGAATTGAATTATGAATCATGAATTATGAATCGAATCATGAATAACAAATCACGAATTGAATCATGAATCATGAATCATAAAATTAATCATGAATCATGATTGGAATCATGAATCATGAATCATGAATTGAATCATAAATCATGAAATGAATCTTGAAATGAATCATGAATCATGAATTGAACCATGAATCATAAATTAAATCATGAATCATGAATCATGAATCGAATCATGAACCATGAATTGAATCATGAATCATGAATCGTGCATTGAATCATGAATCATGAATTTAATCATGAATCATGAATTGAATTATTAATTGAATCAAGAATTGAATAATGAATTGAAACATGAATCATAAATTGAATCATGATTCATGAATCATGAATTAAATCATGAATCATGAATCATGAATTGAATCATCAATCATGAATCGAATCATGAATCATGAATTAAATCATGAAGCATGATTCATGAATTGAATCATGAATTGAATCATGAATCATGAATCATAAAATTAATCATGAATTGAATCATGAATTGAATCATAAAATCATGAATAATGAAATGAATCATGAAATGAATCATGAATTCAAACATGAATCATGAATCGAATCATAAATCATGAATTGAATCATGAATCATGAAATGAATCATGAATTGAATCATGAATTCAAACATGAATCCTGAATCGAATCATGCATCATAAATCATGAATTAAATCATGAATCATGAATTGAATTATAAATTAAATCAAGAAATGAATCATGAATTGAAACATGAATCATGAATCGATTCATGATACATGAATCATGAATTGAATCATGAATCATGAATTGAATCAGGAATCATGATTCATGAATTAAATCAGGAATCATGAATCATGAATTATGAATTGAATCATGAATCATGAATTGAATCCTTAATCATGAATCATGAAATGAATCATTAATCATGAATTGAATCATGAATCATGAATCGAATCATGAATCATGAATTGAATCATGAATCATGAATCATGAATTGAATCATGAAATATGAATTATAAATTGAATCATGAATTGAATCATGAATTGAATCATGAATTGAATCATGAATTGAATCATGAATCATGAAATGAATCATGAATCGAATCATGAATCATGAATCATGATTCATTAATTAAATCTTGAATCTTGAATCGAATCATAAATCATGAATTATGAATCGAATCATGAGTTATGAATCAAATCATGAATCATGATTCGAATCAAGAATCATGAATCGAATCATGAATCATGAATCGAATCATGAATCACAAATCATGAATTGAATTATGAATCATGAATTATGAATCGAATCATGAATCACAAATCATGAATTGAATCATTAATCATGAATCATAAAATGAATCATGAATCATGAATGGAATCATGAATCATGAATTGAATTATGAATCATGAATTATGAATCGAATGATGAATCACAAATCACGAATTAAATCATGAATCATGAATCATAAAATGAATCATGAATCATGAATGGAATCATGAATCATGAATCATGAATTGAATCATGAATTATGAATTTTAAATTGAATCATGAATTGAATCATGAATTTAATCATGAATCATGAAATGAATCATAAATCATGAATTGAATCATGAATCATGAATCATGAATTAAATCTTGAATCATAAATCGAATCATAAATAATGAATTATGGATCGAATCATGAATTATGAATCAAATCATGAATCATGATTCGAATCAAGAATCGAATCATGAATCATGAATCGAATCATAAATCACAAATCATGAATTGAATCATAAATCATGAATCATAAAATGAATCATGAATCATGAATGGAATCATGAATCATGAATGGAATCATGAATCATGAATTGAATTATGAATCATGAATTATGAATCGAATCATGAACCACAAATCATGAATTGAATCATGAATCATGAATCATAAAATGAATCATGAATCATGAATGGAATCATGAATCATGAATTGAATTATGAATCATGAATTATGAATCGAATCATGAATGACAAATCACGAATTGAATCATGAATCATGAATCATAAAATTAATCATGAATCATGATTGGAATCATGAATCATGAATTGAATCATAAATCATGAAATGAATCTTGAAATGAATCATGAATCATGAATTGAACCATGAATCATAAATTAAATCATGAATCATGAATCATGAATCGAATCATGAATCATGAATTGAATCATGAATCATGAATCGTGCATTGAATCATGAATCATGAATTGAATCATGAATCATGAATTGAATTATTAATTGAATCAAGAATTGAATAATGAATTGAAACATGAATCATAAATTGAATCATGATTCATAAATCATGATTCATTAATTAAATCTTGAATCTTGAATCAAATCATAAATCATGAATTATGAATCGAATCATGAGTTATGAATCAAATCATGAATCATGATTCGAATCAAGAATCATGAATCGAATCATGAACCACAAATCATGAATTGAATCATGAATTGAATCATAAAATCATGAATCATGAAATGAATCATGAATTGAATCATGAATCATGAAATGAATCATGAATCGAATCATGAATCATGAATCGAATCATGAATCATGAATCGAATCATGAATCATGAATCATGATTCATTAATTAAATCTTGAATCTTGAATCAAATCATAAATCATGAATTATGAATCGAATCATGAGTTATGAATCAAATCATGAATCATGATTCGAATCAAGAATCATGAATCGAATCATGAATCATGAATCGAATCATGAATTACAAATCATGAATTGAATTATGAATCATGAATTATGAATTGAATCATAAATCATGAAATGAATCTTGAAATGAATCATGAATCATGAATTGAACCATGAATCATAAATTAAATCATGAATCATGAATCATGAATCGAATCATGAATCATGAATTGAATCATGAATCATGAATCGTGCATTGAATCATGAATCATGAATTGAATCATGAATCATGAATTGAATTATTAATTGAATCAAGAATTGAATAATGAATTGAAACATGAATCATAAATTGAATCATGATTCATGAATCATGAATTGAATCATGAATCATGAATCATGAATTGAATCATTAATCATGAATCGAATCATGAATCATGAATTAAATCATGAATCATGATTCATGAATTGAATCATGAATTGAATCATGAATCATGAATCATAAAATTAATCATGAATTGAATCATGAATTGAATCATAAAATCATGAATCATGAAATGAATCATGAATTGAATCATGAATCATGAAATGAATCATGAATCGAATCATGAATCATGAATCATGATTCATTAATTAAATCTTGAATCTTGAATCGAATCATAAATCATGAATTATGAATCGAATCATGAGTTATGAATCAAATCATGAATCATGATTCGAATCAAGAATCATGAATCGAATCATGAATCATGAATCGAATCATGAATCACAAATCATGAATTGAATTATGAATCATGAATTATGAATTGAATCATGAATCACAAATCATGAATTGAATCATTAATCATAATTCATAAAATGAATCATGAATCATGAATGGAATCATGAATCATGAATTGAATTATGAATCATGAATTATGAATCGAATGATGAATCACAAATCACGAATTAAATCATGAATCATGAATCATAAAATGAATCATGAATCATGAATGGAATCATGAATCATGAATCATGAATTGAATCATGAATTATGAATTTTAAATTGAATCATGAATTGAATCATGAATTTAATTATGAATCATGAAATGAATCATAAATCATGAATTGAATCATGAATCATGAATCATGAATTAAATCTTGAATCATAAATCGAATCATAAATCATGAATTATGGATCGAATCATGAATTATGAATCAAATCATGAATCATGATTCGAATCAAGAATCATGAATCGAATCATGAATCATGAATCGAATCATAAATCACAAATCATGAATTGAATCATAAATCATGAATCATAAAATGAATCCTGAATCATGAATGGAATCATGAATCATGAATTGAATTATGAATCATGAATTATGAATCGAATCATGAACCACAAATCATGAATTGAATCATGAATCATGAATCATAAAATGAATCATGAATCATGAATGGAATCATGAATCATGAATTGAATTATGAATCATGAATTATGAATCGAATCATGAATGACAAATCACGAATTGAATCATGAATCATGAATCATAAAATGAATCATGAATCATGATTGGAATCATGAATCATGAATCATGAATTGAATCATAAATCATGAAATGAATCTTGAAATGAATCATGAATCATGAATTGAACCATGAATCATAAATTAAATCATGAATCATGAATCATGAATCGAATCATGAATCATGAATTGAATCATGAATCATGAATCGTGCATTGAATCATGAATCATGAATTGAATCATGAATCATGAATTGAATTATTAATTGAATCAAGAATTGAATAATGAATTGAAACATGAATCATAAATTGAATCATGATTCATGAATCATGAATTGAATCATGAATCATGAATCATGAATTGAATCATCAATCATGAATCGAATCATGAATCATGAATTAAATCATGAATCATGATTCATGAATTGAATCATGAATTGAATCATGAATCATGAATCATAAAATTAATCATGAATTGAATCATGAATTGAATCATAAAATCATGAATCATGAAATGAATCATGAAATGAATCATGAATTCAAACATGAATCATGAATCGAATCATAAATCATGAATTGAATCATGAATCATGAAATGAATCATGAATTGAATCATGAATTCAAACATGAATCCTGAATCGAATCATGCATCATAAATCATGAATTAAATTATGAATCATGAATTGAATTATAAATTAAATCAAGAAATGAATCATGAATTGAAACATGAATCATGAATCGATTCATGATACATGAATCATGAATTGAATCATGAATCATGAATCATGAATTGAATCAGGAATCATGATTCATGAATTAAATCAGGAATCATGAATCATGAATTATGAATTGAATCATGAATCATGAATTGAATCCTTAATCATGAATCATGAAATGAATCATTAATCATGAATTGAATCATGAATCATGAATCGAATCATGAATCATGAATTGAATCATGAATCATGAATCATGAATTGAATCATGAAATATGAATTATAAATTGAATCATGAATTGAATCATGAATTGAATCATGAATTGAATCATGAATTGAATCATGAATCATGAAATGAATCATGAATCGAATCATGAATCATGAATCATGATTCATTAATTAAATCTTGAATCTTGAATCGAATCATAAATCATGAATTATGAATCGAATCATGTGTTATGAATCAAATCATGAATCATGATTCGAATCAAGAATCATGAATCGAATCATGAATCATGAATCGAATCATGAATCACAAATCATGAATTGAATTATGAATCATGAATTATGAATCGAATCATGAATCACAAATCATGAATTGAATCATTAATCATGAATCATAAAATGAATCATGAATCATGAATGGAATCATGAATCATGAATTGAATTATGAATCATGAATTATGAATCGAATGATGAATCACAAATCACGAATTAAATCATGAATCATGAATCATAAAATGAATCATGAATCATGAATGGAATCATGAATCATGAATCATGAATTGAATCATAAATCATGAAATGAATCTTGAAATGAATCATGAATCATGAATTGATTCATGAATCATAAATTGAATCATGAATCATGAATCATGAATTGAATCATGAATCATGAATCGTTCATTGAATCATGAATGATGAATTGAATCATGAATCATGAATTGAAATATTAATTGAATCAAGAATTGAATAATGAATTGAAACATGCATCATGAATTGAATCATGAATTGAATCATGAATCATGAATCATGAATTGAATCCTGAATCATGAATCATGAATCGAATCATGAATCATGAATTGAATCATGAATCATGAATCATGAATTGAAACATGAAAAATGAATTATAAATTGAATCATGAATTGAATCAAGAATCATGAATCAAATCATGAATCATGAATCGAATCATGAATCAGAAATCATGAATTGAATTATGAATCATGAATTATGAATCGAATCATGAATCATAAATCACGAATTAAATCATGAATCATGAATCCTAAAATGAATCATGAATCATGAATGGAATCATGAATCATGAATGGAATCATGAATCATGAATCATGAATTGAATCATAAATCATGAAATGAATCTTGAAATGAATCATGAATCATGAATTGAATCATGAATCATGAATTGAATCATGAATCATAAATTGAATCATGAATCATGAATCATGAATTGAATCATAAATCATGAAATGAATCATGAATCATGAATTGAATCATGAATCATGAATTGAATCATGAATCATAAATTGAATCATAAATCATGAATCATGAATTGAATCATGAATCATGAATCATGAATTGAATCATGAATCATGAATCGTGCATTGAATCATGAATCATGAATTGAATCATGAATCATGAATTGAAATATTAATTGAATCAAGAATTAAATAATGAATTGAAACATGCATCATGAAATGAATCATGATTCATGAATCATGAATTGAATCATGAATCATGAATCATGAATTGAATCATGAATCATGAATCAAATCATGAATCATGAATTAAATCATGAATCATGATTCATGAATTTGATCATGAATCATGAGACATGCATTGAATCATGAATCATGAATCATGCATTGAATCATGAATCATGAGACATGCATTGAATCATGAATCATGAATCATGCATTGAATCATGAATCATGAATTGAATCATGAATCATGAATTGAATTATGAATTCAATCAAGAATTTAATAATGAATTGAAACATGAATCATGAATCGAATCATGAATCATGAATCATGCATTGAATCATGAATCATGAATTGAATCATGAATCATGAATTGAATTATGAATTCAATCAAGAATTTAATAATGAATTGAAACATGAATCATGAATTGAATCATCAATCATGAATCGAATCATGAATCATGAATTAAATCATGAATCATGATTCATGAATTGAATCATGAATTGAATCATGAATCATGAATCATAAAATGAATCATGAATTGAATCATGAATTGAATCATAAAATCATGAATCATGAAATGAATCATGAAATGAATCATAAAATGAATCATGAATTGAATCATGAATCATGAATTGAATCATGAATCATGAATCATGAATCATGAATCGAATCATGAATCATGAATCGAATCATGAATCATGAATCATGAATCATGAATTGAATCATGAATCATGAAATGAATCATGAATCATGAATAATATATCATGAATCGAATAATGATTTATGAATTGAATTATGAATCATGATTCATGAAATGAATCATGAATTGAATCATGAATTGAAATATGAATCATGAATCGAATCATGATTCATGAATCATGAATTGAATCATGAATCATGAATCATGAATTGAATCATGAATCATGAATTGAATCATGAATCATGAATCCTGAATCGAATGATGAATCATGAATCATTAATCGAATGATGAATCATGAATCATTAATCGAATCATGAATTGAATCATGAATCATGAATTGAATCATGAATCATGAATTGAATCATGAATCATGAATCAAATCTTGAATCATGAATCATTAATTGAATAATGAATCATGAATCATGAATTGAATCATGAATCATGAATCATGAATAGAATATTGAATTGAATCATGAATTGAAACATGAATCGAATCATGATTCATGAATCATGAATTGAATCATGAATCATGAATCGAATCATGAATCATGAATCATGAATCGAATCATGAATCATGAATCATGAATCATAAAATGAATCATGAATTGAATCATGAATCATGAATCATGAATCGAATCTTGAATCATGAATCATTAATTGAATCATGAATCATGAATTGAATCATGAATCATGAATCATGAATTGAATCATGAATTGAATTATGAATTATGAATCATAAAATGAATCATGATCTGAATCATAAATTAAATCATGAATCATGAATCATGAAATGAATCATGAAATAAATCATGAATCATGAATTGAATCAAGAATTGAATCATAAATCATGAAATGAATCATGAAATGAATCATGAATCATGAATTGAATCATGAATCACGAATTGAATCATGAATTATGAATCATGAATCGAATCATGAATCATGAATTGAATCATGAATCATGAATCATGAATTGAATCATGAATTATGAATTTTAAATTGAATCATGAATTGAATCATGAATTGAATCATGAATCATGAATCATGAATTAAATCTTGAATCATAAATCGAATCATAAATCATAAATTATGGATCGAATCATGAATTATGAATCAAATCATGAATCATGATTCGAATCAAGAATCATGAATCGAATCATGAATCATGAATCGAATCATAAATCACAAATCATGAATTGAATCATAAATCATGAATCATAAAATGAATCATGAATCATGAATGGAATCATGAATTATGGATCGAATCATGAATTATGAATCAAATCATGAATCATGATTCGAATCAAGAATCATGAATCGAATCATGAATCATGAATCGAATCATAAATCACAAATCATGAATTGAATCATAAATCATGAATCATAAAATGAATCATGAATCATGAATGGAATCATGAATCATGAATTGAATTATGAATCATGAATTATGAATCGAATCATGAATCACAAATCACGAATTGAATCATGAATCATGAATCATAAAATTAATCATGAATCATGAATTGAATCATAAATCATGAAATGAATCTTGAAATGAATCATGAATCATGAATTGAATCATGAATCATGAATTGAACCATGAATCATAAATTGAATCATGAATCATGAATCATGAATCGAATCATGAATCATGAATTGAATCATGAATCATGAATCGTGCATTGAATCATGAATTGAATCATGAATCATGAATTGAATTATTAATTGAATCAAGAATTGAATAATGAATTAAAACATGAATCATAAATTGAATCATGATTCATGAATCATGAATTGAATCATGAATCATGAATCATGAATTGAATCATCAATCATGAATCGAATCATGAATCATGAATTAAATCATGAATCATGATTCATGAATTGAATCATGAATTGAATCATGAATCATGAATCATAAAATTAATCATGAATTGAATCATGAATTGAATCATAAAATCATGAATCATGAAATGAATCATGAAATGAATCATGAATTCAAACATGAATTAATGAATCGAATCATAAATCATGAATTGAATCATGAATCATGAATCATAAATTGAATCATGAATCATAAATTGAATCATGAAACATGAAATGAATCATGAATTGAATCATGAATTCAAACATGAATCATGAATCGAATCATGCATCATAAATCATGAATTAAATCATGAATCATGAATTGAATTATTAATTGAATCAAGAAATGAATCATGAATTGAAAAATGAATCATTAATCGATTCATGATTCATGAATCATGAATTGAATCATGAATCATGAATCATGAATTGAATCAGGAATCATGATTCATGAATTAAATCAAGAATCATGAATCATGAATTATGAATTGAATCATGAATCATGAATTGAATCCTGAATCATGAATCATGAAATGAATCATTAATCATGAATTGAATCATGAATCATGAATTGAATCATGAATCATGAATTGAATCATGAATCATGAATTGAATCATGAAATATGAATTATAAATTGAATCATGAATTGAATCATGAATTGAATCATGAATTGAATCATGAATCATGAAATGAATCATGAATCGAATCATGAATCATGAATCATGATTCATGAATTAAATCTTGAATCTTGAATCGAATCATAAATCATGAATTATGAATCGAATCATGAGTTATGAATCAAATCATGAATCATGATTTGAATCAAGAATCATGAATCGAATCATGAATCATTTATCGAATCATGAATCACAAATCATGAATTGAATTATGAATCATGAATTATGAATCGAATCATGAATCACAAATCATTAATTGAATCATTAATCATGAATCATAAAATGAATCATGAATCATGAATGGAATCATGAATCATGAATTGAATTATGAATCATGAATTATGAATCGAATCATGAATCACAAATCACAAATTAAATCATGAATCATGAATCATAAAATGAATCATGAATCATGAATGGAATCATGAATCATGAATTGAATCATAAATCATGAAATGAATCTTGAAATGAATCATGAATCATGAATTGAATCATGAATCATAAATTGAATCATAAATCATGAATCATGAATTGAATCATGAATCATGAATCGTTCATTGAATCATGAATCATGAATTGAATCATGAATCATGAATTGAAATATTAATTGAATCAAGAATTGAATAATGAATTGAAACATGCATCATGAATTGAATCATGATTCATGAATCATGAATTGAATCATGAATCATGAATCATGAATTGAATCCTGAATCATGAATCATGAATCGAATCATTAATCATGAATTGAATCATGAATCATGAATCATGAATTGAATCATGAAATATGAATTATAAATTGAATCATGAATTGAATCATGAATCATGAAATGAATCATGAATCATGAATTGAATCATGAATCATGAATCATGAATTGAATCATGAAATATGAATTATAAATTGAATCATGAATTGAATCATGAATCATGAAATGAATCATGAATCATGAATTGAATCATGAATCATGATTCATGAATTAAATCTTGAATCTTGAATCGAATCATAAATCATGAATTATGAATCGACTCATGAGTTATGAATCAAATCATGAATCATGATTCGAATCAAGAATCATGATTAAAATCATGAATCATAAATCGAATCATGAATCACAAATCATGAATTGAATTATGAATCATGAATTATGAATCGAATCATGAATCACAAATCATGAATTGAATCATTAATCATGAATCATAAAATGAATAATGAATCATGAATGGAATCATGAATTTAATTATGAATCATGAATTATGAATCGAATCATGAATCATAAATCACGAATTAAATCATGAATCATGAATCCTAAAATGAATCATGAATCATGAATGGAATCATGAATCATGAATGGAATCATGAATCATGAATCATGAATTGAATCATAAATCATGAAATAAATCTTGAAATGAATCATGAATCATGAATTGAATCATGAATCATAAATTGAAACATGAATCATGAATCATGAATTGAATCATAAATCATGAAATGAATCTTGAAATGAATCATGAATCATGAATTGAATCATGAATCATGAATTGAATCATGAATCATAAATTGAATCATGAATCATGAATCATGAATTGAATCTTGAATCATGAATCGTGCATTGAATCATGAATCATGAATTGAATCATGAATCATGAATTTAAATATTAATTGAATCAAGAATTGAATAATGAATTGAAACATGCATCATGAAATGAATCATGATTCATGAATCATGAATTGAATCATGAATCATGAATCATGAATTGAATCATGAATCATGAATTAAATCATGAATCATGATTCATGAATTTGATCATGAATAATGAGACATGCATTGAATCATGAATCATGAATCATGCATTGAATCATGAATCATGAGACATGCATTGAATCATGAATCATGAATCATGCATTGAATCATGAATCATGAATTGAATCATGAATCATGAATTGAATTATGAATTCAATCAAGAATTTAATAATGAATTGAAACATGAATCATGAATCGAATCATGAATCATGAATCATGCATTGAATCATGAATCATGAATTGAATCATGAATCATGAATTGAATTATGAATTCAATCAAGAATTTAATAATGAATTGAAACATGAATCATGAATCGAATCTTGAATCATGAATCATTAATTGAATCATGAATCATGAATTGAATCATGAATCATGAATCATGAATTGAATCATGAATTGAATTATGAATTATGAATCATAAAATGAATCATGATCTGAATCATAAATTAAATCATGAATCATGAATCATGAAATGAATCATGAAATAAATCATGAATCATGAATTGAATCAAGAATTGAATCATAAATCATGAAATGAATCATGAAATGAATCATGAATCATGAATTGAATCATGAATCACGAATTGAATCATGAATTATGAATCATGAATCGAATCATGAATCATGAATTGAATCATGAATCATGAATCATGAATTGAATCATGAATTATGAATTTTAAATTGAATCATGAATTGAATCATGAATTGAATCATGAATCATGAATCATGAATTAAATCTTGAATCATAAATCGAATCATAAATCATAAATTATGGATCGAATCATGAATTATGAATCAAATCATGAATCATGATTTGAATCAAGAATCATGAATCGAATCATGAATCATGAATCGAATCATAAATCACAAATCATGAATTGAATCATAAATCATGAATCATAAAATGAATCATGAATCATGAATGGAATCATGAATCATGAATGGAATCATGAATCATGAATCATGAATTGAATCATAAATCATGAAATAAATCTTGAAATGAATCATGAATCATGAATTGAATCATGAATCATAAATTGAAACATGAATCATGAATCATGAATTGAATCATAAATCATGAAATGAATCTTGAAATGAATCATGAATCATGAATTGAATCATGAATCATGAATTGAATCATGAATCATAAATTGAATCATGAATCATGAATCATGAATTGAATCATGAATCATGAATCGTGCATTGAATCATGAATCATGAATTGAATCATGAATCATGAATTTAAATATTAATTGAATCAAGAATTGAATAATGAATTGAAACATGCATCATGAAATGAATCATGATTCATGAATCATGAATTGAATCATGAATCATGAATCATGAATTGAATCATGAATCATGAATTAAATCATGAATCATGATTCATGAATTTGATCATGAATAATGAGACATGCATTGAATCATGAATCATGAATCATGCATTGAATCATGAATCATGAGACATGCATTGAATCATGAATCATGAATCATGCATTGAATCATGAATCATGAATTGAATCATGAATCATGAATTGAATTATGAATTCAATCAAGAATTTAATAATGAATTGAAACATGAATCATGAATCGAATCATGAATCATGAATCATGCATTGAATCATAAATCATGAATTGAATCATGAATCATGAATTGAATTATGAATTCAATCAAGAATTTAATAATTAATTGAAACATGAATCATGAATCGAATCTTGAATCATGAATCATTAATTGAATCATGAATCATGAATTGAATCATGAATCATGAATCATGAATTGAATCATGAATTGAATTATGAATTATGAATCATAAAATGAATCATGATCTGAATCATAAATTAAATCATGAATCATGAATCATGAAATGAATCATGAAATAAATCATGAATTATGAATTGAATCAAGAATTGAATCATAAATCATGAAATGAATCATGAAATGAATCATGAATCATGAATTGAATCATGAATCACGAATTGAATCATGAATTATGAATCATGAATCGAATCATGAATTGAATCATGAATTATGAATTTTAAATTGAATCATGAATTGAATCATGAATTGAATCATGAATCATGAATCATGAATTAAATCTTGAATCATAAATCGAATCATAAATCATAAATTATGGATCGAATCATGAATTATGAATCAAATCATGAATCATGATTCGAATCAAGAATCATGAATCGAATCATGAATCATGAATCGAATCATAAATCACAAATCATGAATTGAATCATAAATCATGAATCATAAAATGAATCATGAATCATGAATGGAATCATGAATTATGGATCGAATCATGAATTATGAATCAAATCATGAATCATGATTCGAATCAAGAATCATGAATCGAATCATGAATCATGAATCGAATCATAAATCACAAATCATGAATTGAATCATAAATCATGAATCATAAAATGAATCATGAATCATGAATGGAATCATGAATCATGAATTGAATTATGAATCATGAATTATGAATCGAATCATGAACCAGAAATCATGAATTGAATCATGAATCATGAATCATAAAATGAATCATGAATCATGAATGGAATCATGAATCATGAATTGAATTATGAATCATGAATTATGAATCGAATCATGAATCACAAATCACGAATTGAATCATGAATCATGAATCATAAAATTAATCATGAATCATGATTGGAATCATGAATCATGAATCATGAATTGAATCATAAATCATGAAATGAATCTTGAAATGAATCATGAATCATGAATTGAATCATGAATCATGAATTGAACCATGAATCATAAATTGAATCATGAATCATGAATCATGAATCGAATCATGAATCATGAATTGAATCATGAATCATGAATCGTGCATTGAATCATGAATTGAATCATGAATCATGAATTGAATTATTAATTGAATCAAGAATTGAATAATGAATTAAAACATGAATCATAAATTGAATCATGATTCATGAATCATGAATTGAATCATGAATCATGAATCATGAATTGAATCATCAATCATGAATCGAATCATGAATCATGAATTAAATCATGAATCATGATTCATGAATTGAATCATGAATTGAATCATGAATCATGAATCATAAAATTAATCATGAATTGAATCATGAATTGAATCATAAAATCATGAATCATGAAATGAATCATGAAATGAATCATGAATTCAAACATGAATTAATGAATCGAATCATAAATCATGAATTGAATCATGAATCATGAATCATAAATTGAATCATGAATCATAAATTGAATCATGAAACATGAAATGAATCATGAATTGAATCATGAATTCAAACATGAATCATGAATCGAATCATGCATCATAAATCATGAATTAAATCATGAATCATGAATTGAATTATTAATTGAATCAAGAAATGAATCATGAATTGAAAAATGAATCATTAATCGATTCATGATTCATGAATCATGAATTGAATCATGAATCATGAATCATGAATTGAATCAGGAATCATGATTCATGAATTAAATCAGGAATCATGAATCATGAATTATGAATTGAATCATGAATCATGAATTGAATCCTGAATCATGAATCATGAAATGAATCATTAATCATGAATTGAATCATGAATCATGAATTGAATCATGAATCATGAATTGAATCATGAATCATGAATCATGAATTGAATCATGAAATATGAATTATAAATTGAATCATGAATTGAATCATGAATTGAATCATGAATTGAATCATGAATTGAATCATGAATCATGAAATGAATCATGAATCGAATCATGAATCATGAATCATGATTCATGAATTAAATCTTGAATCTTGAATCGAATCATAAATCATGAATTATGAATCGAATCATGAGTTATGAATCAAATCATGAATCATGATTCGAATCAAGAGTCATGAATCGAATCATGAATCATTTATCGAATCATGAATCACAAATCATGAATTGAATTATGAATCATGAATTATGAATCGAATCATGAATCACAAATCATTAATTGAATCATTAATCATGAATCATAAAATGAATCATGAATCATGAATGGAATCATGAATCATGAATTGAATTATGAATCATGAATTATGAATCGAATCATGAATCACAAATCACAAATTAAATCATGAATCATGAATCATAAAATGAATCATGAATCATGAATGGAATCATGAATCATGAATTGAATCATAAATCATGAAATGAATCTTGAAATGAATCATGAATCATGAATTGAATCATGAATCATAAATTGAATCATGAATCATGAATCATGAATTGAATCATGAATCATGAATCGTTCATTGAATCATGAATCATGAATTGAATCATGAATCATGAATTGAAATATTAATTGAATCAAGAATTGAATAATGAATTGAAACATGCATCATGAATTGAATCATGATTCATGAATCATGAATTGAATCATGAATCATGAATCATGAATTGAATCCTGAATCATGAATCATGAATCGAATCATTAATCATGAATTGAATCATGAATCATGAATCATGAATTGAATCATGAAATATGAATTATAAATTGAATCATGAATTGAATCATGAATCATGAAATGAATCATGAATCATGAATTGAATCATGAATCATGAATCATGAATTGAATCATGAAATATGAATTATAAATTGAATCATGAATTCAATCATGAATCATGAAATGAATCATGAATCATGAATTGAATCATGAATCATGATTCATGAATTAAATCTTGAATCTTGAATCGAATCATAAATCATGAATTATGAATCGACTCATGAGTTATGAATCAAATCATGAATCATGATTCGAATCAAGAATCATGATTAAAATCATGAATCATAAATCGAATCATGAATCACAAATCATGAATTGAATTATGAATCATGAATTATGAATCGAATCATGAATCACAAATCATGAATTGAATCATTAATCATGAATCATAAAATGAATAATGAATCATGAATGGAATCATGAATTTAATTATGAATCATGAATTATGAATCGAATCATGAATCATAAATCACGAATTAAATCATGAATCATGAATCCTAAAATGAATCATGAATCATGAATGGAATCATGAATCATGAATGGAATCATGAATCATGAATCATGAATTGAATCATAAATCATGAAATAAATCTTGAAATAAATCATGAATCATGAATTGAATCATGAATCATAAATTGAAACATGAATCATGAATCATGAATTGAATCATAAATCATGAAATGAATCTTGAAATGAATCATGAATCATGAATTGAATCATGAATCATGAATTGAATCATGAATCATAAATTGAATCATGAATCATGAATCATGAATTGAATCATGAATCATGAATCGTGCATTGAATCATGAATCATGAATTGAATCATGAATCATGAATTTAAATATTAATTGAATCAAGAATTGAATAATGAATTGAAACATGCATCATGAAATGAATCATGATTCATGAATCATGAATTGAATCATGAATCATGAATCATGAATTGAATCATGAATCATGAATTAAATCATGAATCATGATTCATGAATTTGATCATGAATAATGAGACATGCATTGAATCATGAATCATGAATCATGCATTGAATCATGAATCATGAGACATGCATTGAATCATGAATCATGAATCATGCATTGAATCATGAATCATGAATTGAATCATGATTCATGAATTGAATTATGAATTCAATCAAGAATTTAATAATGAATTGAAACATGAATCATGAATCGAATCATGAATCATGAATCATGCATTGAATCATGAATCATGAATTGAATCATGAATCATGAATTGAATTATGAATTCAATCAAGAATTTAATAATGAATTGAAACATGAATCATGAATTGAATCATCAATCATGAATCGAATCATGAATCATGAATTAAATCATGAATCATGATTCATGAATTGAATCATGAATTGAATCATGAATCATGAATCATAAAATGAATCATGAATTGAATCATGAATTGAATCATAAAATCATGAATCATGAAATGAATCATGAAATGAATCATGAAATGAATCATGAATTGAATCATGAATTGAATCATGAATTGAATCATGAATCATGAATCATGAATCATGAATCGAATCATGAATCATGAATCGAATCATGAATCATGAATCGAATCATTAATTGAATCATGAATCATGAATCATGAATTGAATCATGAATCATGAATAATATATAATGAATCAAATAATGATTTATGAATTGAATCATGAATCATGATTCATGAAATAATTCATGAATTGAATCATGAATTGAATCATGAATTGAAATATGAATCATGAATCGAATCATGATTCATGAATCATGAATTGAATCATGAATCATGAATTGAATTATGAATTCAATCAAGAATTTAATAATGAATTGAAACATGAATCATGAATTGAATCATCAATCATGAATCGAATCATGAATCATGAATTAAATCATGAATCATGATTCATGAAATGAATCATGAATTGAAACATGAATCATGAATTGAATCATCAATCATGAATCGAATCATGAATCATGAATTAAATCATGAATCATGATTCATGAAATGAATCATGAATTGAATCATGAATCATGAATCATAAAATGAATCATGAATTGAATCATGAATTGAATCATAAAATCATGAATCATGAAATGAATCATGAAATGAATCATAAAATGAATCATGAATTGAATCATGAATCATGAATTGCATCATGAATCATGAATCATGAATCATGAATCGAATCATGAATCATGAATCGAATCATGAATCATGAATCGAATCATGAATCATGAATCATGAATCATGAATTGAATCATGAATCATGAAATGAATCATGAATCATGAATAATATATCATGAATCGAATAATGATTTATGAATTGAATCATGAATCATGATTCATGAAATGAATCATGAATTGAATCATGAATTGAATCATGAATTGAAATATGAATCATGAATCGAATCATGATTCATGAATCATGAATTGAATCATGAATCATGAATCATGAATTGAATCATGAATCATGAATTGAATCATGAATCATGAATCCTGAATCGAATGATGAATCATGAATCATTAATCGAATCATGAATTGAATCATGAATCATGAATTGAATCATGAATCATGAATCAAATCTTGAATCATGAATCATTAATTGAATAATGAATCATGAATCATGAATTGAATCATGAATCATGAATCATGAATAGAATATTGAATTGAATCATGAATTGAAACATGAATCGAATCATGATTCATGAATCATGAATTGAATCATGAATCATGAATTAAATCATGAATCATGAATCATGAATCGAATCATGAATCATGAATCATGAATCATAAAACGAATCATGAATTGAATCATGAATCATGAATCATGAATCGAATCTTGAATCATGAATCATTAATTGAATCATGAATCATGAATTGAATCATGAATCATGAATCATGAATTGAATCATGAATTGAATTATGAATTATGAATCATAAAATGAATCATGATCTGAATCATAAATTAAATCATGAATCATGAATCATGAAATGAATCATGAAATAAATCATGAATCATGAATTGAATCAAGAATTGAATCATAAATCATGAA
Source organism: Mixophyes australis (assembly GCA_036250195.1). Lineage (NCBI taxonomy): Eukaryota > Metazoa > Chordata > Amphibia > Anura > Limnodynastidae > Mixophyes > Mixophyes australis. The sequence goes on along the minus strand of JAVHZZ010000179.1, from coordinate 64,064 downwards.
ATGAATCATGAAATGAATCATGAATCATGATTTGAATCATGAATCAAGAATTGAATCATGAATTATGAATCATGAATCGAATCATGAATCATGAATTGAATCATGAATCATGAATCATGAATTGAATCATGAATTATGAATTTTAAATTGAATCATGAATTGAATCATGAATTGAATCATGAATCATGAATCATGAATTAAATCTTGAATCATAAATCGAATCATAAATCATAAATTATGGATCGAATCATGAATTATGAATCAAATCATGAATCATGATTCGAATCAAGAATCATGAATCGAATCATGAATCATGAATCGAATCATAAATCACAAATCATGAATTGAATCATAAATCATGAATCATAAAATGAATCATGAATCATGAATGGAATCATGAATTATGGATCGAATCATAAATTATGAATCAAATCATGAATCATGAATCGAATCAAGAATCATGAATCGAATCATGAATCATGAATCGAATCATAAATCACAAATCATGAATTGAATCATAAATCATGAATCATAAAATGAATCATGAATCATGAATGGAATCATGAATCATGAATTGAATTATGAATCATGAATTATGAATCGAATCATGAACCACAAATCATGAATTGAATCATGAATCATGAATCATAAAATGGATCATGAATCATGAATGGAATCATGAATCATGAATTGAATTATGAATCATGAATTATGAATCGAATCATGAATCACAAATCACGAATTGAATCATGAATCATGAATCATAAAATTAATCATGAATCATGATTGGAATCATGAATCATGAATCATGAATTGAATCATAAATCATGAAATGAATCTTGAAATGAATCATGAATCATGAATTGAATCATGAATCATGAATTGAACCATAAATCATAAATTGAATCATGAATCATGAATCATGAATCGAATCATGAATCATGAATTGAATCATGAATCATGAATCGTGCATTGAATCATGAATCATGAATTGAATCATGAATCATGAATTGAATTATTAATTGAATCAAGAATTGAATAATGAATTGAAACATGAATCATAAATTGAATCATGATTTATGAATCATGAATTGAATCATGAATCATGAATCATGAATTGAATCATCAATCATGAATCGAATCATGAATCATGAATTAAATCATGAATCATGATTCATGAATTGAATCATGAATTGAATCATGAATCATGAATCATAAAATTAATCATGAATTGAATCATGAATTGAATCATAAAATCATGAATCATGAAATGAATCATGAAAAGAATCATGAATTCAAACATGAATCATGAATCGAATCATAAATCATGAATTGAATTATGAATCATGAATCATAAATTGAATCATAAATCATAAATTGAATCATGAATCATGAAATGAATCATGCATTGAATCATGAATTCAAACATGAATCATGAATCGAATCATGCATCATAAATCATGAATTAAATCATGAATCATGAATTGAATTATTAATTGAATCAAGAAATGAATCATGAATTGAAACATGAATCATTAATCGATTCATGATTCATGAATCATGAATTGAATCAGGAATCATGAATCATGAATTGAATCAGGAATCATGATTCATGAATTATGAATTGAATCATGAATCATGAATCGAATCTTGAATCATGAATCATTAATTGAATAATGAATCATGAATCATGAATGGAATCATGAATCATGAATCATGAATTGAATCATAAATCATGAAATGAATCTTGAAATGAATCATGAATCATGAATTGAATCATGAATCATGAATTGAACCATGAATCATAAATTGAATCATGAGTCATGAATCATGAATCGAATCATGAATCATGAATTGAATCATGAATCATGAATCTTGCATTGAATCATGAATCATGAATTGAATCATGAATCATGAATTGAATTATTAATTGAATCAAGAATTGAATAATGAATTGAAACATGAATCATGAATTGAATCATGATTCATGAATCATGAATTGAATCATGAATCATGAATCATGAATTGAATCATCAATCATGAATCGAATCATGAATCATGAATAAATCATGAATCATGATTCATGAATTGAATCATGAATTGAATCATGAATCATGAATCATAAAATTAATCATGAATTGAATCATGAATTGAATCATAAAATTATGAATCATGAAATGAATCATGAAATGAATCATGAATTCAAACATGAATCATGAATCGAATCATAAATCATGAATTGAATCATGAATCATGAATCATGAATCATAAATTGAATCATGAATCATGAATTAAATCATGAATCATGAATTGAATAATGAATTCAAACATGAATCATGAATCGAATCATGCATCATAAATCATGAATTAAATCATGAATCATGAATTGAATTATTAATTGAATCAAGAAATGAATCATGAATTGAAACATGAATTATGAATCGATTCATGATTCATGAATCATGAATTGAATCATGAATCATGAATCATGAATTGAATCAGGAATCATGATTCATGAATTAAATCAGGAATCATGAATCATGAATTATGAATTGAATCATGAATCATGAATTGAATCCTGAATCATGAATCATGAAATGAATCATTAATCATGAATTGAATCATGAATCGAATCATGAATCATGAATTGAATCATGAATCATGAATCATGAATTGAATCATGAAATATGAATTATAAATTGAATCATGAATTGAATCATGAATTGAATCATGAATTGAATCATGAAATATGAATTATAAATTGAATCATGAATTGAATCATGAATTGAATCATGAATTGAATCATGAATTGAATCATGAATCATGAAATGAATCATGAATCAAATCATGAATCATGAATCATGATTCATGAATTAAATCTTGAATCTTGAATCGAATCATAAATCATGAATTATGAATCGAATCATGAGTTATGAATCAAATCATGAATCATGATTCGAATCAAGAATCATGAATCGAATCATGAATCATGAATCGAATCATGAATCACAAATCATGAATTGAATTATGAATCATGAATTATGAATCGAATCATGAATCACAAATCATGAATTGAATCATTAATCATGAATCATAAAATGAATCATGAATCATGAATGGAATCATGAATCATGAATTGAATTATGAATCATGAATTATGAATCGAATCATGAATCGCAAATCACGAATTAAATCATGAATCATGAATCATAAAATGAATCATGAATCATGAATGGAATCATGAATCATGAATCATGAATTGAATCATAAATCATGAAATGAATCTTGAAATGAATCATGAATCATGAATTGAATCATGAATCATAAATTGAATCATGAATCATGAATCATGAATTGAATCATGAATCATAAATTGAATCATGAATCATGAATCATGAATTGAATCATGAATCATGAATCGTTCAATGAATCATGAATCATGAATTGAATCATGAATCATGAATTGAAATATTAATTGAATCAAGAATTGAATAATGAATTGAAACATGCATCATGAATTGAATCATGATTCATGAATCATGAATTGAATCATGAATCATGAATCATAAAATGAATCATGAATTGAATCATGAATTGAATCATAAAATCATGAATCATGAAATGAATCAAGAAATGAATCATGAAATGAATCATGAATTGAATCATGAATCATGAATTGAATCATGAATCATGAATCATGAATCGAATCATGAATCATGAATTGAATCATGAATCATGAAATGAATCATGAATCATGAATAATATATCATGAATCGAATAATGATTCATGAAATGAATCATGAATTGAATCATGAATTGAATCATGAATTGAAATATGAATCATGAATCGAATCATGATTCATGAATCATGAATTGAATCATGAATCATGAATCATGAATTGAATCATGAATCATGAATTGAATCATGAATCATGAATCCTGAATCGAATGATGAATCATGAATCATTAATCGAATCATGAATTGAATCATGAATCATGAATTGAATCATGAATCATGAATCGAATCTTGAATCATGAATTATTAATTGAATAATGAATCATGAATCATGAATGGAATCATGAATCATGAATCATGAATTGAATCATAAATCATGAAATGAATCTTGAAATGAATCATGAATCATGAATTGAATCATGAATCATGAATTGAACCATGAATCATAAATTGAATCATGAATCATGAATCATGAATCGAATCATGAATCATGAATTGAATCATGAATCATGAATCGTGCATTAAATCATGAATCATGAATTGAATCATGAATCATGAATTGAATTATTAATTGAATCAAGAATTGAATAATGAATTGAAACATGAATCATGAATTGAATCATGATTCATGAATCATGAATTGAATCATGAATCATGAATCATGAATTGAATCATCAATCATGAATCGAATCATGAATCATGAATTAAATCATGAATCATGATTCATGAATTGAATCATGAATTGAATCATGAATCATGAATCATAAAATTAATCATAAATTTAATCATGAATTGAATCATAAAATCATGAATCATGAAATGAATCATGAAATGAATCATGAATTCAAACATGAATCATGAATCGAATCATAAATCATGAATTGAATCATGAATCATGAATCATGAATCATAAATTGAATCATGAATCATAAATTGAATCATGAATCATGAAATGAATCATGAATTGAATCATGAATTCAAACATGAATCATGAATCGAATCATGCATCATAAATCATGAATTAAATCATGAATCATGAATTGAATTATTAATTGAATCAAGAAATGAATCATGAATTGAAACATGAATCATGAATCGATTCATGATTCATGAATCATAATTTGAATCATGAATCATGAATCATGAATTGAATCATGAATCATGAATCATGAATTGAATCATGAAATATGAATTATAAATTGAATCATGAATTGAATCATGAATTGAATCATGAATTGAATCATGAATCATGAAATGAATCATGAATCGAATCATGAATCATGAATCATGATTCATGAATTAAATCTTGAATCTTGAATCGAATCATAAATCATAAATTATGAATCTAGTCATGAGTTATGAATCAAATCATGAATCATGATTCGAATCAAGAATCATGAATCGAATCATGAATCATGAATCGAATCATGAATCACAAATCATGAATTGAATTATGAATCATGAATTATGAATCGAATCATGAATCCCAAATCATGAATTGAATCATTAATCATAAAATGAATCATGAATCATGAATGGAATCATGAATCATGAATTGAATTATGAATCATGAATTATGAATCGAATCATGAATCACAAATCACGAATTAAATCATGAATCATGAATCATAAAATAAATCATGAATCATGAATGGAATCATATATCATGAATCATGAATTGAATCATGAATCATGAATCATGAATTAAATCATGAATCATGAATCGTTCATTGAATCATGAATCATGAATTGAATCATGAATCATGAATTGAAATATTAATTGAATCAAGAATTGAATAATGAATTGAAACATGCATCATGAATTGAATCATGATTTATGAATCATGAATTGAATCATGAATCATGAATCATGAATTGAATCCTGAATCATGAATCATGAATCGAATCACGAATCATGAATTGAATCATGAATCATGAATCATGAATTGAATCATGAAATATGAATTATAAATTGAATCATGAATTGAATCATGAATCATGAAATGAATCATGAATCATGAATTGAATCATGAATCATGATTCATGAATTAAATCTTGAATCTTGAATCGAATCATAAATCATGAATTATGAATCGACTCATGAGTTATGAATCAAATCATGAATCATGATTCGAATCAAGAATCATGAATCAAATCATGAATCATGAATCGAATCATGAATCACAAATCATGAATTGAATTATGAATCATGAATTATGAATCGAATCATGAATCACAAATCATGAATTGAATCATTAATCATGAATCATAAAATGAATAATGAATCATGAATGGAATCATGAATTGAATTATGAATCATGAATTATGAATCGAATCATGAATTATAAATCACGAATTAAATCATGAATCATGAATCCTAAAATGAATCATGAATCATGAATCGAATCATGAATCATGAATGGAATCATGAATCATGAATCATGAATTGAATCATAAATCATGAAATGAATCTTGAAATGAATCATGAATCATGAATTGAATCATGAATCCTGAATCGAATGATGAATCATGAATCATTAATCGAATCATGAATTGAATCATGAATCATGAATTGAATCATGAATCATGAATCGAATCTTGAATCATGAATCATTAATTGAATAATGAATCATGAATCATGAATGGAATCATGAATCATGAATCATGAATTGAATCATAAATCATGAAATGAATCTTGAAATGAATCATGAATCATGAATTGAATCATGAATCATGAATTGAACCATGAATTATAAATTGAATCATGAATCATGAATCATGAATCGAATCATGAATCATGAATTGAATCATGAATCATGAATCGTGCATTAAATCATGAATCATGAATTGAATCATGAATCATGAATTGAATTATTAATTGAATCAAGAATTGAATAATGAATTGAAACATGAATCATGAATTGAATCATGATTCATGAATCATGAATTGAATCATGAATCATGAATCATGAATTGAATCATCAATCATGAATCGAATCATGAATCATGAATTAAATCATGAATCATGATTCATGAATTGAATCATGAATTGAATCATGAATCATGAATCATAAAATTAATCATAAATTTAATCATGAATTGAATCATAAAATCATGAATCATGAAATGAATCATGAAATGAATCATGAATTCAAACATGAATCATGAATCGAATCATAAATCATGAATTGAATCATGAATCATGAATCATGAATCATAAATTGAATCATGAATCATAAATTGAATCATGAATCATGAAATGAATCATGAATTGAATCATGAATTCAAACATGAATCATGAATCGAATCATGCATCATAAATCATGAATTAAATCATGAATCATGAATTGAATTATTAATTGAATCAAGAAATGAATCATGAATTGAAACATGAATCATGAATCGATTCATGATTCATGAATCATAATTTGAATCATGAATCATGAATCATGAATTGAATCAGGAATCATGATTCATGAATTAAATCAGGAATCATGAATCATGAATTATGAATTGAATCATGAATTGAATCCTGAATCATGAATCATGAAATGAATCATTAATCATGAATTGAATCATGAATCGAATCATGAATCATGAATTGAATCATGAATCATGAATCATGAATTGAATCATGAAATATGAATTATAAATTGAATCATGAATTGAATCATGAATTGAATCATGAATTGAATCATGAATCATGAAATGAATCATGAATCGAATCATGAATCATGAATCATGATTCATGAATTAAATCTTGAATCTTGAATCGAATCATAAATCATAAATTATGAATCTAGTCATGAGTTATGAATCAAATCATGAATCATGATTCGAATCAAGAATCATGAATCGAATCATGAATCATGAATCGAATCATGAATCACAAATCATGAATTGAATTATGAATCATGAATTATGAATCGAATCATGAATCCCAAATCATGAATTGAATCATTAATCATAAAATGAATCATGAATCATGAATGGAATCATGAATCATGAATTGAATTATGAATCATGAATTATGAATCGAATCATGAATCACAAATCACGAATTAAATCATGAATCATGAATCATAAAATAAATCATGAATCATGAATGGAATCATATATCATGAATCATGAATTGAATCATGAATCATGAATCATGAATTAAATCATGAATCATGAATCGTTCATTGAATCATGAATCATGAATTGAATCATGAATCATGAATTGAAATATTAATTGAATCAAGAATTGAATAATGAATTGAAACATGCATCATGAATTGAATCATGATTTATGAATCATGAATTGAATCATGAATCATGAATCATGAATTGAATCCTGAATCATGAATCATGAATCGAATCACGAATCATGAATTGAATCATGAATCATGAATCATGAATTGAATCATGAAATATGAATTATAAATTGAATCATGAATTGAATCATGAATCATGAAATGAATCATGAATCATGAATTGAATCATGAATCATGATTCATGAATTAAATCTTGAATCTTGAATCGAATCATAAATCATGAATTATGAATCGACTCATGAGTTATGAATCAAATCATGAATCATGATTCGAATCAAGAATCATGAATCAAATCATGAATCATGAATCGAATCATGAATCACAAATCATGAATTGAATTATGAATCATGAATTATGAATCGAATCATGAATCACAAATCATGAATTGAATCATTAATCATGAATCATAAAATGAATAATGAATCATGAATGGAATCATGAATTGAATTATGAATCATGAATTATGAATCGAATCATGAATTATAAATCACGAATTAAATCATGAATCATGAATCCTAAAATGAATCATGAATCATGAATCGAATCATGAATCATGAATGGAATCATGAATCATGAATCATGAATTGAATCATAAATCATGAAATGAATCTTGAAATGAATCATGAATCATGAATTGAATCATGAATCATGAATTGAATCATGAATCATAAATTGAATCATGAATCATGAATCATGAATTGAATCATAAATCATGAAATGAATCTTGAAATGAATCATGAATCATGAATTGAATCATGAATCATGAATTGATACATGAATCATAAATTGAATCATGAATCATGAATCATGAATTGAATCATGAATAATGAATCGTGCATTGAATCATGAATCATGAATTGAATCATGAATCATGAATTGAAATATTAATTGAATCAAGAATTGAATAATGAATTGAAACATGCATCATGAAATGAATCATGATTCATGAATCATGAATTGAATCATGAATCATGAATCATGAATTGAATCATGAATCATGAATCAAAACATGAATCATGAATTGAATCATGAATCATGATTCATGAATTTGATCATGAATCATGAGACATGCATTGAATCATGAATCATGAATCATGCATTGAATCATGAATCATGAGACATGCATTGAATCATGAATCATGAATCAAGCATTGAATCATGAATCATGAATTGAATCATGAATCATGAATTGAATTATGAATTCAATCAAGAATTTAATAATGAATTGAAACATGAATCATGAATCGAATCATGAATCATGAATCATGCATTGAATCATGAATCATGAATTGAATCATGAATCATGAATCGAATCATGAATTGAATCATGAATTGAATCATGAATCATGAATCATGAATTGAATCATGAATCATGAAATGAATCATGAATCATAAATAATATATCATGAATCGAATAATGATTTATGAATTGAATCATGAATCATGATTCACGAAATGAATCATGAATTGAATCATGAATTGAATCATGAATTGAAATATGAATCATGAATCGAATCATGATTCATGAATCATGAATTGAATCATGAATCATATATCATGAATTGAATCATGAATCATGAATTGAATCATGAATCATGAATCCTGAATCGAATGATGAATCATGAATCATTAATCGAATCATGAATTGAATCATGAATCATGAATTGAATCATGAATCATGAATCGAATCTTGAATCATGAATCAATAATTGAATAATGAATCATGAATCATGAATTGAATCATGAATCATGAATCATGAATAGAATCATGAATTGAATCATGAATTAAAACATGAATCGAATCATGATTCATGAATCATGAATTGAATCATGAATCATGAATTAAATCATGAATCATGAATCATGAATCATGAATCATGAATCGAATCATGAATCATGAATCATGAATCGAATCATGAATCATGAATCATGAATCATAAATCGAATCATGAATTGAATCATGAATCATGAATCATGAATCGAATCTTGAATCATGAATCATTAATTGAATCATGAATCATGAATTGAATCATGAATCATGAATCATGAATTGAATCATGAATTGAATTATGAATTATGAATCATAAAATGTATCATGATCTGAATCATAAATTAAATCATGAATCATGAATCATGCATTGAATCATGAATCATGAGACATGCATTGAATCATGAATAATGAATCATGCATTGAATCATGAATCATGAATTGAATCATGAATTATGAATTGAATTATGAATTCAATCAAGAATTTAATAATGAATTGAAACATGAATCATGAATTGAATCATCAATCATGAATCGAATCATGAATCATGAATTAAATCATGAATCATGATTCATGAATTGAATCATGAATTGAATCATGAATCATGAATCATAAAATGAATCATGAATTGAATCATGAATTGAATCATAAAATCATGAATCATGAAATGAATCAAGAAATGAATCATGAAATGAATCATGAATTGAATCATGAATCATGAATTGAATCATGAATCATGAATCATGAATCGAATCATGAATCATGAATTGAATCATGAATCATGAAATGAATCATGAATCATGAATAATATATCATGAATCGAATAATGATTCATGAAATGAATCATGAATTGAATCATGAATTGAATCATGAATTGAAATATGAATCATGAATCGAATCATGATTCATGAATCATGAATTGAATCATGAATCATGAATTGAATCATGAATCATGAATTGAATCATGAATCATGAATCCTGAATCGAATGATGAATCATGAATCATTAATCGAATCATGAATTGAATCATGAATCATGAATTGAATCATGAATCATGAATCGAATCTTGAATCATGAATCATTAATTGAATAATGAATCATGAATCATGAATGGAATCATGAATCATGAATCATGAATTGAATCATAAATCATGAAATGAATCTTGAAATGAATCATGAATCATGAATTGAATCATGAATCATGAATTGAACCATGAATCATAAATTGAATCATGAATCATGAATCATGAATCGAATCATGAATCATGAATTGAATCATGAATCATGAATCGTGCATTAAATCATGAATCATGAATTGAATCATGAATCATGAATTGAATTATTAATTGAATCAAGAATTGAATAATGAATTGAAACATGAATCATGAATTGAATCATGATTCATGAATCATGAATTGAATCATGAATCATGAATCATGAATTGAATCATCAATCATGAATCGAATCATGAATCATGAATTAAATCATGAATCATGATTCATGAATTGAATCATGAATTGAATCATGAATCATGAATCATAAAATTAATCATAAATTTAATCATGAATTGAATCATAAAATCATGAATCATGAAATGAATCATGAAATGAATCATGAATTCAAACATGAATCATGAATCGAATCATAAATCATGAATCATGAATCATGAATCATAAATTGAATCATGAATCATAAATTGAATCATGAATCATGAAATGAATCATGAATTGAATCATGAATTCAAACATGAATCATGAATCGAATCATGCATCATAAATCATGAATTAAATCATGAATCATGAATTGAATTATTAATTGAATCAAGAAATGAATCATGAATTGAAACATGAATCATGAATCGATTCATGATTCATGAATCATGAATTGAATCATGAATCATGAATCATGAATTGAATCAGGAATCAAGATTCATGAATTAAATCAGGAATCATGAATCATGAATTATGAATTGAATCATGAATTGAATCCTGAATCATGAATCATGAAATGAATCATTAATCATGAATTGAATCATGAATCGAATCATGAATCATGAATTGAATCATGAATCATGAATCATGAATTGAATCATGAAATATGAATTATAAATTGAATCATGAATTGAATCATGAATTGAATCATGAATTGAATCATGAATCATGAAATGAATCATGAATCGAATTATTGAATCATGAATCATGATTCATGAATTAAATCTTGAATCTTGAATCGAATCATAAATCATAAATTATGAATCTAGTCATGAGTTATGAATCAAATCATGAATCATGATTCGAATCAAGAATCATGAATCGAATCATGAATCATGAATCGAATCATGAATCACAAATCATGAATTGAATTATGAATCATGAATTATGAATCGAATCATGAATCCCAAATCATGAATTGAATCATTAATCATAAAATGAATCATGAATCATGAATGGAATCATGAATCATGAATTGAATTATGAATCATGAATTATGAATCGAATCATGAATCACAAATCACGAATTAAATCATGAATCATGAATCATAAAATAAATCATGAATCATGAATGGAATCATATATCATGAATCATGAATTGAATCATGAATCATGAATCATGAATTAAATCATGAATCATGAATCGTTCATTGAATCATGAATCATGAATTGAATCATGAATCATGAATTGAAATATTAATTGAATCAAGAATTGAATAATGAATTGAAACATGCATCATGAATTGAATCATGATTTATGAATCATGAATTGAATCATGAATCATGAATCATGAATTGAATCCTGAATCATGAATCATGAATCGAATCACGAATCATGAATTGAATCATGAATCATGAATCATGAATTGAATCATGAAATATGAATTATAAATTGAATCATGAATTGAATCATGAATCATGAAATGAATCATGAATCATGAATTGAATCATGAATCATGATTCATGAATTAAATCTTGAATCTTGAATCGAATCATAAATCATGAATTATGAATCGACTCATGAGTTTTGAATCAAATCATGAATCATGATTCGAATCAAGAATCATGAATCAAATCATGAATCATGAATCGAATCATGAATCACAAATCATGAATTGAATTATGAATCATGAATTATGAATCGAATCATGAATCACAAATCATGAATTGAATCATTAATCATGAATCATAAAATGAATAATGAATCATGAATGGAATCATGAATTGAATTATGAATCATGAATTATGAATCGAATCATGAATTATAAATCACGAATTAAATCATGAATCATGAATCCTAAAATGAATCATGAATCATGAATCGAATCATGAATCATGAATGGAATCATGAATCATGAATCATGAATTGAATCATAAATCATGAAATGAATCTTGAAATGAATCATGAATCATGAATTGAATCATGAATCATGAATTGAATCATGAATCATAAATTGAATCATGAATCATGAATCATGAATTGAATCATAAATCATGAAATGAATCTTGAAATGAATCATGAATCATGAATTGAATCATGAATCATGAATTGATACATGAATCATAAATTGAATCATGAATCATGAATCATGAATTGAATCATGAATAATGAATCGTGCATTGAATCATGAATCATGAATTGAATCATGAATCATGAATTGAAATATTAATTGAATCAAGAATTGAATAATGAATTGAAACATGCATCATGAAATGAATCATGATTCATGAATCATGAATTGAATCATGAATCATGAATCATGAATTGAATCATGAATCATGAATCAAAACATGATTCATGAATTGAATCATGAATCATGATTCATGAATTTGATCATGAATCATGAGACATGCATTGAATCATGAATCATGACTCATGCATTGAATCATGAATCATGAGACATGCATTGAATCATGAATGATGAATCAAGCATTGAATCATGAATCATGAATTGAATCATGAATCATGAATTGAATTATGAATTCAATCAAGAATTTAATAATGAATTGAAACATGAATCATGAATCGAATCATGAATCATGAATCATGCATTGAATCATGAATCATGAATTGAATCATGAATCATGAATCGAATCATGAATTGAATCATGAATCATGAATTGAATCATGAATCATGAATCATGAATTGAATCATGAATCATGAAATGAATCATGAATCATAAATAATATATCATGAATCGAATAATGATTTATGAATTGAATCATGAATCATGATTCACGAAATGAATCATGAATTGAATCATGAATTGAATCATGAATTGAAATATGAATCATGAATCGAATCATGATTCATGAATCATGAATTGAATCATGAATCATATATCATGAATTGAATCATGAATCATGAATTGAATCATGAATCATGAATCCTGAATCGAATGATGAATCATGAATCATTAATCGAATCATGAATTGAATCATGAATCATGAATTGAATCATGAATCATGAATCGAATCATGAATCATGAATCATGAATCATAAATCGAATCATGAATTGAATCATGAATCATGAATCATGAATCGAATCTTGAATCATGAATCATTAATTGAATCATGAATCATGAATTGAATCATGAATCATGAATCATGAATTGAATCATGAATTGAATTATGAATTATGAATCATAAAATGTATCATGATCTGAATCATAAATTAAATCATGAATCATGAATCATGAAATGAATCATGAAATAAATCATGAATCATGAATTGAATCAAGAATTGAATCATAAATCATGAAATGAATCATGAAATGAATCATGAATCATGAATTGAATCATGAATCACGAATTGAATCATGAATCATGAATTGAATCATGAATTATGAATTTTAAATTGAATCATGAATTGAATCATGAATTTAATCATGAATCATGAAATGAATCATAAATCATGAATTGAATCATGAATCATGAATCATGAATTAAATCTTGAATCATAAATCGAATCATAAATCATGTATTATGGATCGAATCATGAATTATGAATCAAATCATGAATCATGATTCGAATCAAGAATCATGAATCGAATCATGAATCATGAATCGAATCATAAATCACAAATCATGAATTGAATCATAAATCATGAATCATAAAATGAATCATGAATCATGAATGGAATCATGAATTGAATTATGAATCATGAATTATGAATCGAATCATGAATCATAAATCATGAATTGAATGATGAATCATGAATCATAAAATGAATCATGAATCATGAATGGAATCATGAATCATGAATTGAATTATGAATCATGAATTATGAATCGAATCATGAATCACAAATCACGAATTGAATCATGAATCATGAATCATAAAATGAATCATGAATCATGAATGGAATCATGAATCATGAATCATGAATTGAATCATAAATCATGAAATGAATCTTGAAATGAATCATGAATCATGAATTGAATCATGAATCATGAATTGAACCATGAATCATAAATTGAATCATGAATCATGAATCATGAATCGAATCATGAATCATGAATTGAATCATAAATCATGAATCGTGCATTGAATCATGAATCATGAAATGAATCATGAATCATGAATAATATATCATGAATCGAATAATGATTTATGAATTGAATCATGAATCATGATTCATGAAATGAATCATGAATTGAATCATGAATTGAATCATGAATTGAAATATGAATCATGAATCGAATCATGATTCATGAATCATGAATTGAATCATGAATCATGAATTCAATCATGAATCATGAATTCAATCATGAATCATGAATCCTGAATCGAATGATGAATCATGAATCATTAATCGAATCATGAATTGAATCATGAATCATGAATTGAATCATGAATCATGAATCGAATCTTGAATCATGAATCATTAATTGAATAATGAATCATGAATCATGAATGGAATCATGAATCATGAATCATGAATTGAATCATAAATCATGAAATGAATCTTGAAATGAATCATGAATCATGAATTGAATCATGAATCATGAATTGAACCATGAATCATAAATTGAATCATGAATCATGAATCATGAATCGAATCATGAATCATGAATTGAATCATGAATCATGAATCTTGCATTGAATCATGAATCATGAATTGAATCATGAATCATGAATTGAATTATTAATTGAATCAAGAATTGAATAATGAATTGAAACATGAATCATGAATTGAATCATGATTCATGAATCATGAATTGAATCATGAATCATGAATCATGAATTGAATCATCAATCATGAATCGAATCATGAATCATGAATTAAATCATGAATCATGATTCATGAATTGAATCATGAATTGAATCATGAATCATGAATCATAAAATTAATCATGAATTGAATCATGAATTGAATCATAAAATTATGAATCATGAAATGAATCATGAAATGAATCATGAATTCAAACATGAATCATGAATCGAATCATAAATCATGAATTGAATCATGAATCATGAATCATGAATCATAAATTGAATCATGAATCATGAATTAAATCATGAATCATGAATTGAATAATGAATTCAAACATGAATCATGAATCGAATCATGCATCATAAATCATGAATTAAATCATGAATCATGAATTGAATTATTAATTGAATCAAGAAATGAATCATGAATTGAAACATGAATTATGAATCGATTCATGATTCATGAATCATGAATTGAATCATGAATCATGAATCATGAATTGAATCAGGAATCATGATTCATGAATTAAATCAGGAATCATAAATCATGAATTATGAATTGAATCATGAATCATGAATTGAATCCTGAATCATGAATCATGAAATGAATCATTAATCATGAATTGAATCATGAATCGAATCATGAATCATGAATTGAATCATGAATCATGAATCATGAATTGAATCATGAAATATGAATTATAAATTGCATCATGAATTGAATCATGAATTGAATCATGAATTGAATCATGAAATATGAATTATAAATTGAATCATGAATTGAATCATGAATTGAATCATGAATTGAATCATGAATTGAATCATGAATCATGAAATGAATCATGAATCAAATCATGAATCATGAATCATGATTCATGAATTAAATCTTGAATCTTGAATCGAATCATAAATCATGAATTATGAATCGAATCATGAGTTATGAATCAAATCATGAATCATGATTCGAATCAAGAATCATGAATCGAATCATGAATCATGAATCGAATCATGAATCATAAATCATGAATTGAATTATGAATCATGAATTATGAATCGAATCATGAATCACAAATCATGAATTGAATCATTAATCATGAATCATAAAATGAATCATGAATCATGAATGGAATCATGAATCATGAATTGAATTATGAATCATGAATTATGAATCGAATCATGAATCACAAATCACGAATTAAATCATGAATCATGATTCATGAATTTGATCATGAATCATGAGACATGCATTGAATCATGAATCATGAATCATGCATTGAATCATGAATCATGAGACATGCATTGAATCATGAATAATGAATCATGCATTGAATCATGAATCATGAATTGAATCATGAATTATGAATTGAATTATGAATTCAATCAAGAATTTAATAATGAATTGAAACATGAATCATGAATTGAATCATCAATCATGAATCGAATCATGAATCATGAATTAAATCATGAATCATGATTCATGAATTGAATCATGAATTGAATCATGAATCATGAATCATAAAATGAATCATGAATTGAATCATGAATTGAATCATAAAATCATGAATCATGAAATGAATCAAGAAATGAATCATGAAATGAATCATGAATTGATACATGAATCATGAATTGAATCATGAATCATGAATCATGAATCGAATCATGAATCATGAATTGAATCATGAATCATGAAATGAATCATGAATCATGAATAATATATCATGAATCGAATAATGATTCATGAAATGAATCATGAATTGAATCATGAATTGAATCATGAATTGAAATATGAATCATGAATCGAATCATGATTCATGAATCATGAATTGAATCATGAATCATGAATCATGAATTGAATCATGAATCATGAATTGAATCATGAATCATGAATCCTGAATCGAATGATAAATCATGAATCATTAATCGAATCATGAATTGAATCATGAATCATGAATTGAATCATGAATCATGAATCGAATCTTGAATCATGAATCATTAATCGAATCATGAATTGAATCATGAATCATGAATGGAATCATGAATCATGAATCATGAATTGAATCATAAATCATGAAATGAATCTTGAAATGAATCATGAATCATGAATTGAATCATGAATCATGAATTGAACCATGAATCATAAATTGAATCATGAATCATGAATCATGAATCGAATCATGAATCATGAATTGAATCATGAATCATGAATCGTGCATTAAATCATGAATCATGAATTGAATCATGAATCATGAATTGAATTATTAATTGAATCAAGAATTGAATAATGAATTGAAACATGAATCATGAATTGAATCATGATTCATGAATCATGAATTGAATCATGAATCATGAATCATGAATTGAATCATCAATCATGAATCGAATCATGAATCATGAATTAAATCATGAATCATGATTCATGAATTGAATCATGAATTGAATCATGAATCATGAATCATAAAATTAATCATAAATTTAATCATGAATTGAATCATAAAATCATGAATCATGAAATGAATCATGAAATGAATCATGAATTCAAACATGAATCATGAATCGAATCATAAATCATGAATTGAATCATGAATCATAAATCATGAATCATAAATTGAATCATGAATCATAAATTGAATCATGAATCATGAAATGAATCATGAATTGAATCATGAATTCAAACATGAATCATGAATCGAATCATGCATCATAAATCATGAATTAAATCATGAATCATGAATTGAATTATTAATTGAATCAAGAAATGAATCATGAATTGAAACATGAATCATGAATCGATTCATGATTCATGAATCATGAATTGAATCATGAATCATGAATCATGAATTGAATCAGGAATCATGATTCATGAATTAAATCAGGAATCATGAATCATGAATTATGAATTGAATCATGAATTGAATCCTGAATCATGAATCATGAAATGAATCATTAATCATGAATTGAATCATGAATCGAATCATGAATCATGAATTGAATCATGAATCATGAATCATGAATTGAATCATAAAATATGAATTATAAATTGAATCATGAATTGAATCATGAATTGAATCATGAATTGAATCATGAATCATGAAATGAATCATGAATCGAATCATGAATCATGAATCATGATTCATGAATTAAATCTTGAATCTTGAATCGAATCATAAATCATAAATTATGAATCTAGTCATGAGTTATGAATCAAATCATGAATCATGATTCGAATCAAGAATCATGAATCGAATCATGAATCATGAATCGAATCATGAATCACAAATCATGAATTGAATTATGAATCATGAATTATGAATCGAATCATGAATCCCAAATCATGAATTGAATCATTAATCATAAAATGAATCATGAATCATGAATGGAATCATGAATCATGAATTGAATTATGAATCATGAATTATGAATCGAATCATGAATCACAAATCACGAATTAAATCATGAATCATGAATCATAAAATAAATCATGAATCATGAATGGAATCATATATCATGAATCATGAATTGAATCATGAATCATGAATCATGAATTAAATCATGAATCATGAATCGTTCATTGAATCATGAATCATGAATTGAATCATGAATCATGAATTGAAATATTAATTGAATCAAGAATTGAATAATGAATTGAAACATGCATCATGAATTGAATCATGATTTATGAATCATGAATTGAATCATGAATCATGAATCATGAATTGAATCCTGAATCATGAATCATGAATCGAATCACGAATCATGAATTGAATCATGAATCATGAAATGAATCATGAATCATGAATTGAATCATGAATCATGATTCATGAATTAAATCTTGAATCTTGAATCGAATCATAAATCATGAATTATGAATCGACTCATGAGTTATGAATCAAATCATGAATCATGATTCGAATCAAGAATCATGAATCAAATCATGAATCATGAATCGAATCATGAATCACAAATCATGAATTGAATTATGAATCATGAATTATGAATCGAATCATGAATCACAAATCATGAATTGAATCATTAATCATGAATCATAAAATGAATAATGAATCATGAATGGAATCATGAATTGAATTATGAATCATGAATTATGAATCGAATCATGAATTATAAATCACGAATTAAATCATGAATCATGAATCCTAAAATGAATCATGAATCAAGAATCGAATCATGAATCATGAATGGAATCATGAATCATGAATCATGAATTGAATCATAAATCATGAAATGAATCTTGAAATGAATCATGAATCATGAATTGAATCATGAATCATGAATTGAATCATGAATCATAAATTGAATCATGAATCATGAATCATGAATTGAATCATAAATCATGAAATGAATCTTGAAATGAATCATGAATCATGAATTGAATCATGAATCATGAATTGATACATGAATCATAAATTGAATCATGAATCATGAATTGAATCATGAATAATGAATCGTGCATTGAATCATGAATCATGAATTAAATCATGAATCATGAATTGAAATATCAATTGAATCAAGAATTGAATAATGAATTGAAACATGCATCATGAAATGAATCATGATTCATGAATCATGAATTGAATCATGAATCATGAATCATGAATTGAATCATGAATCATGAATCAAAACATGAATCATGAATTGAATCATGAATCATGATTCATGAATTTGATCATGAATCATGAGACATGCATTGAATCATGAATCATGAATCATGCATTGAATCATGAATCATGAGACATGCATTGAATCATGAATCATGAATCAAGCATTGAATCATGAATCATGAATTGAATCATGAATCATGAATTGAATTATGAATTCAATCAAGAATTTAATAATGAATTGAAACATGAATCATGAATCGAATCATGAATCATGCATTGAATCATGAATCATGAATTGAATCATGAATCATGAATCGAATCATGAATTGAATCATGAATCATGAATTGAATCATGAATCATGAATCATGAATTGAATCATGAATCATGAAATGAATCATGAATCATAAATAATATATCATGAATCGAATAATGATTTATGAATTGAATCATGAATCATGATTCACGAAATGAATCATGAATTAAATCATGAATTGAATCATGAATTGAAATATGAATCATGAATCGAATCATGATTCATGAATCATGAATTGAATCATGAATCATATATCATGAATTGAATCATGAATCATGAATTGAATCATGAATCATGAATCCTGAATCGAATGATGAATCATGAATCATTAATCGAATCATGAATTGAATCATGAATCATGAATTGAATCATGAATCATGAATCGAATCTTGAATCATGAATCAATAATTGAATAATGAATCATGAATCATGAATTGAATCATGAATCATGAATCATGAATAGAATCATGAATTGAATCATGAATTAAAACATGAATTGAATCATGATTCATGAATCATGAATTGAATCATGAATCATGAATTAAATCATGAATCATGAATCATGAATCATGAATCATGAATCGAATCATGAATCATGAATCATGAATCGAATCATGAATCATGAATCATGAATCATAAATCGAATCATGAATTGAATCATGAATCATGAATCATGAATCGAATCTTGAATCATGAATCATTAATTGAATCATGAATCATGAATTGAATCATGAATCATGAATCATGAATTGAATCATGAATTGAATTATGAATTATGAATCATAAAATGTATCATGATCTGAATCATAAATTAAATCATGAATCATGAATCATGAAATGAATCATGAAATAAATCATGAATCATGAATTGAATCAAGAATTGAATCATAAATCATGAAATGAATCATGAAATGAATCATGAATCATGAATTGAATCATGAATCACGAATTGAATCATGAATCATGAATTGAATCATGAATTATGAATTTTAAATTGAATCATGAATTGAATCATGAATTTAATCATGAATCATGAAATGAATCATAAATCATGAATTGAATCATGAATCATGAATCATGAATTAAATCTTGAATCATAAATCGAATCATAAATCATGTATTATGGATCGAATCATGAATTATGAATCAAATCATGAATCATGATTCGAATCAAGAATCATGAATCGAATCATGAATCATGAATCGAATCATAAATCACAAATCATGAATTGAATCATAAATCATGAATCATAAAATGAATCATGAATCATGAATGGAATCATGAATTGAATTATGAATCATGAATTATGAATCGAATCATGAATCATAAATCATGAATTGAATGATGAATCATGAATCATAAAATGAATCATGAATCATGAATGGAATCATGAATCATGAATTGAATTATGAATCATGAATTATGAATCGAATCATGAATCACAAATCACGAATTGAATCATGAATCATGAATCATAAAATGAATCATGAATCATGAATGGAATCATGAATCATGAATCATGAATTGAATCATAAATCATGAAATGAATCTTGAAATGAATCATGAATCATGAATTGAATCATGAATCATGAATTGAACCATGAATCATAAATTGAATCATGAATCATGAATCATGAATCGAATCATGAATCATGAATTGAATCATAAATCATGAATCGTGCATTGAATCATGAATCATGAATTGAATCATGAATCATGAATTGAATTATTAATTGAATCAAGAATTGAATAATGAATTGAAACATGAATCATGAATTGAATCATGATTCATGAATCATGAATTGAATCATGAATCATGAATCATGAATTGAATCATCAATCATGAATCGAATCATGAATCATGAATTAAATCATGAATCATGATTCATGAATTGAATCATGAATTAAATAATGAATCATGAATCATAAAATTAATCATGAATTGAATCATGAATTGAATCATAAAATCATGAATCATGAAATGAATCATGAAATGAATCATGAATTGAATCATGAATCATGAATTGAATCATGAATCATGAAGTGAATCATGAATTGAATCATGAATCATGAATCATGAATCAAATCATGAATCATGAATCGAATCATGAATCATGAATCGAATCATGAATTGAATCATGAATCATGAATTGAATCATGAATTGAATCATGAATCATGAATAATAAATCATGAATCGAATAATGATTTATGAATTGAATCATGAATTGAATAATGAATTCAATCATGAATTGAAATATGAATCATGAATCGAATCATGATTCATAATTCATGAATTGAATCATGAATCATGAATCATGAATTGAATCATGAATCATGAATTGAATCATGAATCATGAATTGAATCATGAATCATGAATCATGAATCGAATCATGAATCATGAATCATTAATCGAATCATGAATTGAATCATGAATCGAATCATGAATCATGAATCATTAATCGAATCATGAATTGAATCATGAATTATGAATCATGAATTGAATCATGAATCATGAATCGAATCTTGAATCATGAATCAGAAATTGAATAATGAATCATGAATCATAAATTGAATCATGAATCATGAATCATGAATAGAATCATGAATTGAATCATGAATTGAAACATGAATCGAATCATGATTCATGAATCATGAATTGAATCATGAATCATGAATCATGAATCATGAATTGAATCATGAATCATGAATCATGAATCGAATCATGAATCATGAATCATGAATCATGAATCATGAATTAAATCATGAATCATGAATCATGAATTGAATCATGAATCATGAATCATGAATTGAATCATGAATTGAATCATGAATTGAAACATGAATCATGAATCGAATCATGATTCATGAATCATGAATTGAATCATGAATCATGAATCATGAATCATGAATCATGAATCAAATCATGAATCATGAATTATAAATCGAATCACGAATTGAATCATGAATCATGAATCATGAATTGAATCATGAATCATGAATCGAATCTTGAATCATGAATCATTAATTGAATCATGAATCATGAATTGAATCATGAATCATGAATCATAAAATGAATCATGATCTGAATCATGAATTAAATCATCATTCATGAATCATGAAATGAATAATGAAATAAATCATGAATCTTGAATTGAATCAAGAATTGAATCATAAATCGTGAAATGAATCATGAATCTTGAATTGAATCAAGAATTGAATCATAAATCGTGAAATGAATCATGAAATGAATCATGAATCATGAATTGAATCATGAATCACGAATGGAATCATGAATCATGAATCATGATTCGAATCAAGTATCATGAATCGAATCATGAATCATGAATCGAACCATGAATCACAAATCATGAATTGAATTATAAATCATGAATTATGAATCGAATCATGAATGACAAAACATGAATTAAATCATGAATCATGAATTGAATCATAAATCATGAAATGAATCATGAAATGAATCATGAATCATGAATTGAATCATGAATCATGAATTGAATCATGAATCATGAATCA
This sequence comes from Mixophyes australis, assembly GCA_036250195.1. Taxonomy (NCBI): domain Eukaryota; kingdom Metazoa; phylum Chordata; class Amphibia; order Anura; family Limnodynastidae; genus Mixophyes; species Mixophyes australis. Next base: position 39,567 of record JAVHZZ010000179.1, on the reverse strand, counting down.
TGAATTAATTTATGAATCATGAATTTAATCATGAATCATGAATGGAATCATAAATCATGAATTGAATCATGAATCATAAATTGCATCATGAATCATAAATTGAATCATAAATCATGAAATGAATCATGAAGTAAAACATGAATTCAAACATGAATCATGAATCGAATCATGCATCATAAATCATGAATTGAATCATGAATCATGAATTGAATTATTAATTGAATCAAGAAATGAATCATGAATTGAAACATGAATCATGAATCGATTCATGATTCATGAATCATGAATTGAATCATGAATCATGAATCATGAATTGAATCAGGAATCATGATTCATGAATTAAATCAGGAATCATGAATCATGAATTATGAATTGAATCATGAATCATGAATTGAATCCTGAATCATGAATCATGAAATGAATCATTAATCATGAATTGAATCATGAATCATGAATCGAATCATGAATCATGAATTGAATCATGAATCATGAATCGAACCATGAATCACAAATCAAGAATTGAATTATAAATAATGAATTGTGAATCGAATCATGAATGACAAAACATGAATTAAATCATGAATCATGAATCATGAATTGAATCATATATCATGAAATGAATCATGAAATGAATCATGAATCATGAATTGAATCATGAATCATGAATTGAATCATGAATCATGAATTAATTTATGAATCATGAATTTAATCATGAATCATGAATGGAATCATAAATCATGAATTGAATCATGAATCATGAATCATGAATCATAAATTGAATCATGAATCATAAATTGAATCATGAATCATGAAATGAATCATGAATTGAATCATGAATTCAAACATGAATCATGAACCGAATCATGCATCATAAATCATGAATTAAATCATGAATCATGAATTGAATTATTAATTGAATCAAGAAATGAATCATGAATTGAAACATGAATCATGAATCGATTCATGATTCATGAATCATGAATTGAATCATGAATCATGAATCATAAATATAATCAGGAATCATGATTCATGAATTAAATCAGGAATCATGAATCATGAATTATGAATTGAATCATGAATCATGAATTGAATCCTGAATCATGAATCATGAAATGAATCATTAATCATGAATTGAAGCATGAATCATGAATCGAATCATGAATCATGAATTGAATCATGAATCATGAATCATGAATTGAATCATGAAATATGAATTATAAATTGAATCATGAATTGAATCATGAATTGAATCATGAATTGAATCATGAATCATGAAATGAATCATGAATCATGAAATGAATCATGAATCATGATTCATGAATTAAATCTTGAATCGAATCATAAATCATGAATTATGAATCGAATCATGAGTTATGAATCAAATCATGAATCATGATTCGAATCAAGAATCATGAATCGAATCATGAATCATGAATCGAATCATGAATCACAAATCATGAATTGAATTATGAATCATGAATTATAATTCGAATCATGAATCACAAATCATGAATTGAATCATTAATCATGAATCATAAAATGAATCATGAATCATGAATGGAATCATGAATCATGAATTGAATTATGAATCATGAATTATGAATCGAATCATGAATCACAAATCACGAATTAAATCATGAATCATGAATCATAAAATGAATCATGAATCATGAATGGAATCATGAATCATGAATTGAATCATAAATCATGAAATGAATCTTGAAATGAATCATGAATCATGAATTGAATCATGAATCATGAATTGAATCATGAATCATAAATTGAATCATGAATCATGAATCATGAATTGAATCATGAATCATGAATCGTTCATTGAATCATGAATCATGAATTGAATCATGAATCATGAATTGAAATATTAATTGAATCAAGAATTGAATAATGAATTGAAACATGCATCATGAATTGAATCATGATTCATGAATCATGAATTGAATCATGAATCATGAATCATGAATTGAATCCTGAATCATGAATCATGAATCGAATCATGAATCATGAATCGAATCATGAATCATGAATCATGAATTGAATCATGAAATATGAATTATAAATTGAATCATGAATTGAATCATGAATCATGAAATGAATCATGAATCATGAAATGAATCATGAATCATCATGATTCATGAATTAAATCTTGAATCTTGAATCGAATCATAAATCATGAATTATGAATCGACTCATGAGTTATGAATCAAATCATGAATCATGATTCGAATCAAGAATCATGAATCAAATCATGAATCATGAATCGAATCATGAATCAGAAATCATGAATTGAATTATGAATCATGAATTATAATTCGAATCATGAATCACAAATCATGAATTGAATCATTAATCATGAATCATAAAATGAATCATGAATCATGAATGGAATCATGAATCATGAATTGAATTATGAATCATGAATTATGAATCGAATCATGAATCATAAATCACGAATTAAATTATGAATCATGAATCATAAAATGAATCATGAATCATGAATGGAATCATGAATCATGAATGGAATCATGAATCATGAATTCAATCATAAATCATGAAATTAATCTTGAAATGAATCATGAATTGAATCATGAATCATGAATTGAATCATGAATCATGAATTGAATCATGAATCATGAATCATGAATTGAATCATGAATCATGAATTGAAATATTAATTGAATCAAGAATTGAATAATGAATTGAAACATGCATCATGAATTGAATCATGATTCATGAATCATGAATTGAATCATGAATCATGAATCATGAATTGAATCCTGAATCATGAATCATGAATCGAATCATGAATCATGAATCGAATCATGAGTCATGAATCATGAATTGAATCATGAAATATGAATTATAAATTGAATCATGAATTGAATCATGAATCATGAAATGAATCATGAATCATCATGATTCATGAATTAAATCTTGAATCTTGAATCGAATCATAAATCATGAATTATGAATCGACTCATGAGTTATGAATCAAATCATGAATCATGATTCGAATCATGAATCATGATTCGAATCAAGAATCATGAATCAAATCATGAATCATGAATCGAATCATGAATCAGAAATCATGAATTGAATTATGAATCATGAATTATAATTCGAATCATGAATCACAAATCATGAATTGAATCATTAATCATGAATCATAAAATGAATCATGAATCATGAATGGAATCATGAATCATGAATTGAATTATGAATCATGAATTATGAATCGAATCATGAATCATAAATCACGAATTAAATTATGAATCATGAATCATAAAATGAATCATGAATCATGAATGGAATCATGAATCATGAATGGAATCATGAATCATGAATTCAATCATAAATCATGAAATTAATCTTGAAATGAATCATGAATTGAATCATGAATCATGAATTGAATCATGAATCATGAATTGAATCATGAATCATGAATCATGAATTGAATCATAAATCATGAAATGAATCTTGAAATGAATCATGAATCATGAATTGAATCATGAATCATGAATCGTGCATTGAATCATGAATCATGAATTAAAATATTAATTGAATCAAGAATTGAATAATGAATTGAAACATGCATCATGAAATGAATCATGATTCATGAATCATGAATTGAATCATGAATCATGAATCATGAATTGAATCATGAATCATGAATCAAATCATGAATCATGAATTGAATCCTGAATCATGAATCATGAAATGAATCATTAATCATGAATTGAATCATGAATCATGAATCGAATCATGAATCATGAATTGAATCATGAATCATGAATCGAACCATGAATCACAAATCATGAATTGAATCATGAATCATGAATCGAACCATGAATCACAAATCATGAATTGAATTATAAATAATGAATTGTGAATCGAGTCATGAATGACAAAACATGAATTAAATCATGAATCATGAATCATGAATTGAATCATAAATCATGAAATGAATCATGAAATGAATCATGAATCATGAATTGAATCATGAATCATGAATTGAATCATGAATCATGAATCATGAATTAATTTATGAATCATGAATTTAATCATGAATCATGAATGGAATCATAAATCATGAATTGAATCATGAATCATGAATCATGAATCATAAATTGAATCATGAATCATGAAATGAATCATGAATTGAATCATGAATTCAAACATGAATCATGAACCGAATCATGCATCATAAATCATGAATTAAATCATGAATCATGAATTGAATTATTAATTGAATCAAGAAATGAATCATGAATTGAAACATGAATCATGAATCGATTCATGATTCATGAATCATGAATTGAATCATGAATCATGAATCATAAATTGAATCAGGAATCATGATTCATGAATTAAATCAGGAATCATGAATCATGAATTATGAATTGAATCATGAATCATGAATTGAATCCTGAATCATGAATCATGAAATGAATCATTAATCATGAATTGAAGCATGAATCATGAATCGAATCATGAATCATGAATTGAATCATGAATCATGAATCATGAATTGAATCATGAAATATGAATTATAAATTGAATCATGAATTGAATCATGAATTGAATCATGAATTGAATCATGAATCATGAAATGAATCATGAATCATGAAATGAATCATAAATCATGATTCATGAATTAAATCTTGAATCGAATCATAAATCATGAATTATGAATCGAATCATGAGTTATGAATCAAATCATGAATCATGATTCGAATCAAGAATCATGAATCGAATCATGAATCATGAATCGAATCATGAATCACAAATCATGAATTGAATTATGAATCATGAATTATAATTCGAATCATGAATCACAAATCATGAATTGAATCATTTATCATGAATCATAAAATGAATCATGAATCATGAATGGAATCATGAATCATGAATTGAATTATGAATCATGAATTATGAATCGAATCATGAATCACAAATCACGAATTAAATCATGAATCATAAAATGAATCATGAATCATGAATGGAATCATGAATCATGAATCATGAATTGAATCATAAATCATGAAATGAATCTTGAAATGAATCATGAATCATGAATTGAATCATGAATCATGAATTGAATCATGAATCATAAATTGAATCATGAATCATGAATCATGAATTGAATCATGAATCATGAATCGTTCATTGAATCATGAATCATGAATTGAATCATGAATCATGAATTGAAATATTAATTGAATCAAGAATTGAATAATGAATTGAAACATGCATCATGAATTGAATCATGATTCATGAATCATGAATTGAATCATGAATCATGAATCATGAATTGAATCCTGAATCATGAATCATGAATCGAATCATGAATCATGAATCGAATCATGAATCATGAATCATGAATTGAATCATGAAATATGAATTATAAATTGAATCATGAATTGAATCATGAATCATGAAATAAATCATGAATCATCATGATTCATGAATTAAATCTTGAATCTTGAATCGAATCATAAATCATGAATTATGAATCGACTCATGAGTTATGAATCAAATCATGAATCATGATTCGAATCAAGAATCATGAATCAAATCATGAATCATGAATCGAATCATGAATCAGAAATCATGAATTGAATTATAAATCATGAATTATGAATCGAATCATGAATCACAAATCATGAATTGAATCATTAATCATGAATCATAAAATGAATCATGAATCATGAATGGAATCATGAATCATGAATTGAAATATGAATCATGAATTATGAATCGAATCATGAATCATAAATCACGAATTAAATCATGAATCATGAATCATAAAATGAATCATGAATCATGAATGGAATCATGAATCATGAATGGAATCATGAATCATGAATTCAATCATAAATCATGAAATTAATCTTGAAATGAATCATGAATTGAATCATGAATCATGAATTGAATCATGAATCATGAATTGAATCATGAATCATGAATCATGAATTGAATCATGAATCATGAATTGAAATATTAATTGAATCAAGAATTGAATAATGAATTGAAACATGCATCATGAATTGAATCATGATTCATGAATCATGAATTGAATCATGAATCATGAATCATGAATTGAATCCTGAATCATGAATCATGAATCGAATCATGAATCATGAATCGAATCATGAATCATGAATCATGAATTGAATCATGAAATATGAATTATAAATTGAATCATGAATTGAATCATGAATCATGAAATGAATCATGAATCATCATGATTCATGAATTAAATCTTGAATCTTGAATCGAATCATAAATCATGAATTATGAATCGACTCATGAGTTATGAATCAAATCATGAATCATGATTCGAATCATGAATCATGATTCGAATCAAGAATCATGAATCAAATCATGAATCATGAATCGAATCATGAATCAGAAATCATGAATTGAATTATGAATCATGAATTATAATTCGAATCATGAATCACAAATCATGAATTGAATCATTAATCATGAATCATAAAATGAATCATGAATCATGAATGGAATCATGAATCATGAATTGAATTATGAATCATGAATTATGAATCGAATCATGAATCATAAATCACGAATTAAATTATGAATCATGAATCATAAAATGAATCATGAATCATGAATGGAATCATGAATCATGAATGGAATCATGAATCATGAATTCAATCATAAATCATGAAATTAATCTTGAAATGAATCATGAATTGAATCATGAATCATGAATTGAATCATGAATCATGAATCATAAATTGAATCAGGAATCATGATTCATGAATTAAATCAGGAATCATGAATCATGAATTATGAATTGAATCATGAATCATGAATTGAATCCTGAATCATGAATCATGAAATGAATCATTAATCATGAATTGAAGCATGAATCATGAATCGAATCATGAATCATGAATTGAATCATGAATCATGAATCATGAATTGAATCATGAAATATGAATTATAAATTGAATCATGAATTGAATCATGAATTGAATCATGAATTGAATCATGAATCATGAAATGAATCATGAATCATGAAATGAATCATAAATCATGATTCATGAATTAAATCTTGAATCGAATCATAAATCATGAATTATGAATCGAATCATGAGTTATGAATCAAATCATGAATCATGATTCGAATCAAGAATCATGAATCGAATCATGAATCATGAATCGAATCATGAACCACAAATCATGAATTGAATTATGAATCATGAATTATAATTCGAATCATGAATCACAAATCATGAATTGAATCATTAATCATGAATCATAAAATGAATCATGAATCATGAATGGAATCATGAATCATGAATTGAATTATGAATCATGAATTATGAATCGAATCATGAATCACAAATCACGAATTAAATCATGAATCATAAAATGAATCATGAATCATGAATGGAATCATGAATCATGAATCATGAATTGAATCATAAATCATGAAATGAATCTTGAAATGAATCATGAATCATGAATTGAATCATGAATCATGAATTGAATCATGAATCATAAATTGAATCATGAATCATGAATCATGAATTGAATCATGAATCATGAATCGTTCATTGAATCATGAATCATGAATTGAATCATGAATCATGAATTGAAATATTAATTGAATCAAGAATTGAATAATGAATTGAAACATGCATCATGAATTGAATCATGATTCATGAATCATGAATTGAATCATGAATCATGAATCATGAATTGAATCCTGAATCATGAATCATGAATCATGAATCGAATCATGAATCATGAATCATGAATTGAATCATGAAATATGAATTATAAATTGAATCATGAATTGAATCATGAATCATGAAATGAATCATGAATCATCATGATTCATGAATTAAATCTTGAATCTTGAATCGAATCATAAATCATGAATTATGAATCGACTCATGAGTTATGAATCAAATCATGAATCATGATTCGAATCAAGAATCATGAATCAAATCATGAATCATGAATCGAATCATGAATCAGAAATCATGAATTGAATTATGAATCATGAATTATGAATCGAATCATGAATCACAAATCATGAATTGAATCATTAATCATGAATCATAAAATGAATCATGAATCATGAATGGAATCATGAATCATGAATTGAAATATGAATCATGAATTATGAATCGAATCATGAATCATAAATCACGAATTAAATCATGAATCATGAATCATAAAATGAATCATGAATCATGAATGGAATCATGAATCATGAATGGAATCATGAATCATGAATCATGAATTCAATCATAAATCATGAAATTAATCTTGAAATGAATCATGAATTGAATCATGAATCATGAATTGAATCATGAATCATGAATTGAATCATGAATCATAAATTGAATCATGAATCATGAATCATGAATTGAATCATAAATCATGAAATGAATCTTGAAATGAATCATGAATCATGAATTGAATCATGAATCATGAATTGAATCATGAATCATGAATTGAATTATGAATCATAAATTGAATCATGAATCATGAATCATGAATTGAATCATGAATCATGAATCGTGCATTGAATCATGAATCATGAATTGAATCATGAATCATGAATTGAAATATTAATTGAATCAAGAATTGAATAATGAATTGAAACATGCATCATGAAATGAATCATGATTCATGAATCATGAATTGAATCATGAATCATGAATCATGAATTGAATCATGAATCATGAATCAAATCATGAATCATGAATTAAATCATGAATCATGATTCATGAATTTGATCATGAATCATGAGACATGCATTGAATCATGAATCATGAATCATGCATTGAATCATGAATCATGAGACATGCATTGAATCATGAATCATGAATCATGCATTGAATCATGAATCATGAATTGAATCATGAATCATGAATTGAATCATGAATAATGAATTGAATTATGAATTCAATCAATAATTTAATAATGAATTGAAACACGAATCATGAATTGAATCATCAATCATGAATCAAATCATGAATCATGAATTAAATAATGAATCATGAATTGAATCATGAATCATGAATTGAATCATGAATCATGAATCATAAAATGAATCATGAATTGAATCATGAATTGAATCATAAAATAATGAATCATGAAATGAATCATGAAATGAATCATGAAATGAATCATGAATTGAATCATGCATCATGAATTGAATCATGAATCATGAATCATGAATCGAATCATGAATCATGAATCGAATCATGAATCATGAATCGAATCATGAATTGAATCATGAATCATGAATCATGAATTGAATCATGAATCATGAAATGAATCATGAATCATGAATAATATATCATGAATCGAATAATGATTTATGAATTGAATCATGAATCATGATTCATGAAATGAATCATGAATTGACTCATGAATTGAATCATGAATTGAATCATGAATTGAAATATGAATCATGAATCGAATCATGATTCATGAATCATGAATTGAATCATGAATCATGAATCATGAATTGAATCATGAATCATGAATTGAATCATGAATCATGAATCCTGAATCGAATGATGAATCATGAATCATTAATCGAATCATGAATTGAATCATGAATCATGAATTGAATTATGAATCATGAATCGAATCTTGAATCATGAATCATTAATTGAATAATGAATCATGAATCATGAATTGAATCATGAATCATGAATCATGAATAGAATATTGAATTGAATCATGAATTGAAACATGAATCGAATCATGATTCATGAATCATGAATTGAATCATGAATCATGAATTAAATCATGAATCATGAATCGAATCATGAATCATGAATCATGAATCGAATCATGAATCATGAATCATGAATCATAAATCGATCATGAATTGAATCATGAATCATGAATCATGAATCGAATCTTGAATCATGAATCATTAATTGAATCATGAATCATGAATTGAATCATGAATCATGAATCATGAATTGAATCATGAATTGAATTATGAATTATGAATCATAAAATGAATCATGATCTGAATCATAAATTAAATCATGAATCATGAATCATAAAATGAATCATGAAATAAATCATGAATCATGAATTGAATCAAGAATTAAATCATAAATCATGAAATGAATCATGAAATGAATCATGAATCATGAATTGAATCATGAATCACGAATTGAATCATGAATCATGAATCGAATCATGAATCATGAATTGAATCATGAATCATGAATTGAATCATGAATTATGAATTTTAAATTGAATCATGAATTGAATCATGAATTGAATCATGAATCATGAAATGAATCATAAATCATGAATTGAATCATGAATCATGAATCATTAATTAAATCTTGAATCATAAATCGAATCATAAAACATGAATTATGGATTGAATCATGAATTATGAATCAAATCATGAATCATGATTCAAATCAAGAATCATAAATCGAATCATGAATCATGAATCGAATTATGAATCATGAATTATGAATCAAATCATGAATCACAAATCACGAATTGAATCATGAATCATGAATCATAAAATGAATCATGAATCATGAATGGAATAATGAATCATGAATCATGAATTGAATCATAAATCATGAAATGAATCTTGAAATGAATCATGAATCATGAATTGAATCATGAATCATGAATTGAACCATGAATCATAAATTGAATCATGAATCATGAATCATGAATCGAATCATGAATCATGAATTGATTCATGAATCATGAATCGTGCATTGAATCATGAATCATGATTTGAATCATGAATCATGAATTGAATTATTAATTGAATCAAGAATTGAATAATGAATTGAAACATGAATCATGAATTGAATCATGATTCATGAATCATGAATTGAATAATGAATCATGAATCATGAATTGAATCATGAATCATGAATCGAATCATGAATCATGAATTAAATCATGAATCATGATTCATGAATTGAATCATGAATTGAATCATGAATCATGAATCATAAAATTAATCATGAATTGAATCATGAATTGAATCATAAAATCATGAATCATGAAATGAATCATGAAATGAATCATGAATTCAAACATGAATCATGAATCGAATCATAAATCATGAATCATGAATCATGAATCATAAATCATAAATTGAATCATGAATCATGAAATGAATCATGAATTGAATCATGAATTCAAACATGAATCATGAATCGAATCATGCATCATAAATCATAAATTAAATCATAAATCATGAATTGAATTATTAATTGAATCAAGAAATGAATCATGAATTGAAACATGAATCATGAATCGATTCATGATTCATGAATCATGAATTGAATCATGAATCATGATTCATGAATTAAATCCTGAATCTTGAATCGAATCATAAATCATGAATTATGATTCGAATCAAGAATCATGAATCAAATCATGAATCATGAATCGAATCATGAATCACAAATCATGAATTGAATTATGAATCATGAATTATGAATCGAATCATGAATCACAAATCATGAATTGAATCATTAATCATGAATCATAAAATGAATCATGAATCATGAATGGAATCATGAATCATGAATAGAATCATGAATCATGAATCATGAATTGAATCATAAATCATGAAATGAATCTTGAAATGAATCATGAATCATGAATTGAATCATGAATCATGAATTGAATCATGAATCATGAATTGAATCATGAATCATAAATTGAATCATGAATCATGAATCATGAATTGAATCATAAATCATGAAATGAATCTTGAAATGAATCATGAATCATGAATTGAATCATGAATCATGAATTGAATCATGAATCATAAATTGAATCATGAATCATGAATTGAATCATGAATCATGAATCGTGCATTGAATCATGAATCATGAATTGAATCATGAATCATGAATTGAAATATTAATTGAATCAAGAATTGAATAATGAATTGAAACATGCATCATGAAATGAATCATGATTCATGAATCATGAATTGAATCATGAATCATGAATCATAATTTGAATCATGAATCATGAATCAAATCATGAATCATGAATTAAATCATGAATCATGATTCATGAATCAAATCATGAATCATGAGACATGCATTGAATCATGAATCATGAATCATGCATTGAATCATGAATCATGAGACATGCATTGAATCATGAATCATGAATCATGCATTGAATCATGAATCATGAATTGAATCATGAATCATGAATTGAATTATGAATTCAATCAAGAATTTAATAATGAATTGAAACATGAATCATGAATCGAATCATGAATCATGAATCATGCATTAAATAATGAATCATGAATTGAATCATGAATCATGAATTGAATCATGAATCATGAATTAAATCATCAATCATGAATCGAATCATGAATCATGAATTAAATCATGAATCATGATTCATGAATTGAATCATGAATTGAATCATGAATCATGAATCATAAAATGAATCATGAATTGAATCATGAATTGAATCATAAAATCATGAATCATGAAATGAATCATGAATTGAATCATGAATCATGAATTGAATCATGAATCGAATCATGAATCATGAATCGAATCATGAATCATGAATCGAATCATGAATTGAATCATGAATCATGAATCATGAATTGAATCATGAATCATGAAATGAATCATGAATCATGAATAATATATCATGAATCGAATAATGATTTATGAATTGAATCATGAATCATGATTCATGAAATGAATCATGAATTGACTCATGAATTGAATCATGAATTGAAATATGAATCATGAATCGAATCATGATTCATAAATCATGAATTGAATCATGAATCATGAATCATGAATCCTGAATCGAATGATGAATCATGAATCATTAATCGAATCATGAATTGAATCATGAATCATGAATCGAATCATGATTCATAAATCATGAATTGAATCATGAATCATGAATTGAATCATGAATCATGAATCCTGAATCGAATGATGAATCATGAATCATTAATCGAATCATGAATTGAATCATGAATCATGAATTGAATCATGAATCATGAATCGAATCTTGAATCATGAATCATTAATTGAATAATGAATCATGAATCATGAATTGAATCATGAATCATGAATCATGAATAGAATATTGAATTGAATCATAAATCGAATCATGAATCGAATCTTGAATCATGAATCATTAATTGAATCATGAATCATGAATTGAATCATGAATCATGAATCATGAATTGAATCATGAATTGAATTATGAATTATGAATCAAAAAATGAATCATGATCTGAATCATAAATTAAATCATGAATCATGAAATGAAACATGAAATAAATCATGAATCATGAATTGAATCAAGAATTAAATCATAAATCATGAAATGAATCATGAAATGAATCATGAATTGAATCATGAATCACGAATTGAATCATGAATCATGAATCATGAATCGAATCATGACTCATGAATTGAATCATGAATCATGAATCATGAATTGAATCATGATTTATGAATTTTAAATTGAATCATGAATTGAATCATGAATTGAATCATGAATCATGAAATGAATCATAAATCATGAATTGAATCATGAATCATGAATCATGAATTAAATCTTGAATCATAAATCGAATCATAAATCATGAATTATGGATCGAATCATGAATTATGAGTCAAATCATGAATCATGATTCGAATCAAGAATCATGAATCCAATCATGAATCATGAATCGAATCATAAATCACAAATCATGAATTGAATCATAAATCATGAATCATAAAATGAATCATGAATCATGAATGGAATCATGAATCATGAATTGAATTATGAATCATGAATTATGAATCGAATCATGAATCACAAATCACGAATTGAATCATGAATCATGAATCATAAAATGAATCATGAATCATGAATGGAATCATGAATCATGAATCATGAATTGAATCATAAATCATGAAATGAATCTTGAAATGAATCATGAATCATGAATTGAATCATGAATCATAAATTGAACCATGAATCATAAATTGAATCATGAATCATGAATCATGAATCGAATCATGAATCATGAATTGAATCATGAATCATGAATCGTGCATTGAATCATAAATCATGAATTGAATTATTAATTGAATCAAGAATTGAATAATGAATTGAAACATGAATCATTAATTGAATCATAATTCATGAATCATGAATTGAATCATGAATCATGAATCATGAATTGAATCATCAATCATGAATCGAATCATGAATCATGAATTAAATCATGAATCATGATTCATGAATTGAATCATAAATTGAATCATGAATCATGAATCATAATATTAATCAGGCATTGAATCATGAATTAAATCATAAAATCATGAATCATGAAATGAATCATGAAATGAATCATGAATTCAAACATGAATCATGAATCGAATCATGAATCATGAATTGAATCAGGAATCATGATTCATGAATTAAATCAGGAATCATGAATCATGAATTATGAATTGAATCATGAATCATGAATCGAATCATGATTCATAATTCATGAATTGAATCATGAATCATGAATCATGAATTGAATCATGAATCATGAATTGAATCATGAATCATGAATCGAATCATGAATCATGAATCATTAATCGAATCAGGAATTGAATCATGAATCATGAATCATGAATTGAATCATGAATCATGAATCGAATCTTGAATCATGAATCAGAAATTGAATAATGAATCAATAATCATGAATTGAATCATGAATCATGAATCATGAATAGAATCATGAATTGAATCATGAATTGAAACATGAATCGAATCATGATTCATGAATCATGAATTGAATCATTAATCATGAATCATGAATTGAATCATGAATCATGAATCATGAATCATGAATCATGAATCATGAATTAAATCATGAATCATGAATCATGAATTGAATCATGAATCATGAATCATGAATTGAATCATGAATTGAATCATGAATTGAAACATGAATCATGAATCATGAATCATGAATTAAATCATGAATCATGAATCATGAATTGAATCATGAATTGAATCATGAATTGAAACATGAATCATGAATCGAATCATGATTCATGAATCATGAATTGAATCATGAATCATGAATCATGAATCATGAATCAAATCATGAATCATGAATCATGAATTATAAATCGAATCACGAATTGAATCATGAATCATGAATTGAATCATGAATCATGAATCGAATCTTGAATCATGAATCATTAATTGAATCATGGATCATGAATCATGAATTGTATCATGAATCATGAATCATAAAATGAATCATGATCTGAATCATGAATTAAATCATCAATCATGAATCATGAAATGAATAATGAAATAAATCATGAATCTTGAATTGAATCAAGAATTGAATCATAAATCGTGAAATGAGTCATGAAATGAATCATGAATCATGAATTGAATCATGAATCACGAATGGAATCATGAATCATGAATCATGATTCGAATCAAGTATCATGAATCGAATCATGAATCATGAATCGAACCATGAATCACAAATCATGAATTGAATTATAAATCATGAATTATGAATCGAATCATGAATGACAAAACATGAATTAAATCATGAATCATGAATTGAATCATAAATCATGAAATGAATCATGAAATGAATCATGAATCATGAATTGAATCATGAATCACAAATCACGAATTGAATCATGAATCATGAATCATAAAATGAATCATGAATCATGAATGGAATCATGAATCATGAATCATGAATTGAATCATAAATCATGAAATGAATCTTGAAATGAATCATGAATCATGAATTGAATCATGAATCATGAATTGAACCATGAATCATAAATTAAATCATGAATCATGAATCATGAATCGAATCATGAATCATGAATTGAATCATGAATCATGAATCGTGCATTGAATCATGAATCATGATTTGAATCATGAATCATGAATTGAATTATTAATTGAATCAAGAATTGAATAATGAATTGAAACATGAATCATGAATTGAATCATGATTCATGAATCATGAATTGAATCATGAATCATGAATCATGAATTGAATCATCAATCATGAATCGAATCATGAATCATGAATTAAATCATGAATCATGATTCATGAATTGAATCATAAATTGAATCATGAATCATGAATCATAAAATTAATCATGAATTGAATCATGAATTGAAGCATAAAATCATGAATCATGAAATGAATCATGAAATGAATCATGAATTCAAACATGAATCATGAATCGAATCATGAATCATGAATCATGAATTGAATCAGGAATCATGATTCATGAATTAAATCAGGAATCATGAATCATGAATTATGAATTGAATCATGAATCATGAATTGAATCCTGATTTATGAATCATGAAATGAATCATGAATTGAATCATGAATCATGAATTGAATCATGAATCATGAAGTGAATCATGAATTAAATCATGAATCATGAATCATGAATCAAATCATGAATCATGAATCGAATCATGAATCATGAATCGAATCATGAATCGAATAATGATTTATGAATTGATTCATGAATTGAATCATGAATTCAATCATGAATTGAAATATGAATCATGAATCGAATCATGATTCATAATTCATGAATTGAATCATGAATCATGAATCACGAATTGAATCATGAATCATGAATTGAATCATGAATCATGAATTGAATCATGAATCATGAATCGAATCATGAATCATGAATCATTAATCGAATCATGAATTGAATCATGAATCATGAATCATGAATTGAATCATGAATCATGAATCGAATCTTGAATCATGAATCAGAAATTGAATAATGAATCATGAATCATGAATTGAATCATGAATCATGAATCATGAATAGAATCATGAATTGAATCATGAATTGAAACATGAATCGAATCATGATTCATGAATCATGAATTGAATCATGAATCATGAATCATGAATTGAATCATGAATCATGAATCATGAATCGAATCATGAATCATGAATCATGAATCATGAATCATGAATTAAATCATGAATCATGAATCATGAATTGAATCATGAATCATGAATCATGAATTGAATCATGAATTGAATCATGAATTGAAACATGAATCATGAATCATGAATCGAATCATGAATCATGAATCATGAATCATGAATCATGAATT
Organism: Mixophyes australis; assembly: GCA_036250195.1. Lineage (NCBI taxonomy): Eukaryota > Metazoa > Chordata > Amphibia > Anura > Limnodynastidae > Mixophyes > Mixophyes australis. Next base: position 22,368 of record JAVHZZ010000179.1, on the reverse strand, counting down.
AAATCATGAATCATGAATCATGAATTGAATCATGAATTGAATCATGAATTGAAACATGAATCATGAATTGAATCATGATTCATGAATCATGAATTGAATCATGAATCATGAATCATGAATCATGAATCGAATCATGAATCATGAATCATGAATCATGAATCATGAATCAAATCATGAATCATGAATCATGAATTATAAATCGAATCACAAATTGAATCATGAATCATGAATCATGAATTGAATCATGAATCATGAATCGAATCTTGAATCATGAATCATTAATTGAATCATGGATCATGAATCATGAATTGAATCATGAATCATGAATCATAAAATGAATCATGATCTGAATCATGAATTAAATCATCAATCATGAATCATGAAATGAATAATGAAATAAATCATGAATCTTGAATTGAATCAAGAATTGAATCATAAATCGTGAAATGAATCATGAAATGAATCATGAATCATGAATTGAATCATGAATCACGAATGGAATCATGAATCATGAATCATGATTCGAATCAAGTATCATGAATCGAATCATGAATCATGAATCGAACCATGAATCACAAATCATGAATTGAATTATAAATCATAAATTATGAATCGAATCATGAATGACAAAACATGAATTAAATCATGAATCATGAATTGAATCATAAATCATGAAATGAATCATGAAATGAATCATGAATCATGAATTGAATCATGAATCATGAATTGAATCATGAATCATGAATCATGAATTAATTTATGAATCATGAATTTAATCATGAATCATGAATGGAATCATAAATCATGAATTGAATCATGAATCATGAATCATGAATCATAAATTGCATCATGAATCATAAATTGAATCATGAATCATGAATTAAAACATGAATTCAAACATGAATCATGAATCGAATCATGCATCATAAATCATGAATTGAATCATGAATCATGAATTGAATTATTAATTGAATCAAGAAATTAATCATGAATTGAAACATGAATCATGAATCGATTCATGATTCATGAATTGAATCATGAATCATGAATCATGAATTGAATCAGGAATCATGATTCATGAATTAAATCAGGAATCATGAATCATGAATTATGAATTGAATCATGAATCATGAATTGAATCCTGAATCATGAATCATGAAATGAATCATTAATCATGAATTGAACCATGAATCATAAATCGAATCATGAATCATGAATTGAATCATGAATCATGAATCGAACCATGAATCAGAAATCATGAATTGAATTATAAATCATGAATTGTGAATCGAATCATGAATGACAAAACATGAATTAAATCATGAATCATGAATCATGAATTGAATCATAAATCATGAAATGAATCATGAAATGAATCATTAATCATGAATTGAATCATGAATCATGAATTGAATCATGAATCATGAATCATGAATTAATTTATGAATCATGAATTTAATCATGAATCATGAATGGAATCATAAATCATGAATTGAATCATGAATCATGAATCATGAATCATAAATTGCATCATGAATCATAAATTGAATCATGAATCATGAAATGAATCATGAATTAAAACATGAATTCAAACATGAATCATGAATCGAATCATGCATCATAAATCATGAATTAAATCATGAATCATGAATTGAATTATTAATTGAATCAAGAAATGAATCATGAATTGAAACATTAATCATGAATCGATTCATGATTCATGAATCATGAATTGAATCATGAATCATGAATCATAAATTGAATCAGGAATCATGATTCATGAATTAAATCAGGAATCATGAATCATGAATTATGAATTGAATCATGAATCATGAATTGAATCCTGAATCATGAATCATGAAATGAATCATTAATCATGAATTGAAGCATGAATCATGAATCGAATCATGAATCATGAATTGAATCATGAATCATGAATCATGAATTGAATCATGAAATATGAATTATAAATTGAATCATGAATTGAATCATGAATTGAATCCTGAATTGAATCATGAATCATGAAATGAATCATGAATCGAATCATGAATCATGAATCATGATTCATGAATTAAATCTTGAATCTTGAATCGAATCATAAATCATGAATTATGAATCGAATCATGAGTTATGAATCAAATCATGAATCATGATTCGAATCATGAATCACAAATCATGAATTGAATTATGAATCATGAATTATAATTCGAATCATGAATCACAAATCATGAATTGAATCATTAATCATGAATCATAAAATGAATCATGAATCATGAATGGAATCATGAATCATGAATTGAATTATGAATCAAGAATTATGAATCGAATCATGAATCACAAATCACGAATTAAATCATGAATCATGAAT
>JAVHZZ010000179.1:2500-15000 GCA_036250195.1 Mixophyes australis | reverse complement strand
GAATCATAAATTTAATCATAAATCGTGAAATGAATCATGAAATGAATCATGAATCATGAAATGAATCATGAATTGAATCATGAACTGAATCATGAATCATGAATTGAATCATGAATCATGAATTGAATCATGAATCATGAATTGAATCTTGAACTGAATCATGAATTGAATCATGAATTCAAACAGGAATCATGAATTCAATCATGAATCATGAATCATGCATTGAATCATAAATCATGAATCATGCATTAAATCATGAATCATGCATTAAATCATGAATCATGAATTGAATCATGAATCATGAATTGAATTATGAATTGAATCAAGAATTGAATCATGAATTGAAACATGAATAATGAATCGAATCATGATTCATGAATCATGAATTGAATCATGAATCATGAATCATGAATTGAATCATGAATCATGAACTGAATCATGAATCATGAATTATGAATTGATCCATGAATTATGAATTGAATCATAAATCATGAATCGAATCATGAATCATGAATTGAATCATGAATCATGAATTGAATCATGAATCATGAATCATGAATCGAATCATGAATAATGAATCATGAATTGAATCATAAATCATGAAATGAATCATGATATGAATCATGAATCATGAATTGAATCATGAATCATGAACTGAATCATGAATCATGAATTATGAATTGATCCATGAATCATGAATTGAATCATAAATCATGAATCGAATCATGAATCATGAATTGAATCATGAATCATGAATCATGAATCATGAATTGAATCATGAATCATGAAATGAATCATGAATTGAATCATGAATTCAAACATGAATCGTGAATCGAATCATGAATCATGCATTGAATCATGAATCATGAATCATGCATTGAATCATGAATCATGAATCATGAATTAAATCATGAATAATGAATTGAATTATGAATTGAATCATGAATTGAATTATGAATTGAATCAGGAATTGAAACATGAATTGAAACATGAATCATGAATCGAATCTTGAATCATATATCGAATCATGAATCATGAATTGAATCATAAATCATGAATCATGAATTGAAGCATGAATCATGAATCAAATCATGAATCATGAATTGAATTATGAATCATGAATCATAAATTGAATCATGAATCACAAATCATGAATTGAATCATGAATCATGCATTGAATCATGAATCATGAATTGAATCATGAATCATGAATTGAATTATGAATTGAATCAAGAATTAAAGCATGAATTGAAACATGAATCATGAATCGAATCATGATTCATGAATCATGAATGGCATCATGATTCATAAATCATAAAATGAATCTTGAATCATGAATGGCATCATGAGACATGAATCATGAATTGAATCATAAATCATGAAATGAATCATGAAATGAATCATGAATCATGAATCATGAATTGAATTATGAATTGAATCAAGAATTAAATCATGAATTGAAACATGAATCATGAATCGAATCATGATTAATGAATCATGAATTGAATCATGATTCATGAATCATAAATCGAATCATGAATCATGACTCATGAATTGAGTTATGAATCATGAATCCAATCATGAATCATGAATTGAATCAAGATTCATGAACCATGAATTGAATCATGAAATAAATCATGAATCATTAATTGAATCATAAATCATGAATCATGAATTTAATCATGAATCATGAATCGAATCATGAATCATGAATCAAAAATTGAATCATCAACCCTAACCCTAACCCCTAACCCTAACAGTAACCCTAACCCTAACCCAAACCCCTAACCCTAACCCTAACCCCATAACCCTAACCCTAAAGCTAACCCTAACCCTAACCCCCTAACCGTAACTCTAACCCTAACCCCCTAACCCTAACCCTAACCATAACTCTAACCTTAACCCTAACCCCTAACCCTAACCCTAACCCTAACCCCCTAACCCTAACCCTAACCCTAACCCCCTAACCCTAATCCAAACCCTAACCCCCTAACCCTAACCCTAACCCTAACCCTAACTCTAACCCTAACCCTAACCCTAACCCCTAACCCTAACCCTAACCCTAACCCTAACCCCTATCCCTAACCTTAACCCTAACCCTAACCCCTTAACCCTAACCCTAACCCTAACCCCTAACCCTAACCCTAACCCTAACCCTAAACCCTAACCCTAACCATAACCCCTAACCCTAACCCTAAACCTAACCCCTAACCCTAACCCTAACCCTAACCCTAACCCTTATCCCTTAACCCTAACCCTAACCCTAATCCTAACCATAACCCTAACCCCCTAACCCTAGCCCTAACACAAACCCTAGCCCTAACCCAAACCATAACCCCAAACCCTAACCCTAACCCTAACCCTAACCTTAACCACTAACCCTAACCATAACCCTAACCCTAACCCTAAACCTAACCCTAACCCCCCAACCCTAACCCTAACCCTAACCCTAACCCTAACCCCTATTCCTAACCCTAACCCTAACCCAGACATATTGAATCATGAATTGAATTATGAATTTAATTTATGAATCATGAATCGAATCATGAATCATGAATTGAAAAATGAATCATGACTCATGAATTGAATCATGAATCATGAATCATGAATCGAATCATAAATCATGAAATGAATCATGAATTGAATCATGAATCATGAACTGAATCATTAATCATGAATTGAATCATGAATCATGAATCGAATCATGAATCATGAATGGAATCATGAATCATGAATTATGAATTGAATCATAAATCATGAAGTGATTCATGAATTAAATCATGAATCATGAACTGAATCATGAATTAAATCATGAATTCAAACATGAATCATGAATCGAATCATGAATCGTGCATTGAATCATGAATCGAATCATAAATCATGAAATGAATCATGAATTGAATCATGAATCATGAATTGAATCATAAATCATGAAATGAATCATGAATCATGAATCATAAATTGAATCATGAATTATGAATCGAATCATGAATCATGAATTGAATCATGAATCATGAATCATGAATCGAATCATGAATCATGAAATGAATAATGAATTGAATCATGAATTCAAACATGAATCATGAATCGAATCATGAATCATGCATTGAATCATGAATCATGAATCATGCATTGAATCATGAATCATGAATCATGATTTAAATCATGAATAATGAATTGAATTATGATTTGAATCATGAATTGAATTATGAATTGAATCAGGAATTGAAACATGAATTGAAACATGAATCATGAATCGAATCATGATTCATGATTAATGAATTAAATCATGAATCATGAATCATGAATCGAATCATGAATCATATATCGAATCATGAATCATGAATTGAATCAGAAATCATGAATCATGAATTGAAGCATGAATCATGAATCAAATCATGAATCATGAATCATGAATTGAATTATGAATCATGAATCATAAATTGAATCATGAATCACAAATCATGAATTGAATCATGAAATGAATCATGAATCATGCATTGAATCATGAATCATGAATTGAATCATGAATCATGAATTGAATTATGAATTGAATCAAGAATTAAAGCATGAATTGAAACATGAATCATGAATCGAATCGTGATTCATGAATCATGAATTGAATCATGATTCATGAATCATAAAATGAATCATGAATCATGAATGGCATCATGACACATGAATCATGAATTGAATCATAAATCATGAAATGAATCATGAAATGATACATGAATCATGCATTGAATCATGAATCATGAATTGAATCATGAATCATGAATTGAATTATGAATTGAATCAAGAATTAAATCATGAATTGAAACATGAATCATGAATCGAATCATGATTCATGAATCATGAATTGAATCATGATTCATGAATCATAAATCCAATCATGACTCATGAATTGAATTATGAATCATGAATCCAATCATGAATCATGAAATAAATCATAAATTGAATCAAGATTCATGAACCATGAATTGAATCATGAAATAAATCATGAATCATTAATTGAATCATAAATCATGAATCATGAATTTAATCATGAATCATGAATCGAATCATGAATCATGAATCAAAAATTGAATCATCAACCCTATCCCTAACCCCTAACCCTAACCCCTAACCCTAACCCTAACCCTAACCCCATAACCCTAACCCTAAAGCTAACCCTAACCCCCTAACCCTAACTCAAACCCTAACCCCCTAACCCTAACCCTAACCATAACTCTAACCCTAACCCTAACCCCTAACCCTAACCCCCTAACCCTAACCCTAACCCTAACCCCATAACCCTAACCCTAACCCCCTAACCCTAACCCTAACCCTAACCCTAACTCTAACCCTACCCCTAACCCTAACCCCTAACCCTAACCCTAACCCTAACCCCTATCCCTAACCTTAACCCTAACCCTAACCCTAACCATAACCCCTAACCCTAACCCTAAACCTAACCCCTAACCCTAACCCTAACCCTAACCCTTACCCCTTAACCCTAACCCTAATCCTAACCATAACCCTAACCCCCTAACCATAACCCTAACCCCCTAACCCTAACACTAACCCTAACCCCCTAACCCCAAACCCTAACCCCCTAACCCTAACCCTAACCCTAACCCTAGCCCTAACCCAAACCCTAACCCCAAACCCTAACCCTAACCCTAACCCTAACCACTAACCCTAACCATAACCCTAACCCTAACCCTAAACCTAACCCTAACCCCCCAACCCTAACCCTAACCCTAACCCTAACCCCTAACCCTAACCCTAACCCTAACCCCTAACCCTAACCCTAACCCGGACATATTGAATCATGAATTGAATTATGAATTTAATTTATGAATCATGAATCGAATCATGAATCATGAATTGAATAATGAATCATGACTCATGAATTGAATCATGAATCATGAATCATGAATCGAATCATAAATCATGAAATGAATCATGAATTGAATCATGAATCATGAACTGAATCATTAATCATGATTCATGAATTGAATCATGAATCATGAATCGAATCATGAATCATGAATGGAATCATGAATCATGAATTATGAATTGAATTATAAATCATGAAGTGATTCATGAATTAAATCATGAATCATGAACTGAATCATGAATTGAATCATGAATTCAAACATGAATCATTAATCGAATCATGAATCATGCATTGAATCATGAATCATGAATTGAATCATGAATCATGAAATGAATCATGAATTGAATCATGAATTCAAACATGAATCGAATCATGAATCATGAATCATGAATCATGCATTGAATCATGAATCATGAATCATGCATTGAATCATGAATCATGAATTGAATTATGAATCATGAATTGAATTATGAATTGAATCATTAATTGAATTATGAATTGAATCAGGAATTGAATCATAAATTGAAACATGAATCATGAATCGAATTATGATTCATGAATCATGAATTGAATCATGAATCATGAATCATGAATTGAATCATGAATAATGAATCGAATCATGAATCATGAATTAATTCATAAATCATAAATCATGAATTGAAGCATGAATCACGAATCAAATCATGAATCATGAATTGAATTATGAATCATGAATCATGAACTGAATCATGAATCACAAATCATGAATTGAATCATGAATCATGAATCATAAAATGAATCATGAATCATAAATGGAATCATGAATCATGAATCATGAATTGAATCATAAATCATGAAATGAATCATGAAATGAATCATGAATCATGCATTGAATCATGAATCATGAATCATGAATTGAATCATGAATCATGAATTGAATTATGAATTGAATCAAGAATTAAATCATGATTTAAAACATGAATTATGAATTGAATCATGAATCATGAATCATGAATTGAATCTTGAATCATGAATCGAATTAATGAAACATGAATCGAATCATGAATCACAAATCATGAATTGAATTATGAATCATGAATTGAATCATGAATCATGAATCCTAAAATGAATCATTTCTCATGAATGGAATCATGAATCATGAATTATGAATTGAATCATAAATCATGAAATGATTCATGAAATGAATCATGAATCATGAATTGATTCATAAATCTTGAACTGAATCATGAATCATGAATTATAAATTGAATCATGAATCATGAATTGAATCATAAATCATGAATCGAATCATGAATCATGAATTGAATCATGAATCATGAATCATGAATCATGAATTGAATCATGAATCATGAATTGAATCATGAATCATGAAATGAATCATGAATTGAATCATGAATTCAAACATGAATCATGAATCGAATCATGAAAAATGCATTGAATCATGAATCATGAATCTTGAATTAAATCATGAATAATAAATTGAATTATGAATTAAATCATTAATTGAATTATGAATTGAATCAGGAATTGAATCATGAATTGAAACATGATTCATGAATCGAATCATGAATCATGATTTAAAACATGAATTATGAATTGAATCATGAATCATGAATTGAATCTTGAATCATGAATCGAATCATGAAGCATGAATCGAATCATTAATCATAAATTATGAATTGAATTATGAATTATGAATTGAATCATGAATCACAAATCATGAATTGAATCATGAATCATAAAATGAATCATGAAATAAATCATGAATCATGAATTGAATCATGAATCATGAATTGAATCATGAATCATGAATCATGAATTGAATCATGAATCATGAATTAAATCATGAATCATGAATTGAATCGAATCATGAATTGAATTATGAATTGAATCATGAATTGAATCATGAATTGAATCATGAATCATGAATTGAATTATGAATCATGAAATGAATCATGAATTGAATCATATATTCAAACATGAATCATGAATTAAATCATGAATCATGCATTGAATCATGAATCATGAATCATGAATTGAATTATGAATTGAATCATGAATTGAATTATGAATTGAATCAAGAATTGAATCATGAATTGAATCATGATTCATGAATTGAATTATGATTCATGATTCGAATCATGAATCATGAATTGAATCATGAATCATGAATCGAATCATGAATCATGAATCGAATTATGAATCATGAATCATGAATTGAATTAATGAATCACAAATCAAGAATTGAATCATGAATCATAAATTTAATCATAAATTGTGAAATGAATCATGAAATGAATCATGAATCATGAATTGAATCATGAATCATGAATTGAATCATGAACTGAATCATGAATCATGAATTGAATCATGAATCATGAATTGAATCATGAATCATGAATTGAATCTTGAACTGAATCATGAATTGAATCATGAATTCAAACAGGAATCATGAATTCAATCATGAATCATGAATCATGCATTGAATCATAAATCATGAATCATGCATTAAATCATGAATCATGAATTGAATCATGAATCATGAATTTAATTATGAATTAAATCAAGAATTGAATCATGAATTGAAACATGAATAATGAATTGAATCATGATTCATGAATCATGAATTGAATCATGAATCATGAATCATGAATTGAATCATGAATCATGAATTGAATCATGAATCATGAATTGAATCATGAATCATGAATCATGAATCGAATCATGAATCATGAATCATGAATTGATTCATGAATCATGAATTGAATCATGAATCATGAATCGAATCATGAATCATGAATCATGCATTAAATCATGAATTATGAATTGATTCATGAATCATGAATCATGAATTGAATCATGAATCATGAATCATGAATTGAATCATGACTCATGAATGGAATCATGAATTCATGAATCATGAATTATGAATTGAATCATAAATCATGAAATGAATCATGAATCATGAACTGAATCATGAATCATGAATTATGAATTGAATCATGAGTCATGAATTGAATCATAAATTATGAATCGAATCATGAATCATGAATTGAATCATGAATCATGAATTTAATTATGAATTGAATCAAGAATTGAATCATGAATTGAAACATGAATAATGAATTGAATCATGATTCATGAATCATGTATTGAATCATGAATCATGAATCATGAATTGAATCATGAATAATGAATTGAATCATGAATCATGAATTGAATCATGAATCATGAATCATGAATCGAATCATGAATCATAAATCATGAATTGATTCATGAATCATGAATTGAATCATGAATCATGAATCGAATCATGAATCATGAATCATAAATTAAATCATGAATCATGAATTGATTTATGAATCATGAATCATGAATTGAATCATGAATCATGAATCATGAATTGAATCATGAATCATGAATCCTAAAATGAATCATGACTCATGAATGGAATCATGAATCATGAACTGAATCATGAATCATGAATTATGAATTGATCCATGAATCATGAATTGAATCATAAATCATGAATCGAATCATGAATCATGAATTGAATCATGAATCATGAATCATGAATCATGAATTGAATCATGAATCATGATTTGAATCATGAATTATGAAATGAATCATGAATTGAATCATGAATTCAAAAATGAATCATGAATCGAATCATGAATCATGCGTTGAATCATGAATCATGAATCATGCATTGAATCATGAATCATGAATCATGAATTAAATCATGAATAATGAATTGAATTATGAATTGAATCATGAATTGAATTATGAATTGAATCAGGAATTGAAACATGAATTGAAAAAAGAATCATGAATCGAATCATGATTCATGATTAATGAATTGAATCCTGAATCATTAATCATGAATCATGAATCGAATCATGAATCATATATCGAATCATGAATCATGAATTGAATCATAAATCATGAATCATGAATTGAATTATGAATCATGAATCATAAATTGAATCATGAATCACAAATCATGAATTGAATCATGAAATGAATCATGAATCATGCATTGAATCATGAATCATGAATTGAATCATGAATCATGAATTGAATCATGAATCATGAATTGAATAATGAATCATGAATCATGAATCGAATCATGAATCATGAATCATGAATTGATTCATGAATCATGAATTGAATCATGAATCATGAATCGAATCATGAATCATGAATCATGAATTGAATCATGAATCATGAATCATGAATTGAATCATGAATCATGAATCCTAAAATGAATCATGACTCATGAATGGAATCATGAATTCATGAATCATGAATTATGAATTGAATCATAAATCATGAAATGAATCATGAAATGAATCATGAATCATGAATTGAATCATGAATCATGAACTGAATCATGAATCATGAATTATGAATTGAATCATGAGTCATGAATTGAATCATAAATTATGAATCGAATCATGAATCATGAATTGAATCATGAATCATGAATTTAATTATGAATTGAATCAAGAATTGAATCATGAATTGAAACATGAATAATGAATTGAATCATGATTCATGAATCATGTATTGAATCATGAATCATGAATCATGAATTGAATCATGAATCATGAATTGAATCATGAATCATGAATCATGAATCGAATCATGAATCATGAATTGATTCATGAATCATGAATTGAATCATGAATCATGAATTGAATCATGAATCATGAATCGAATCATGAATCATGAATCATGAATTAAATCATGAATCATGAATTGATTTATGAATCATGAATCATGAATTGAATCATGCATCATGAATCATGAATTGAATCATGAATCATGAATCCTAAAATGAATCATGACTCATGAATTGAATCATGAATCATGAATCGAATCATAAATCATGAAATGAATCATGAATTGAATCATGAATCATGAACTGAATCATTAATCATGAATCATGAATTGAATCATGAATCATGAATCGAATCATGAATAATGAATGGAATCATGAATCATGAATTGAATCATGAATCATGAATTGAATCATGAATCATTAACATACTGGTAGGTTAATTGGCTGCTATCAAAATCGACCCTAGTCTCTCCATGTCTGTCTGTCTCCCTCTGTGTCTGTGTGTGCCTATATTAGGGAATTTAGACTGTAAGCTCCAATGGGGCAGGGACTGATGTGAATGAGTTCTCTGTACAGCGCTGCGGAATTAGTGGCGCTATATAAATAAATGATGATGATGATGATGATGAATTATGAATTGAATCATAAATCATGAAGTGATTCATGAATTAAATCATGAATCATGAACTGAATCATGAATCATGCATTGAATCATGAATCATGAATTGAATCATGAATCATTAATCATGAATCGAATCATGAATCATGAATCATGAATTGATTCATGAATCATGAATTGAATCATAAATCATGAATCGAATCATGAATCATGAATCATGCATTAAATCATGAATTATGAATTGATTCATGAATCATGAATCATGAATTGAATCATGAATCATGAATCATGAATTGAATCATGAATCATGAATCCTAAAATGAATCATGACTCATGAATGGAATCATGAATTCATGAATCATGAATTATGAATTGAATCATAAATCATGAAATGAATCATGAAATGAATCATGAATCATGAATTGAATCATGAATCATGAACTGAATCATGAATCATGATATATGAATTGAATCATGAGTCATGAATTGAATCATAAATTATGAATCGAATCATGAATCATGAATTGAATCATGAATCATGAATTTAATTATGAATTGAATCAATAATTGAATCATGAATTGAAACATGAATAATGAATTGAATCATGATTCATGAATCATGTATTGAATCATGAATCATGAATCATGAATTGAATCATGAATCATGAATTGAATCATGAATCATGAATTGAATCATGAATCATGAATCATGAATCGAATCATGAATCATAAATCATGAATTGATTCATGAATCATGAATTGAATCATGAATCATGAATCGAATCATGAATCATGAATCATGAATTAAATCATGAATCATGAATTGATTTATGAATCATGAATCATGAATTGAATCATGAATCATGAATCTTGAATTGAATCATGAATCATGAATCCTAAAATGAATCATGACTCATGAATGGAATCATGAATCATGAATTATGAATTGAATCATAAATCATGAAATGAATCATGAATCATGAATTGAATCATGAATCATGAACTGAATCATGAATCATGAATTATGAATTGATCCATGAATCATGAATTGAATCATAAATCATGAATCGAATCATGAATCATGAATTGAATCATAAATCATGAATCATGAATCATGAATTGAATCATGAATCATGATTTGAATCATGAATCATGAAATGAATCATGAATTGAATCATGAATTCAAAAATGAATCATGAATCGAATCATGAATCATGCGTTGAATCATGAATCATGAATCATGCATTGAATCATGAATCATGAATCATGAATTAAATCATGAATAATGAATTGAATTATGAATTGAATCATGAATTGAATTATGAATTGAATCAGGAATTGAAACATGAATTGAAAAAAGAATCATGAATCGAATCATGATTCATGAATAATGAATTGAATCATGAATCATTAATCATGAATCATGAATCGAATCATGAATCATATATCGAATCATGAATCATGAATTGAATCATAAATCATGAATCATGAATTGAATTATGAATCATGAATCATGAATTGAATTATGAATCACAAATCATGAATTGAATCATGAAATGAATCATGAATCATGCATTGAATCATGAATCATGAATTGAATCATGAATCATGAATTGAATCATGAATCATGAATTGAATCATGAATCATGAATCATGAATCGAATCATGAATCATGAATCATGAATTGATTCATGAATCATGAATTGAATCATGAATCATGAATCGAATCATGAATCATGAAGCATGAATTGAATCATGAATCATGAATCATGAATTGAATCATGAATCATGAATCCTAAAATGAATCATGACTCATGAATGGAATCATGAATTCATGAATCATGAATTATGAATTGAATCATAAATCATTAAATGAATCATGAAATGAATCATGAATCATGAATTGAATCATGAATCATGAACTGAATCATGAATCATGAATTATGAATTGAATCATGAGTTATGAATTGAATCATAAATTATGAATCGAATCATGAATCATGAATTGAATCATGAATCATGAATTTAATTATGAATTGAATCAAGAATTGAATCATGAATTGAAACATGAATAATGAATTGAATCATGATTCATGAATCATGTATTGAATCATGAATCATGAATCATGAATTGAATCATGAATCATGAATTGAATCATGAATCATGAATCATGAATCGAATCATGAATCATGAATTGATTCATGAATCATGAATTGAATCATGAATCATGAATTGAATCATGAATCATGAATCGAATCATGAATCATGAATCATGAATTAAATCATGAATCATGAATTGAATCATGAATTATGAATCATGAATTGAATCATGAATCATGAATCCTAAAATGAATCATGACTCATGAATTGAATC
>JAVHZZ010000178.1:0-183031 GCA_036250195.1 Mixophyes australis | reverse complement strand
ATTTAATTCATGATTCATGATTTATGATTCAATTTATGATTCATGATTCATGATTCATGATTTAATTCATGATTCATGATTCATGATTCAATTCATGATTCATGATTCGATTATTGATTCATGATTCAATTCATGATTCAATTCATGATTCAATTCATGATTCATGATTTAATTCATGATTCATGATTCAATTCATGATTCATGATTCATGATTCATTATTCGATTCATGATTCATGATTCATGATTCAATTCATGATTCATGATTCATGATTCATGATTCAATTCATGATTCATGTTTCGATTCATGATTCTTGATTCATGATTCATGATTCGATTCATGATTCATGATTCAATTCATGATTCATGATTCATGATTCATGATTCGATTCATGATTCATGATTCATGATTCATGATTCAATTCATGATTCATGATTCATGATTCAATTCATGATTCATGATTCATGATTCAATTCATGATTCATGATTCGATTCATGATTCATGATTCATGATTCGATTCATGATTCATGATTCGATTCATGATTCATGATTCATGATTCAATTCATGATTCATGATTCATGATTCAATTCATGATTCATGATTCGATTCATGATTCATGATTCATGAATCATGATTCATGATTCATGATTCGATTCATGATTCATGATTCGATTCATGATTCATGATTCATGATTCATGAATCATGATTCGATTCTTGATTCATGATTCAATTCATGATTCAATTCATGATTCATGATTCAATTCATGATTCATGATTCAATTCATGATTCATGATTCAATTCATGATTCATGATTCATGATTCATTATTCGATTCATGATTCATGATTCATGATTCAATTCATGATTCATGATTCAATTCATGATTCATGTTTCGATTCATGATTCTTGATTCATGATTCATGATTCAATTCATGATTCATGATTCATGATTCATTTCATGAATCATGATTCATGATTCATGATTTATGATTCGATTCATGATTCATGATTCAATTTATGATTCATAATTCATGATTCATGATTCGATTCATGATTCATGATTCATGATTCAATTCATGATTCAATTCATGATTCATGATTCATGATTCAATTCATGATTCATGATTCATTATTCAATTCATGATTCGTGATTCGATTCATGATTCATGATTTGATTCATGATTCATGATTCATGATTCAATTCATGATTCATGATTCATGATTCATGATTCGATTCATGATTCATGATTCATGATTCAATTCATGATTCAATTCATGATTCATGATTCATGATTCAATTCATGATTCATGATTCATGATTCAATTCATGATTCGTGATTCGATTCATGATTCATGATTCATGATTTGATTCATGATTCATGATTCATGATTCAATTCATGATTCATAATTCATGATTTATGATTCGATTCATGATTCATGATTCATGATTCAATTCATGATTCAATTCATGATTCATGATTCATGTTTCAATTCATGATTCATGATTCAATTCATGATTCGTGATTCGATTCATGATTCATGATTTGATTCATGATTCATGATTCATGATTCAATTCATGATTCATGATTCATGATTCAATTCATGATTCATGATTCATGATTCAATTCATGATTCATGATTCGATTCATGATTCATGATTCATGATTTGATTCATGATTCGTGATTCGATTCATGATTCATGATTCATGATTCATGATTCAATTCATGATTCATGATTCAATACATGATTCCTGATTCAATTCATGATTCGATTCATAATTCATGATTCAATTTATTATTTAATTCATGATTCATGATTCGATTCATGATTCATGATTCAATTCATGATTCAATTCATGATTTATGATTCGATTCATGATTCAATTCATGATTCATGATTCATGATTCGATTCATGATTCATGATTCAATTCATGATTCATAATTCATGATTCATGATTCAATTCATGATTCAATTCATGATTAATGATTCAATTCATGATTCAATTCATGATTCAATTCATGATTAATGATTCGATTCATGATTCAATTCATGATTCATGATTCATGATTCATGATTCGATTCATGATTCATGATTCAATTTATGATTCAATTCATGATTCATGATTCATGATTCGATTCATGGTTCATGATTCAATTTATGATTCATGATTCATGATTCTTGATTCAATTTATGATTCGTGATTTGATTCTTGATTCATGATTCAATTCATGATTCAATTCATGATTCATGATTTAATTCATGATTCATGATTCAATTCATGATTCATGATTCATTATTCGATTCATGATTCATAATTCATGATTCAATTCATGATTCATGATTCATGATTCATGATTCAATTCATGATTCATGTTTCGATTCATGATTCTTGATTCATGATTCATGATTCGATTCATGATTCATGATTCAATTCATGATTCATGATTCATGATTCATGATTCGATTCATGATTCATGATTCATGATTCATGATTCAATTCATGATTCATGATTCATGATTCAATTCATGATTCATGATTCATGATTCAATTCATGATTCATGATTCGATTCGTGATTCATGATTCATGATTCGATTCATGATTCATGATTCATTATTCAATTCATGATTCATGATTCATGATTCAATTCATGATTCATGATTCATGATTCAATTCATGATTCATGATTCAATTCATGATTCATAATTCATGATTCATGATTCAATTCATGATTCATGATTCATGATTCATGATTCGATTCATGATTCATGATTCATGATTCATGATTCAATTCATGATTCATGATTCATGATTCAATTCATGATTCATGATTCATGATTCAATTCATGATTCATGATTCATGATACAATTCATGATTCATGATTCGATTCATGATTCATGTTTTGATTCATGATTCATGATTCAATTCATGATTTATGATTCATGATTCAATTCATGATTCATGATTCATGATTCAATTCATGATTCATGATTCAATTCATAATTCAATTCATGATTCATGATTCATGATTCATGATTTATGATTCATGATTCATTATTCAATTCATGATTCAAGCTTCATGATTCAATTCATAATTCAATTCATGATTCATGATTCATGATTCAATTCATGATTCATGATTCATAATTAAAATCATGATTGAATTCATGATTCATGATTCATGATTCATGATTCAATTCATGATTCATTTCATGATTCATGATTCAATTTATGATTCATGATTCAACTCATGATTCAATTCATGATTCATGATTCGATTCATAATTCATGATTCATGATTCAATTCATGATTCATGATTCATGATATATGATTCAATTTATGATTCATGATTCAACTCATGATTCAATTCATGATTCATGATTCGATTCATGATTCATGATTCAATTCATGATTCATGATTCATGATTCATGATTCATGCTTCAATTCATGATTCATGATTCATGATTCAATTCATGATTCATGATTCATGATTCAATTCATGATTCATGATTCGATTCATGATTCATGATTCGATTTATGATTCATGATTCATGATTCATGATTCAATTCATGATTCATGATTCATGATTCAATTCATGATTCATAATTCATGATTCATGATTCAATTCATGATTCATGATTCATGATTCAATTCATGATTCATGATTCATGATTCAATTCATGATTCATAATTCACGATTCATGATTCAATTCATGATTAATGATTCAAATCATGATTCGATTCATGATTCAATTCATGATTCATAATTCACGATTCATGATTCAATTCATGATTAATGATTCAATTCATGATTCGATTCATGATTCAATTCATGATTCATGATTGGATTTATGATTCATGATTCGTGATTCAATTCATGATTCAATTCATGATTCATGATTCATGATTCGATTCATGATTCATGATTCAATTCATGATTCATGATTTATGATTCAATTTATGATTCATGATTCATGATTTATGATTCAATTCATGATTCATGATTCGATTCATGATTCATGATTCAATTCATGATTCATGATTTATGATTCAATTTATGATTCATGATTCATGATTCATGATTCAATTCATGATTCATGATTCGATTCATGATTCATGATTCGATTCATGATTCGATTCATGATTCATGATTCAATTCATGATTCATGATTCAATTCATGATTCATGATTCATGATTCATTATTCGATTCATGATTCATGATTCATGATTCATGACTCATGATTCATGATTCATGATTCATGATTCAATTCATGATTCATGTTTCGATTCATGATTCTTGATTCATGATTCATGATTCATGATTCATGATTCAATTCATGATTCATTATTCGATTCATGATTCATGATTCATGATTCAATTCATGATTCATGATTCAATTCATGATTCATGTTTCGATTCATGATTCATGATTCATGATTCAATTCATGATTCATGATTCGATTCATGATTCATGATTCAATTCATGATTCATGATTCATGATTCAATTCATAATTCATGATTCATGATTCAATTCATGATTCATGATTCAATTCATGATTCATGATTCATGATTCGATTCATGATTCATGATTCATGATTCGTGATTCAATTCATGATTCATGATTCAATTCATGATTCATGATTCATGATTCAATTCATGATTCATGATTCATGATTCAATTCATGATTCATGATTCGATTCATGATTCATGATTCGATTCATGATTCATGATTCATGATTCATGATTCAATTCATGATTCATGATTCATGATACAATTCATGATTCATGATTCAATTCATGATTCATGATTCATGATTCATGATTCAATTTATGATTCATGATTCAACTCATGATTCAATTCATGATTCATGATTCGATTCATGATTCATGATTCGATTCATGATTCATGATTCATGATTCAATTCATGATTCATGATTCATGATCCATGATTTAATTTATTATTTAATTCATGATTAATGATTCGATTCATGATTCATGATTCAATTCATGATTCAATTCATGATTTATGATTCGATTCATGATTCAATTCATGATTCATGATTCATGATTCGATTCATGATTCATGATTCAATTCATGATTCATAATTCATGATTCATGATTCAATTCATGATTCAATTCATGATTAATGATTCAATTCATGAATGAATTCATGATTCAATTCATGATTCATGATTCGATTCATGATTCAATTCATGATTCATGATTCATGATTCATGATTCGATTCATGATTCATGATTCAATTTATGATTCAATTCATGATTCATGATTCATGATTCGATTCATGGTTCATGATTCAATTCATAATTCATGATTTATGATTCAATTTATGATTCATGATTCATGATTCTTGATTCAATTCATGATTCATGATTTGATTCTTGATTCATGATTCAATTCATGATTCAATTCATGATTCATGATTCAATTCATGATTCATAATTCAATTCATGATTCATGATTCATTATTCGATTCATGATTCATAATTCATGATTCAATTCATGATTCATGATTCATGATTCATGATTCAATTCATGATTCATATTTCGATTCATGATTCTTGATTCATGATTCATGATTCAATTCATGATTCATGATTCATGATACATTATTCGATTCATGATTCATGATTCATGATTCAATTCATGATTTATGATTCATGATTCATGATTCAATTCATGATTCATGTTTCGATTCATGATTCTTGATTCATGATTCATGATTCGATTCATGATTCATGATTCAATTCATGATTCAATTCATGATTCATGATTCGATTCATGATTCATGATTCAATTCATGATTCATGATTCATGATTCAATTCATGATTCATGATTCATGATTCAATTCATGATTCATGATTCGATTCGTGATTCATGATTCATGATTCGATTCATGATTCATGATTCAATTCATGATTCATGATTCATGATTCAATTCATGATTCATGATTCAATTCATGATTCATAATTCATGATTCATGATTCAATTCATGATTCATGATTCGATTCATGATTCATGATTCATGATTCATGATTCATGATTCATGATTCAATTCATGATTCATGATTCATGATTCAATTCATGATTCATGATTCATGATACAATTCATGATTCATGATTCGATTCATGATTCATGTTTTGATTCATGATTCATGATTCAATTCATGATTTATGATTCATGATTCAATTCATGATTCATGATCCATGATTCAATTCATGATTCATGATTCAATTCATAATTCAATTCATGATTCATGATTCATGATTCATGATTTATGATTCATGATTCATTATTCAATTCATGATTCAAGATTCATGATTCAATTCATAATTCAATTCATGATTCATGATTCATGATTCATGATTCAATTCATGATTCATGATTCATAATTAAAATCATGATTCAATTCATGATTCATGATTCGATTCCTGATTCAAATCATGATTCATGATTGAATTCATGATTCATGATTCATGATTCATGATTCAATTCATGATTCATTTCATGATTCATGATTCAATTTATGATTCATGATTCAACTTATGATTCAATTCATTAATCATGATTCGATTCATAATTCATGATTCATGATTCAATTCATGATTCATTTCATGATTCATGATTCAATTTATGATTCATGATTCAACTCATGATTCAATTCATGATTCATGATTCGATTCATAATTCATGATTCATGATTCAACTCATGATTCAATTCATGATTCATGATATATGATTCAATTTACGATTCATGATTCAACTCATGATTCAATTCATGATTCATGATTCGATTCATGATTCATGATTCAATTCATGATTCATGATTCATGATTCAATTCATGATTCATGATTCGATTCATGATTCATGATTCGATTTATGATTCATGATTCATGATTCATGATTCAATTCATGATTCATGATTCATGATTCAATTCATGATTCATAATTCATGATTCATGATTCAATTCATGATTCATGATTCATGATTCAATTCATGATTCATGATTCATGATTCAATTCATGATTCATAATTCACGATTCATGATTCAATTCATGATTAATGATTCAATTCATGATTCGATTCATGATTCAATTCATGATTCATAATTCACGATTCATGATTCAATTCATGATTAATGATTCAATTCATGATTCGATTCATGATTCAATTCATGATTCATGATTGGATTTATGATTCATGATTCGTGATTCAATTCATGATTCAATTCATGATTCATGATTCATGATTCGATTCATGATTCATGATTCAATTCATGATTCATGACTTATGATTCAATTTATGATTCATGATTCATGATTTATGATTCAATTCATGATTCATGATTCGATTCATGATTCATGATTCAATTCATGATTCATGATTTATGATTCAATTTATGATTCATAATTCATGATTCATGATTCAATTCATGATTCATGATTCGATTCATGATTCATGATTCGATTCATGATTCGATTCATGATTCATGATTCAATTCATGATTCATGATTCAATTCATGATTCATGATTCATGATTCATTATTCGATTCATGATTCATGATTCATGATTCATGACTCATGATTCATGATTCATGATTCAATTCATGATTCATGTTTCGATTCATGATTCTTGATTCATGATTCATGATTCATGATTCATGATTCAATTCATGATTCATTATTCGATTCATGATTCATGATTCATGATTCAATTCATGATTCATGATTCAATTCATGATTCATGTTTCGATTCATGATTCATGATAAATGATTCAATTCATGATTCATGATTCGATTCATGATTCATGATTCAATTCATGATTCATGATTCATGATTCAATTCATGATTCATGATTCATGATTCAATTCATGATTCATGATTCAATTCATGATTCATGATTCATGATTCGATTCATGATTCATGATTCAATTCATGATTCATGATTCATGATTCAATTCATGATTCATGATACAATTCATGATTCATGATTCAATTCATGATTCATGATTCATGATTCATGATTCAATTTATGATTCATGATTCAACTCATGATTCAATTCATGATTCATGATTCGATTCATGATTCATGATTCGATTCATGATTCATGATTCATGATTCAATTCATGATTCATGATTCATGATTCATGATTCAATTTATTATTTAATTCATGATTCATGATTCGATTCATGATTCATGATTCAATTCATGATTCAATTCATGATTTATGATTCGATTCATGATTCAATTCATGATTCATGATTCATGATTCGATTCATGATTCATGATTCAATTCATGATTCATAATTCATGATTCATGATTCAATTCATGATTCAATTCATGATTAATGATTCAACTCATGATTCAATTCATGATTCAATTCATGATTCATGATTCGATTCATGATTCAATTCATGATTCATGATTCATGATTCATGATTCGATTCATGATTCATGATTCAATTTATGATTCAATTCATGATTCATGATTCATGATTCGATTCATGGTTCATGATTCAATTCATAATTCATGATTTATGATTCAATTTATGATTCATGATTCATGATTCTTGATTCAATTCATGATTCATGATTCGATTCTTGATTCATGATTCAATTCATGATTCAATTCATGATTCATGATTCAATTCATGATTCATGATTCAATTCATGATTCATGATTCATGATTCATTAGTCGATTCATGATTCATAATTCATGATTTAATTCATGATTCATGATTCATGATTCATGATTCAATTCATGATTCATATTTCGATTCATGATTCTTGATTCATGATTCATGATTCAATTCATGATTCATGATACATTATTCGATTCATGATTCATGATTCATGATTCAATTCATGATTCATGATTCAATTCATGATTCATGATTCGATTCGTGATTCATGATTTAATGATTCGATTCATGATTCATGATTCAATTCATGATTCATGATTCATGATTCAATTCATGATTCATGATTCAATTCATGATTCATAATTCATGATTCATGATTCAATTCATGATTCATGATTCGATTCATGATTCATGATTCATGATTCATGATTCGATTCATTAATTCATGATTCATGATTCATGATTCAATTCATGATTCATGATTCATGATTCAATTCATGATTCATGATTCATGATACAATTCATGATTCATGATTCGATTCATGATTCATGATTCGATTCATGATTCTTGTTTTGATTCATGATTCATGATTCAATTCATGATTTATGATTCATGATTCAATTCATGATTCATGATCCATGATTCAATTCATGATTCATGATTCAATACATAATTCAATTCATGATTCATGATTCATGATTCATGATTTATGATTCATGATTCATTATTCAATTCATGATTCAAGATTCATGATTCAATTCATAATTCAATTCATGATTCATGATTCATGATTCATGATTCAATTCATGATTCATGATTCATAATTAAAATCATGATTCAATTCATGATTCATGATTCAATTCCTGATTCAAATCATGATTCATGATTGAATTCATGATTCATGATTCATGATTCATGATTCAATTCATGATTCATTTCATGATTCATGATTCAATTTATGATTCATGATTTAACTCATGATTCAATTCATTAATCATGATTCGATTCATAATTCATGATTCATGATTCAATTCATGATTCATTTCATGATTCATGATTCAATTTATGATTCATGATTCAACTCGTGATTCAATTCATTATTCATGATTCGATTCATAATTCATGATTCATGATTCAACTCATGATTCAATTCATGATTCATGATATATGATTCAATTTATGATTCATGATTCAACTCATGATTCAATTCATGATTCATGATTCGATTCATGATTCATGATTCAATTCATGATTCATGATTCATGATTCATGATTCATGCTTTAATTCATGATTCATGATTTATGATTCAATTCATGATTCATGATTCATGATTCAATTCATGATTCATGATTCGATTCATGATTCATGATTCGATTTATGATTCATGATTCATGATTCAATTCATGATTCATGATTCATGATTCAATTCATGATTCATAATTCATGATTCATGATTCAATTCATGATTCATGATTCATGATTCAATTCATGATTCATGATTCATGATTCAATTCATGATTCATAATTCACGATTCATGATTCAATTCATGATTAATGATTCAATTCATGATTCGATTCATGATTCAATTCATGATTCATAATTCACGATTCATGATTCAATTCATGATTAATGATTCAATTCATGATTCGATTCATGATTCAATTCATGATTCATGATTGGATTTATGATTCATGATTCGTGATTCAATTCATGATTCAATTCATGATTCATGATTCATGATTCGATTCATGATTCATGATTCAATTCATGATTCATGATTTATGATTCAATTTATGATTCATGATTCATGATTTATGATTCAATTCATGATTCATGATTCGATTCATGATTCATGATTCAATTCATGATTCATGATTTATGATTCAATTTATGATTCATGATTCATGATTCATGATTCAATTCATGATTCATGATTCGATTCATGATTCATGATTCGATTCATGATTCGATTCATGATTCATGATTCAATTCATGATTCATGATTCAATTCATGATTCATGATTCAATTCATGATTCATGATTCATTATTCGATTCATGATTCATGATTCATGATTCATGACTCATGATTCATGATTCATGCTTCATGATTCAATTCATGATTCATGTTTCGATTCATGATTCTTGATTCATGATTCATGATTCATGATTCATGATTCAATTCATGATTCATTATTCGATTCATGATTCATGATTCAATTCATGATTCATGATTTAATTCATGATTCATGTTTCGATTCATGATTCATGATAAATGATTCAATTCATGATTCATGATTCGATTCATGATTCATGATTCAATTCATGATTCATGATTCATGATTCAATTCATGATTCATGATTCATGATTCAATTCATGATTCATGATTCAATTCATGATTCATGATTCATGATTCGATTCATGATTCATGATTCATGATTCATGATTCAATTCATGATTCATGATTCATGATTCAATTCATGATTCATGATTCATGATTCAATTCATGATTCATGATTCGATTCATGATTCATGATTCGATTCATGATTCATGATTCATGATTCATGATTCAATTCATGATTCATGATTCATGATTCAATTCATGATTCATGATTCATGATTCATGATTCAATTTATGATTCATGATTCAACTCATGATTCAATTCATGATTCATGATTCGATTCATGATTCATGATTCGATTCATGATTCATGATTCATGATTCAATTCATGATTCATGATTCATGATTCATGATTCATGATTCAATTTATTATTTAATTCATGATTCATGATTCGATTCATGATTCATGATTCAATTCATGATTTATGATTCGATTAATGATTCAATTCATGATTCATGATTCATGATTCGATTCATGATTCATGATTCAATTCATGATTCATAATTCATGATTCATGATTCAATTCATGATTCAATTCATGATTAATGATTCAATTCATGATTCAATTCATGATTCAATTCATGATTCATGATTCGATTCATGATTCAATTCATGATTCATGATTCATGATTCATGATTCGATTCATGATTCATGATTCAATTTATGATTCAATTCATGATTCATGATTCATGATTCGATTCATGGTTCATGATTCAATTCATAATTCATGATTTATGATTCAATTTATGATTCATGATTCCTGATTCAATTCATGATTAATGATTCGATTCTTGATTCATGATTCAATTCATGATTCAATTCATGATTCATGATTCAATTCATGATTCATGATTCAATTCATGATTCATGATTCAATTCATGATTCATGATTCATGATTCATTATTTGATTCATGATTCATAATTCATGATTTAATTCATGATTCATGATTCATGATTCATGATTCAATTCATGATTCATATTTCGATTCATGATTCTTGATTCATGATTCATGATTCAATTCATGATTCATGATTCATGATACATTATTCGATTCATGATTCATGATTCATGATTCAATTCATGATTTATGATTCATGATTCATGATTCAATTCATGATTCATGTTTCGATTCATGATTCTTGATTCATGATTCATGATTCGATTCATGATTCATGATTCAATTCATGATTCATGATTCATGATTCATGATTCGATTCATGATTCATGATTCATGATTCATGATTCAATTCATGATTCATGATTCATGATTCAATTCATGATTCATGATTCATGATTCAATTCATGATTCATGATTCGATTCGTGATTCATGATTCATGATTCGATTCATGATTCATGATTCATGATTCAATTCATGATTCATGATTCATGATTCAATTCATGATTCATGATTCAATTCATGATTCATGATTCATGATTCAATTCATGATTCATGATTCAATTCATGATTCATAATTCATGATTCATGATTCAATTCATGATTCATGATTCGATTCATGATTCATGATTCATGATTCATGATTCGATTCACGATTCATGATTCATGATTCATGATTTAATTCATGATTCATGATTCATGATTCAATTCATGATTCATGTTTTGATTCATGATTCATGATTCAATTCATGATTTATGATTCATGATTCAATTCATGATTCATGATCCATGATTCAATTCATGATTCATGATTCAATTCATAATTCAATTCATGATTCATGATTCATGATTCATGATTTATGATTCATGATTCATAATTCAATTCATGATTCATGATTCATGATTCATGATTCAATTCATGATTCATGATTCATAATTAAAATCATGATTCAATTCATGATTCATGATTCGATTCCTGATTCAAATCATGATTCATGATTGAATTCATGATTCATGATTCATGATTCATGATTCAATTCATGATTCATTTCATGATTCATGATTCAATTTATGATTCATGATTCAACTCATGATTCAATTCATGATTCATGATTCGATTCATAATTCATGATTCATGATTCAATTCATGATTCATGATTCATGATTCATGATTCAATTCATGATTCATGATTCGATTCATGATTCATGATTCAATTCATGATTCATGATTTATGATTCAATTTATTATTCATGATTCATGATTCATGATTCAATTCATGATTCATGATTCGATTCATGATTCATGATTCGATTCATGATTCGATTCATGATTCATGATTCAATTCATGATTCATGATTCAATTCATGATTCATGATTCATGATTCATTATTCGATTCATGATTCATGATTCATGATTCATGACTCATGATTCATGATTCATGATTCATGATTCAATTCATGATTCATGTTTCGATTCATGATTCTTGATTCATGATTCATGATTCATGATTCATGATTCAATTCATGATTCATTATTCGATTCATGATTCATGATTCATGATTCAATTCATGATTCATGATTCAATTCATGATTCATGTTTCGATTCATGATTCATGATTCATGATTCAATTCATGATTCATGATTCGATTCATGATTCATGATTCAATTCATGATTCATGATTCATGATTCAATTCATAATTCATGATTCATGATTCAATTCATGATTCATGATTCAATTCATGATTCATGATTCATGATTCGATTCATGATTCATGATTCATGATTCGTGATTCAATTCATGATTCATGATTCAATTCATGATTCATGATTCATGATTCAATTCATGATTCATGATTCATGATTCAATTCATGATTCATGATTCGATTCATGATTCATGATTCGATTCATGATTCATGATTCATGATTCATGATTCAATTCATGATTCATGATTCATGATACAATTCATGATTCATGATTCAATTCATGATTCATGATTCATGATTCATGATTCAATTTATGATTCATGATTCAACTCATGATTCAATTCATGATTCATGATTCGATTCATGATTCATGATTCGATTCATGATTCATGATTCATGATTCAATTCATGATTCATGATTCATGATCCATGATTTAATTTATTATTTAATTCATGATTAATGATTCGATTCATGATTCATGATTCAATTCATGATTCAATTCATGATTTATGATTCGATTCATGATTCAATTCATGATTCATGATTCATGATTCGATTCATGATTCATGATTCAATTCATGATTCATAATTCATGATTCATGATTCAATTCATGATTCAATTCATGATTAATGATTCAATTCATGAATGAATTCATGATTCAATTCATGATTCATGATTCGATTCATGATTCAATTCATGATTCATGATTCATGATTCGATTCATGATTCATGATTCAATTTATGATTCAATTCATGATTCATGATTCATGATTCGATTCATGGTTCATGATTCAATTCATAATTCATGATTTATGATTCAATTTATGATTCATGATTCATGATTCTTGATTCAATTCATGATTCATGATTTGATTCTTGATTCATGATTCAATTCATGATTCAATTCATGATTCATGATTCAATTCATGATTCATAATTCAATTCATGATTCATGATTCATTATTCGATTCATGATTCATAATTCATGATTCAATTCATGATTCATGATTCATGATTCATGATTCAATTCATGATTCATATTTCGATTCATGATTCTTGATTCATGATTCATGATTCAATTCATGATTCATGATTCATGATACATTATTCGATTCATGATTCATGATTCATGATTCAATTCATGATTTATGATTCATGATTCATGATTCAATTCATGATTCATGTTTCGATTCATGATTCTTGATTCATGATTCATGATTCGATTCATGATTCATGATTCAATTCATGATTCAATTCATGATTCGATTCATGATTCATGATTCATGATTCAATTCATGATTCATGATTCATGATTCAATTCATGATTCATGATTCATGATTCAATTCATGATTCATGATTCGATTCGTGATTCATGATTCATGATTCGATTCATGATTCATGATTCAATTCATGATTCATGATTCATGATTCAATTCATGATTCATGATTCAATTCATGATTCATAATTCATGATTCATGATTCAATTCATGATTCATGATTCGATTCATGATTCATGATTCATGATTCATGATTCATGATTCATGATTCAATTCATGATTCATGATTCATGATTCAATTCATGATTCATGATTCATGATACAATTCATGATTCATGATTCGATTCATGATTCATGTTTTGATTCATGATTCATGATTCAATTCATGATTTATGATTCATGATTCAATTCATGATTCATGATCCATGATTCAATTCATGATTCATGATTCAATTCATAATTCAATTCATGATTCATGATTCATGATTCATGATTTATGATTCATGATTCATTATTCAATTCATGATTCAAGATTCATGATTCAATTCATAATTCAATTCATGATTCATGATTCATGATTCATGATTCAATTCATGATTCATGATTCATAATTAAAATCATGATTCAATTCATGATTCATGATTCGATTCCTGATTCAAATCATGATTCATGATTGAATTCATGATTCATGATTCATGATTTATGATTCAATTCATGATTCATTTCATGATTCATGATTCAATTTATGATTCATGATTCAACTTATGATTCAATTCATTAATCATGATTCGATTCATAATTCATGATTCATGATTCAATTCATGATTCATTTCATGATTCATGATTCAATTTATGATTCATGATTCAACTCATGATTCAATTCATGATTCATGATTCGTTTCATAATTCATGATTCATGATTCAACTCATGATTCAATTCATGATTCATGATATATGATTCAATTTACGATTCATGATTCAACTCATGATTCAATTCATGATTCATGATTCGATTCATGATTCATGATTCAATTCATGATTCATGATTCATGATTCATGCTTCAATTCATGATTCATGATTCATGATTCAATTCATGATTCATGATTCATGATTCAATTCATGATTCATGATTCGATTCATGATTCATGATTCGATTTATGATTCATGATTCATGATTCATGATTCAATTCATGATTCATGATTCATGATTCAATTCATGATTCATAATTCATGATTCATGATTCAATTCATGATTCATGATTCATGATTCAATTCATGATTCATGATTCATGATTCAATTCATGATTCATAATTCACGATTCATGATTCAATTCATGATTAATGATTCAATTCATGATTCGATTCATGATTCAATTCATGATTCATAATTCACGATTCATGATTCAATTCATGATTAATGATTCAATTCATGATTCGATTCATGATTCAATTCATGATTCATGATTGGATTTATGATTCATGATTCGTGATTCAATTCATGATTCATGACTTATGATTCAATTTATGATTCATGATTCATGATTTATGATTCAATTCATGATTCATGATTCGATTCATGATTCATGATTCAATTCATGATTCATGATTTATGATTCAATTTATGATTCATAATTCATGATTCATGATTCAATTCATGATTCATGATTCGATTCATGATTCATGATTCGATTCATGATTCGATTCATGATTCATGATTCAATTCATGATTCATGATTCAATTCATGATTCATGATTCATGATTCATTATTCGATTCATGATTCATGATTCATGATTCATGACTCATGATTCATGATTCATGATTCAATTCATGATTCATGTTTCGATTCATGATTCTTGATTCATGATTCATGATTCATGATTCATGATTCAATTCATGATTCATTATTCGATTCATGATTCATGATTCATGATTCAATTCATGATTCATGATTCAATTCATGATTCATGTTTCGATTCATGATTCATGATAAATGATTCAATTCATGATTCATGATTCGATTCATGATTCATGATTCAATTCATGATTCATGATTCATGATTCAATTCATGATTCATGATTCATGATTCAATTCATGATTCATGATTCAATTCATGATTCATGATTCATGATTCGATTCATGATTCATGATTCAATTCATGATTCATGATTCATGATTCAATTCATGATTCATGATTCATGATACAATTCATGATTCATGATTCAATTCATGATTCATGATTCATGATTCATGATTCAATTTATGATTCATGATTCAACTCATGATTCAATTCATGATTCATGATTCGATTCATGATTCATGATTCGATTCATGATTCATGATTCATGATTCAATTCATGATTCATGATTCATGATTCATGATTCAATTTATTATTTAATTCATGATTCATGATTCGATTCATGATTCATGATTCAATTCATGATTCAATTCATGATTTATGATTCGATTCATGATTCAATTCATGATTCATGATTCATGATTCGATTCATGATTCATGATTCAATTCATGATTCATAATTCATGATTCATGATTCAATTCATGATTCAATTCATGATTAATGATTCAATTCATGATTCAATTCATGATTCAATTCATGATTCATGATTCGATTCATGATTCAATTCATGATTCATGATTCATGATTCATGATTCGATTCATGATTCATGATTCAATTTATGATTCAATTCATGATTCATGATTCATGATTCGATTCATGGTTCATGATTCAATTCATAATTCATGATTTATGATTCAATTTATGATTCATGATTCATGATTCTTGATTCAATTCATGATTCATGATTCGATTCTTGATTCATGATTCAATTCATGATTCAATTCATGATTCATGATTCAATTCATGATTCATGATTCAATTCATGATTCATGATTCATGATTCATTAGTCGATTCATGATTCATAATTCATGATTTAATTCATGATTCATGATTCTTGATTCATGATTCATGATTCAATTCATCATTCATGATACATTATTCGATTCATGATTCATGATTCATGATTCAATTCATGATTCATGATTCATGATTCAATTCATGATTCATGATTCGATTCGTGATTCATGATTTAATGATTTGATTCATGATTCATGATTCAATTCATGATTCATGATTCATGATTCAATTCATGATTCATGATTCAATTCATGATTCATAATTCATGATTCATGATTCAATTCATGATTCATGATTCGATTCATGATTCATGATTCATGATTCATGATTCGATTCATTAATTCATGATTCATGATTCATGATTCAATTCATGATTCATGATTCATGATTCAATTCATGATTCATGATTCATGATACAATTCATGATTCATGATTCGATTCATGATTCATGATTCGATTCATGATTATTGTTTTGATTCATGATTCATGATTCAATTCATGATTTATGATTCATGATTCAATTCATGATTCATGATCCATGATTCAATTCATGATTCATGATTCAATTCATAATTCAATTCATGATTCATGATTCATGATTCATGATTTATGATTCATGAATTATTATTCAATTCATGATTCAAGATTCATGATTCAATTCATAATTCAATTCATGATTCATGATTCATGATTCATGATTCAATTCATGATTCATGATTCATAATTAAAATCATGATTCAATTCATGATTCATGATTCAATTCCTGATTCAAATCATGATTCATGATTGAATTCATGATTCATGATTCATGATTCATGATTCAATTCATGATTCATTTCATGATTCATGATTCAATTTATGATTCATGATTTAACTCATGATTCAATTCATTAATCATGATTCGATTCATAATTCATGATTCATGATTCAATTCATGATTCATTTCATGATTCATGATTCAATTTATGATTCATGATTCAACTCGTGATTCAATTCATTATTCATGATTCGATTCATAATTCATGATTCATGATTCAACTCATGATTCAATTCATGATTCATGATTCATGATTCATGATTCATGCTTTAATTCATGATTCATGATTTATGATTCAATTCATGATTCATGATTCATGATTCAATTCATGATTCATAATTCATGATTCATGATTCAATTCATGATTCATGATTCATGATTCAATTCATGATTCATGATTCATGATTCAATTCATGATTCATAATTCACGATTCATGATTCAATTCATGATTAATGATTCAATTCATGATTCGATTCATGATTCAATTCATGATTCATAATTCACGATTCATGATTCAATTCATGATTAATGATTCAATTCATGATTCGATTCATGATTCAATTCATGATTCATGATTGGATTTATGATTCATGATTCGTGATTCAATTCATGATTCATGACTTATGATTCAATTTATGATTCATGATTCATGATTTATGATTCAATTCATGATTCATGATTCGATTCATGATTCATGATTCAATTCATGATTCATGATTTATGATTCAATTTATGATTCATAATTCATGATTCATGATTCAATTCATGATTCATGATTCGATTCATGATTCATGATTCGATTCATGATTCGATTCATGATTCATGATTCAATTCATGATTCATGATTCAATTCATGATTCATGATTCATGATTCATTATTCGATTCATGATTCATGATTCATGATTCATGACTCATGATTCATGATTCATGATTCAATTCATGATTCATGTTTCGATTCATGATTCTTGATTCATGATTCATGATTCATGATTCATGATTCAATTCATGATTCATTATTCGATTCATGATTCATGATTCATGATTCAATTCATGATTCATGATTCAATTCATGATTCATGTTTCGATTCATGATTCATGATAAATGATTCAATTCATGATTCATGATTCGATTCATGATTCATGATTCAATTCATGATTCATGATTCATGATTCAATTCATGATTCATGATTCATGATTCAATTCATGATTCATGATTCAATTCATGATTCATGATTCATGATTCGATTCATGATTCATGATTCAATTCATGATTCATGATTCATGATTCAATTCATGATTCATGATTCATGATACAATTCATGATTCATGATTCAATTCATGATTCATGATTCATGATTCATGATTCAATTTATGATTCATGATTCAACTCATGATTCAATTCATGATTCATGATTCGATTCATGATTCATGATTCGATTCATGATTCATGATTCATGATTCAATTCATGATTCATGATTCATGATTCATGATTCAATTTATTATTTAATTCATGATTCATGATTCGATTCATGATTCATGATTCAATTCATGATTCAATTCATGATTTATGATTCGATTCATGATTCAATTCATGATTCATGATTCATGATTCGATTCATGATTCATGATTCAATTCATGATTCATAATTCATGATTCATGATTCAATTCATGATTCAATTCATGATTAATGATTCAATTCATGATTCAATTCATGATTCAATTCATGATTCATGATTCGATTCATGATTCAATTCATGATTCATGATTCATGATTCATGATTCGATTCATGATTCATGATTCAATTTATGATTCAATTCATGATTCATGATTCATGATTCGGTTCATGGTTCATGATTCAATTCATAATTCATGATTTATGATTCAATTTATGATTCATGATTCATGATTCTTGATTCAATTCATGATTCATGATTCGATTCTTGATTCATGATTCAATTCATGATTCAATTCATGATTCATGATTCAATTCATGATTCATGATTCAATTCATGATTCATGATTCATGATTCATTAGTCGATTCATGATTCATAATTCATGATTTAATTCATGATTCATGATTCATGATTCATGATTCAATTCATGATTCATATTTCGATTCATGATTCTTGATTCATGATTCATGATTCAATTCATGATTCATGATACATTATTCGATTCATGATTCATGATTCATGATTCAATTCATGATTCATGATTCATGATTCAATTCATGATTCATGATTCGATTCGTGATTCATGATTTAATGATTCGATTCATGATT
The DNA here is from genome assembly GCA_036250195.1 of Mixophyes australis. Lineage (NCBI taxonomy): Eukaryota > Metazoa > Chordata > Amphibia > Anura > Limnodynastidae > Mixophyes > Mixophyes australis. The sequence goes on along the minus strand of JAVHZZ010000178.1, from coordinate 162,002 downwards.
CATGATTCAATTCATGATTCATGATTCATGATTCAATTCATGATTCATGATTCAATTCATGATTCATAATTCATGATTCATGATTCAATTCATGATTCATGATTCGATTCATGATTCATGATTCATGATTCATGATTCGATTCATTAATTCATGATTCATGATTCATGATTCAATTCATGATTCATGATTCATGATTCAATTCATGATTCATGATTCATGATACAATTCATGATTCATGATTCGATTCATGATTCATGATTCGATTCATGATTCTTGTTTTGATTCATGATTCATGATTCAATTCATGATTTATGATTCATGATTCAATTCATGATTCATGATCCATGATTCAATTCATGATTCATGATTCAATTCATAATTCAATTCATGATTCATGATTCATGATTCATGATTTATGATTCATGATTCATTATTCAATTCATGATTCAAGATTCATGATTCAATTCATAATTCAATTCATGATTCATGATTCATGATTCATGATTCAATTCATGATTCATGATTCATAATTAAAATCATGATTCAATTCATGATTCATGATTCAATTCCTGATTCAAATCATGATTCATGATTGAATTCATGATTCATGATTCATGATTCATGATTCAATTCATGATTCATTTCATGATTCATGATTCAATTTATGATTCATGATTTAACTCATGATTCAATTCATTAATCATGATTCGATTCATAATTCATGATTCATGATTCAATTCATGATTCATTTCATGATTCATGATTCAATTTATGATTCATGATTCAACTCGTGATTCAATTCATTATTCATGATTCGATTCATAATTCATGATTCATGATTCAACTCATGATTCAATTCATGATTCATGATATATGATTCAATTTATGATTCATGATTCAACTCATGATTCAATTCATGATTCATGATTCGATTCATGATTCATGATTCAATTCATGATTCATGATTCATGATTCATGATTCATGCTTTAATTCATGATTCATGATTTATGATTCAATTCATGATTCATGATTCATGATTCAATTCATGATTCATGATTCGATTCATGATTCATGATTCGATTTATGATTCATGATTCATGATTCAATTCATGATTCATGATTCATGATTCAATTCATGATTCATAATTCATGATTCATGATTCAATTCATGATTCATGATTCATGATTCAATTCATGATTCATGATTCATGATTCAATTCATGATTCATAATTCACGATTCATGATTCAATTCATGATTAATGATTCAATTCATGATTCGATTCATGATTCAATTCATGATTCATGATTGGATTTATGATTCATGATTCGTGATTCAATTCATGATTCAATTCATGATTCATGATTCATGATTCGATTCATGATTCATGATTCAATTCATGATTCATGATTTATGATTCAATTTATGATTCATGATTCATGATTTATGATTCAATTCATGATTCATGATTCGATTCATGATTCATGATTCAATTCATGATTCATGATTTATGATTCAATTTATGATTCATGATTCATGATTCATGATTCAATTCATGATTCATGATTCGATTCATGATTCATGATTCGATTCATGATTCGATTCATGATTCATGATTCAATTCATGATTCATGATTCAATTCATGATTCATGATTCAATTCATGATTCATGATTCATTATTCGATTCATGATTCATGATTCATGATTCATGACTCATGATTCATGATTCATGCTTCATGATTCAATTCATGATTCATGTTTCGATTCATGATTCTTGATTCATGATTCATGATTCATGATTCATGATTCAATTCATGATTCATTATTCGATTCATGATTCATGATTCAATTCATGATTCATAATTCAATTCATGATTCATGTTTCGATTCATGATTCATGATAAATGATTCAATTCATGATTCATGATTCGATTCATGATTCATGATTCAATTCATGATTCATGATTCATGATTCAATTCATGATTCATGATTCATGATTCAATTCATGATTCATGATTCAATTCATGATTCATGATTCATGATTCGATTCATGATTCATGATTCATGATTCATGATTCAATTCATGATTCATGATTCATGATTCAATTCATGATTCATGATTCATGATTCAATTCATGATTCATGATTCGATTCATGATTCATGATTCGATTCATGATTCATGATTCATGATTCATGATTCAATTCATGATTCATGATTCATGATTCAATTCATGATTCATGATTCATGATTCATGATTCAATTTATGATTCATGATTCAACTCATGATTCAATTCATGATTCATGATTCGATTCATGATTCATGATTCGATTCATGATTCATGATTCATGATTCAATTCATGATTCATGATTCATGATTCATGATTCATGATTCAATTTATTATTTAATTCATGATTCATGATTCGATTCATGATTCATGATTCAATTCATGATTTATGATTCGATTAATGATTCAATTCATGATTCATGATTCATGATTCGATTCATGATTCATGATTCAATTCATGATTCATAATTCATGATTCATGATTCAATTCATGATTCAATTCATGATTAATGATTCAATTCATGATTCAATTCATGATTCAATTCATGATTCATGATTCGATTCATGATTCAATTCATGATTCATGATTCATGATTCATGATTCGATTCATGATTCATGATTCAATTTATGATTCAATTCATGATTCATGATTCATGATTCGATTCATGGTTCATGATTCAATTCATAATTCATGATTTATGATTCAATTTATGATTCATGATTCTTGATTCAATTCATGATTCATGATTCGATTCTTGATTCATGATTCAATTCATGATTCAATTCATGATTCATGATTCAATTCATGATTCATGATTCAATTCATGATTCATGATTCAATTCATGATTCATGATTCATGATTCATTATTTGATTCATGATTTATAATTCATGATTTAATTCATGATTCATGATTCATGATTCATGATTCAATTCATGATTCATATTTCGATTCATGATTCTTGATTCATGATTCATGATTCAATTCATGATTCATGATTCATGATACATTATTCGATTCATGATTCATGATTCATGATTCAATTCATGATTTATGATTCATGATTCATGATTCAATTCATGATTCATGTTTCGATTCATGATTCTTGATTCATGATTCATGATTCGATTCATGATTCATGATTCAATTCATGATTCATGATTCATGATTCATGATTCGATTCATGATTCATGATTCATGATTCATGATTCAATTCATGATTCATGATTCATGATTCAATTCATGATTCATGATTCATGATTCAATTCATGATTCATGATTCGATTCGTGATTCATGATTCATGATTCGATTCATGATTCATGATTCAATTCATGATTCATGATTCATGATTCAATTCATGATTCATGATTCAATTCATGATTCATGATTCATGATTCAATTCATGATTCATGATTCAATTCATGATTCATAATTCATGATTCATGATTCAATTCATGATTCATGATTCGATTCATGATTCATGATTCATGATTCATGATTTAATTCATGATTCATGATTCATGATTCAATTCATGATTCATGTTTTGATTCATGATTCATGATTCAATTCATGATTTATGATTCATGATTCAATTTATTAATTCATGATTCATGATTCAATTCATGATTCATGATTCATGATTCATGATTCATGATTCATGATTCAATTCATGATTCATGATTCGATTCATGATTCATGATTCAATTCATGATTCATGATTCATGATTCAATTCATTAATTCATGATTCATGATTCAATTCATGATTCATGATTCATGATTCGATTCATGATTCATGATTCATAATTCATGATTCAATTCATGATTCATGATTCAATTCATGATTCATGATTCATGATTCAATTCATGATTCATGATTCATGATTCAATTCATGATTCATGATTCATGATTTAATTCATGATTCATGATTCATAATTCATGATTCATGATTCAATTCATGATTCATGATTCAATTCATGATTAATGATTCAATTCATGATTCGATTCATGATTCAATTCATAATTCATGATTCGATTTATGATTCATGATTCATGATTCAATTCATGATTCATGATTCAATTCATGATTCAATTCATGATTCAATTCATGATTCATGATTCGATTCATGATTCATGATTCGATTCATAATTCATGATACAATTCATGATTCATGATTCATGATTCAATTCATGATTCATGATTCATGATTCAATTCATGATTCATAATTCAATTCATGATTCATGATTCATGATTCGATTCATGATTCATGATTCATGATTCATGATTCAATTCATGATTCATGATTCAATTCATGATTCATAATTCATGATTCAATTCATGATTCATGATTCACGATTCAATTCATGATTCATAATTCATGATTCATGATTCAATTCTTGATTCATGATTCGATTCCTGATTCGATTCATGATTCATAATTCAATTCATGATTCATGATTCATGATTCATTTCATGATTCATGATTCATGATTCAATTCATGATTCATGATACAATTCATGATTCATGATTCAATTCATGATTCATTATTCGATTCATGATTCATGATTCATGATTCAATTCATGATTCATGATTCAATTCATGATTCATGTTTCGATTCATGATTCATGATAAATGATTCAATTCATGATTCATGATTCGATTCATGATTCATGATTCAATTCATGATTCATGATTCATGATTCAATTCATGATTCATGATTCATGATTCAATTCATGATTCATGATTCAATTCATGATTCATGATTCATGATTCGATTCATGATTCATGATTCAATTCATGATTCATGATTCATGATTCAATTCATGATTCATGATTCATGATACAATTCATGATTCATGATTCAATTCATGATTCATGATTCATGATTCATGATTCAATTTATGATTCATGATTCAACTCATGATTCAATTCATGATTCATGATTCGATTCATGATTCATGATTCGATTCATGATTCATGATTCATGATTCAATTCATGATTCATGATTCATGATTCATGATTCAATTTATTATTTAATTCATGATTCATGATTCGATTCATGATTCATGATTCAATTCATGATTCAATTCATGATTTATGATTCGATTCATGATTCAATTCATGATTCATGATTCATGATTCGATTCATGATTCATGATTCAATTCATGATTCATAATTCATGATTCATGATTCAATTCATGATTCATGTTTCGATTCATGATTCTTGATTCATGATTCATGATTCAATTCATGATTTATGATTCATTATTCATTATTCGATTCATGATTCATGATTCATAATTCATGATTCAATTCATGATTCATGATTCAATTCATGATTCATGATTCATGATTCGATTCATGATTCATGATTCATAATTCATGATTCAATTCATGATTCATGATTCATGATTCAATTCATGATTCATGATTCATGATTCAATTCATGATTCATGATTCATGATTCAATTCATGATTCATAATTCATGATTCATGATTCAATTCATGATTCATGATTCGATTCATGATTCATGATTCATGATTCATGATTCAATTCATGATTCATGATTCATGATTCAATTCATGATTCATGATTCATGATACAATTCATGATTCATGATTCGATTCATGATTCGATTCATGATTCATGATTCAATTCATGATTCATGATTCAATTCATAATTCATGATTCAAGATTCAATTCATGATTCATGATTCAATTCATAATTCAATTCATGATTCATGATTCATGATTCATGATTTATGATTCATGATTCATGATTCCATTCATGATTCAAGATTCATGATTCAATTCATAATTCAATTCATGATTCATGATTCATGATTCATGATTCAATTCATGATTCATGATTCATAATTAAAATCATGATTCAATTCATGATTCATTATTCGATTCCTGATTCAAATCATGATTCATGATTGAATTCATGATTCATGATTCATGATTCAATTCATGATTCATGAATCATGATTCAATTCATGATTCATGATTCGATTCATGATTCATGATTCAATTCATGATTCATGATTCATGATTCATGATTCGATTTATGATTCATGATTCATGATTCATGATTCAATTCATGATTCATGATTCATGATTCAATTCATGATTCATAATTCATGATTCATGATTCAATTCATGATTCATGATTCATGATTCAATTCATGATTCATGATTCATGATTCAATTCATGATTCATGATTCATGATTCAATTCATGATTCATGATTCGATTTATGATTCATGATTCATGATTCATGATTCAATTCATGATTCATGATTCATGATTCAATTCATGATTCATAATTCATGATTCATGATTCAATTCATGATTCATGATTCATGATTCAATTCATGATTCATGATTCATGATTCAATTCATGATTAATCATTCAATTCATGATTCGATTCATGATTCAATTCATGATTCATGATTGGATTTATGATTCATGATTCATGATTCAATTCATGATTCATGATTCAATTCATGATTCATGATTCGATTCATGATTCATGATTCAATTCATGATTCAATTCATGATTCATAATTCATGATTTGATTCATGATTTATGATTCAATTTATGATTCATGATTCATGATTCATGATTCGATTCATGATTCATGATTCGATTCATGATTCATGATTCAATTCATGATTCGATCCATGATTCATGATTCAATTCATGATTCATGATTCAAATCATGATTCATGATTCAATTCATGATTCATGTTTCGATTCATGATTCATGATTCATGATTCAATTCATAATTCATGATTCGATTCATGATTCATGATTCATGTATCGATTCATGATTCATGATTTATGATTCATGATTCATGATTCCATTCATGATTCAAGATTCATGATTCAATTCATAATTCAATTCATGATTCATGATTCATGATTCATGATTCAATTCATGAATTATGATTCATGATTCAATTCATGAATTATGATTCATGATTCAATTCATGATTCATGATTCATGATAAAATTCATGATTCATGATTCGACTCATGATTCATGATTCATGATTCATGATTCATGATTCATGATTCAATTCATGATTCATGATTCATGATTCGATTCATGATTCATGATTCATGATTCGATTCATGATTCATGATTCATAATTCATGATTCAATTCATGATTCATGATTCATGATTCAATTCATGATTCATGATTCAATTCATGATTCATGATTCATGATTCAATTCATGATTCATAATTCATGATTCATGATTCAATTCATGATTCAAGATTCGATTCATGATTCATGATTCATGATTCATGATTCGATTCATGATTCATGATTCATGATTCATGATTCAATTCATGATTCATGATTCATGATTCAATTCATGATTCATAATTCATGATACAATTCATGATTCATGATTCGATTCATGATTCATGATTCGATTCATAATTCATGATTCAATTCATGATTCATGATTCATGATTCAATTCATGATTCATGATTCATGATTCAATTCATGATTCATGATTCATGATTCAATTCATGATTCATGATTCAATTCATAATTCAATTCATGATTCATGATTCATGATTCATGATTTATGATTCATGATTCATGATTCCATTCATGATTCAAGATTCATGATTCAATTCATAATTCAATTCATGATTCATGATTCATGATTCATGATTCAATTCATGATTCATGATTCATAATTAAAATCATGATTCAATTCATGATTCATGATTCGATTCCTGATTCAAATCATGATTCATGATTGAATTCATGATTCATGATTCATGATTCAATTCATGATTCATGAATCATGATTCAATTCATGATTCATGATTCGATTCATGATTCATGATTCAATTCATGATTCATGATTCATGATTCATGATTCATGATTCAATTCATGATTCATGATTCATGATTCAATTCATGATTCATGATTCATGATTCAATTCATGATTCATGATTCGATTCATGATTCATGATTCGATTTATGATTCATGATTCATGATTCATGATTCAATTCATGATTTATGATTCATGATTCAATTCATGATTCATAATTCATGATTCATGATTAAATTCATGATTCATGATTCATGATTCAATTCATGATTCATGATTCATGATTCAATTCATGATTCATAATTCATGATTCATGATTCAATTCATGATTAATGATTCAATTCATGATTCGATTCATGATTCGATTCATGATTCATGATTCGATTCATGATTCATGATTCAATTCATGATTCGATCCATGATTCATGATTCAATTCATGATTCATGATTCAAATCATGATTCATGATTCAATTCATGATTCATGTTTCGATTCATGATTCATGATTCATGATTCAATTCATAATTCATGATTCGATTCATGATTCATGATTCATGTATCGATTCATGATTCATGATTTATGATTCATGATTCATGATTCCATTCATGATTCAAGATTCATGATTCAATTCATAATTCAATTCATGATTCATGATTCATGATTCATGATTCAATTCATGAATTATGATTCATGATTCAATTCATGAATTATGATTCATGATTCAATTCATGATTCATGATTCATGATTCAATTCATGATTCATGATTCGACTCATGATTCATGATTCATGATTCATGATTCATGATTCATGATTCAATTCATGATTCATGATTCATGATTCGATTCATGATTCATGATTCATGATTCGATTCATGATTCATGATTCATAATTCATGATTCAATTCATGATTCATGATTCATGATTCAATTCATGATTCATGATTCAATTCATGATTCATGATTCATGATTCAATTCATGATTCATAATTCATGATTCATGATTCAATTCATGATTCAAGATTCGATTCATGATTCATGATTCATGATTCATGATTCGATTCATGATTCATGATTCATGATTCATGATTCAATTCATGATTCATGATTCATGATTCAATTCATGATTCATAATTCATGATACAATTCATGATTCATGATTCGATTCATGATTCATGATTCGATTCATAATTCATGATTCAATTCATGATTCATGATTCATGATTCAATTCATGATTCATGATTCATGATTCAATTCATGATTCATGATTCATGATTCAATTCATGATTCATGATTCAATTCATAATTCAATTCATGATTCATGATTCATGATTCATGATTTATGATTCATGATTCATGATTCCATTCATGATTCAAGATTCATGATTCAATTCATAATTCAATTCATGATTCATGATTCATGATTCATGATTCAATTCATGATTCATGATTCATAATTAAAATCATGATTCAATTCATGATTCATGATTCGATTCCTGATTCAAATCATGATTCATGATTGAATTCATGATTCATGATTCATGATTCAATTCATGATTCATGAATCATGATTCAATTCATGATTCATGATTCGATTCATGATTCATGATTCAATTCATGATTCATGATTCATGATTCATGATTCATGATTCAATTCATGATTCATGATTCATGATTCAATTCATGATTCATGATTCATGATTCAATTCATGATTCATGATTCGATTCATGATTCATGATTCGATTTATGATTCATGATTCATGATTCATGATTCAATTCATGATTTATGATTCATGATTCAATTCATGATTCATAATTCATGATTCATGATTAAATTCATGATTCATGATTCATGATTCAATTCATGATTCATGATTCATGATTCAATTCATGATTCATAATTCATGATTCATGATTCAATTCATGATTAATGATTCAATTCATGATTCGATTCATGATTCAATTCATGATTCATGATTGGATTTATGATTCATGATTCATGATTCAATTCATGATTCATGATTCAATTCATGATTCAATTCATGATTCATGATTCGATTCATGATTCATGATTCAATTCATGATTCAATTCATGATTCATAATTCATGATTCGATTCATGATTCATGATTCAATTCATGATTCATGATTTATGATTCAATTTATGATTCATGATTCATGATTCATGATTCAATTTATGATTCATGATTCGATTCATGATTCATGATTAAATTCATGATTCGATCCATGATTCATGATTCAATTCATGATTCATGATTCAATTCAAAATTCAAGATTCATAATTCGATTTATGATTCATGATTCATGATTCATGATTCAATTCATGATTCATGATTCATGATTCATGATTCAATTCATGATTCATGTTTCGATTCATGATTCTTGATTCATGATTCATGATTCAATTCATGATTCATAATTCAATTCAAAATTCAAGATTCATTATTCAATTCATGATTCATGATTCATGATTCATGATTCAATTCATGATTCATTATTCGATTCATGATTCATGATTCAATTCATGATTCATGATTCAATTCATGATTCATGATTCAATTCATGATTCATGTTTCGATTCATGATTCATGATTCATGATTCAATTCATGATTCATGATTCGATTCATGATTCATGATTCGATTCATGATTCATGATTCATGATTCAATTCATGATTCATGATTCATGATTCAATTCATGATTCATGATTCAATTCATAATTCATGATTCATTATTCAATTCATGAATTATGATTCAATTCATAATTCAATTCATAATTCATGATTCATGATTCATGATTTATGATTCATGATTCATGATTCCATTCATGATTCAAGATTCATGATTCAATTCATAATTCAATTCATGATTCATGATTCATGATTCATGATTCAATTCATGATTCATGAATCATGATTCAATTCATGATTCAATTCATGATTCATTTCATGATTCATGATTCAATTTATGATTCATGATTCAACTCATGATTTAAATCATGATTCATGATTCGATTCATAATTCATGATTCATGATTCAATTCATGAATCATGATTCATGATTCATGATTCATGATTCAATTTATGATTCATGATTCAATTCATGATTCATGATTCAATACATGATTCATGATTCATGATTCATGATTCATGATTCAATTTATGATTCATAATTCAACTCATGATTCAATTCATGATTCATGATTCGATTCATGATTCATGATTCAATTCATGATTCATGATTCATGATTCATGATTCATGATTCAATTCATGATTCATGATTCATGATTCAAATCATTATTCATGATTCATGATTCAATTCATGATTCATGATTCGATTCATGATTCAATTCATGATTCATGATTCATGATTCAAATCATGATTCATGATTCAATTCATGATTCATGAATCATGATTCAATTCATGATTCAATTCATGATTCAATTCATGATTCAATTCATGATTCATTTCATGATTCATGATTCAATTTATGATTCATGATTCAACTCATGATTTAAATCATGATTCATGATTCGATTCATAATTCATGATTCATGATTCAATTCATGATTCATGATTCAATACATGATTCATGATTCATGATTCATGATTCATGATTCAATTCATGATTCATGATTCAGCTCATGATTCAATTCATGATTCATGATTCGATTCATGATTCATGATTCAATTCATGATTCATGATTCATGATTCATGATTCATGATTCAATTCATGATTCATGATTCATGATTCAATTCATTATTCATGATTCATGATTCAATTCATGATTCATGATTCGATTCATGATTCATGATTCGATTTATGATTCATGATTCATGATTCATGATTCAATTCATGATTCATGATTCATGATTCAATTCATGATTCATAATTCATGATTCATGATTCAATTCATGATTCATGATTCAATTCATGATTCATGATTCATGATTCATGATTCAATTTATGATTCATGATTCAACTCATGATTCAATTCATGATTCATGATTCGATTCATGATTCATGATTCGATTCATGATTCATGATTCATGATTCAATTCATGATTCATGATTCATGATTCATGATTCAATTCATTATTCATGACTCATGATTCATTTCATGATTCATAATTCAATTCATGATTCGATTAGTTATTCAATTCATGATACATGATTCAAATAATGTTTCAATTCATGATACATGATTCGATTCATGATTCATGATTCAATTCATGATTCATGATTCATGATTCGATTCATGATTCATGATTCATGATTCAATTCATTAATTCATGATTCATGATTCAATTCATGATTCATGATTCATGATTCAATTCATGATTCATGATTCGATTCATGATTCATGATTCATGATTCAATTCATGATTCATGATTCGATTCATGATTCATGATTCAATTCATTAATTCATGATTCATGATTCAATTCATGATTCATGATTCATGATTCAATTCATGATTCATGATTCGATTCATGATTCATGATTCATGATTCGATTCATGATTCATGATACATGATTCATGATTCAATTCATGATTCATGATTCATGATTCAATTCATGATTCATGATTCATGATACAATTCATGATTCATAATTCAATTCATGATTCATGATTCATTATTCATTTCATGATTCATGATTCATGATTCAATTCATGATTCATGATTCAATTCATAATTCAATTCATGATTCATGAATCATGATTCATGATTCATGATTTATGATTCATGATTCATGATTCATGATTTATGATTCATGATTCATGATTCATGATTTATGATTCATGATTCATGATTCAATTCATGATTCAAGATTCATGATTCAATTCATAATTCAATTCATGATTCATGATTCATGATTCATGATTCAATTCATGATTCATGATTCATAATTAAAATCATGATTCAATTCATGATTCATGATTGAATTCATGATTCAATTTCTGATTCAATTCATGATTCATGATTCGATTTATGATTCATGATTGAATTCATGATTCGATTTATGATTCATGATTGAATTCATGATTCGATTCCTGATTCAATTCATGATTCATGATTCAATTCATGATTCATGATTCATGATTCATGATTCGATTCTAGATTCATGATTCAATTCATGATTCATGATACATGATTCGATTCATGATTCATGATTCAATTCATGATTCATGATTCATGATTCAATTCATTATTCATGACTCATGTTTCAATTCATGATTCATAATTCGATTCATGATTCATGATTCAATTCATGATTCATGATTCGATTCATGATTCATGATTCATGATTCAATTCATTAATTCATGATTCATGATTCAATTCATGATTCATGATTCATGATTCAATTCATGATTCATGATTCGATTCATGATTCATGATTCAATTCATGATTCATGATTCATGATTCGATTCATGATTCATGATTCATGATTCAATTCATTAATTCATGATTCATGATTCAATTCATGATTCATGATTCATGATTCAATTCATGATTCATGATTCGATTCATGATTCATGATTCATGATTCGATTCATGATTCATGATTCATGATTCATGATTTAATTCATGATTCATGATTCATGATTCAATTCATGATTCATGATTCATGATACAATTAATGATTCATAATTCAATTCATGATTCATGATTCATGATTCATTTCATGATTCATGATTCAATTCATGATTCATGATTCAATTCATAATTCAATTCATGATTCATGATTCATGAATCATGATTCATGATTCATGATTCATGATTTATGATTCATGATTCATGATTCATGATTTATGATTCATGATTCATGATTCAATTCATGATTCAAGATTCATGATTCAATTCATAATTCAATTCATGATTCATGATTCATAATTAAAATCATGATTCAATTCATGATTCATGATTGAATTCATGATACGATTTCTGATTCAATTCATGATTCATGATTCGATTTATGATTCATGATTGAATTCATGATTCGATTCCTGATTCAATTCATGATTCATGATTCAATTCATGATTCATGATTCATGATTCATGATTCGATTCATGATTCATGATTCAATTCATGATTCATGATACATGATTCGATTCATGATTCATGATTCAATTCATGATTCATGATTTATGATTCAATTTTTGATTCATGATTCATGATTCTTGAATCAATTCATGATTCATGATTCGATTCTTGATTCATGATTCAATTCATGATTCAATTCATGATTTATGATTCAATTCATGATTCATGATTCAATTCATGATTCATGATTCATGATTTAATTCATGATTCATTATTCGATTCATGATTCATGATTCGATTCATGATTCATGATTCATGATTCATAATTCATGATTCAATTCATGATTCATGATTCATGATTCAATTCATGATTCATGATTCATGATTCGATTCATGATTCATGATTCATGATTCATGATTCGATTCATGATTCATGATTCATGATTCATGATTCATGATTCAATTCATGATTCATGATTCATGATTCAATTTATGATTCATGATTCATGATACAATTCATGATTCATGATTCGATTCATGATTCATGATTCGATTCATGATTCATGATTCAATTCATGATTCATGATTCAATTCATGATTCATGATTCATGATTCAATTCATGATTCATGATTCATGATTCAATTCATGATTCATGATTCTTGATTCAATTCATGATTCATGATTCAATTCATAATTCAATTCATGATTCATGATTCATGATTCATGATTTATGATTCATGATTCATGATTCAATTCATGATTCAAGATTCATGATTCAATTCATAATTCAATTCATGATTCATGATTCATGATTCATGATTCAATTCATGATTCATGATTCATAATTAAAATTATGATTGAATTCATGATTCATGATTCATGATTCAAATCATGATTCATGATTGAATTCATGATTCATGATTCATGATTCATGATTCAATTCATGATTCATTTCATGATTCATGATTCAATTTATGATTCATGATTCAACTCATGATTTAATTCATGATTCATGATTCAATTCATAATTCATGATTCATGATTCAATTCATGAATCATGATTCATGATTCATGATTTATGATTCGATTCATGATTCATGATTCAATTCATGATTCATGATTCATGATTCAATTCATGATTCATGATTCATGATTCATGATTCGATTCATGATTCATGATTCATGATTCATGATTCATGATTCATGATTCAATTCATGATTCATGATTCATGATTCAATTCTTGATTCATGATTCATGATTCAATTCATGATTCATGATTCGATTCATGATTCATGATTCGATTTATGATTCATGATTCATGATTCATGATTCAATTCATGATTCATGATTCATGATTCAATTCATGATTCATAATTCATGATTCAATTCATGATTCATGATTCATGATTCGATTCATGATTCATGATTCATGATTCATGATTCATGATTCATGATTCAATTCATGATTCATGATTCATGATTCAATTCATGATTCATGATTCATGATACAATTCATGATTCATGATTCGATTCATGATTCATGATTCGATTCATGATTCATGATTCAATTCATGATTCATGATTCATGATTCAATTCATGATTCATGATTCATGATTCAATTCATGATTCATGATTCAATTCATAATTCAATTCATGATTCATGAATCATGATTCATGATTTATGATTCATGATTCATGATTCAATTCATGATTCATGATTCATGATTCAATTCATGATTCATGATTCATAATTAAAATCATGATTCAATTCATGATTCATGATTCGATTCCTGATTCAAATCATGATTCATGATTGAATTCATGATTCATGACTCATGATTCATGATTCATGATTCATGATTCAATTCATGATTCATGAATCATGATTCAATTCATGATTCAATTCATGATTCATTTCATGATTCATGATTCAATTTATGATTCATGATTCAACTCATGATTTAATTCATGATTCATGATTCGATTCATAATTCATGATTCATAATTCATGATTCATGATTCAATTCATGAATCATGATTCATGATTCATGATTTAAGATTCGATTCATGATTCATGATTCAATTCATGATTAATAATTCATGATTCATGATTCAATTTATGATTCATGATTCAACTCATGATTCAATTCATGATTCATGATTCGATTCATGATTCATGATTCAATTCATGATTCATGATTCATGATTCAATTCATGATTCATGATTCGATTCATGATTCATGATTCGATTTATGATTCATGATTCATGATTCATGATTCAATTCATGATTCATGATTCATGATTCAATTCATGATTCATAATTGATGATTCAATTCATGATTCATGATTCATGATTCAATTCATGATTCATTATTCATGATTCAATTCATGATTCAATTCATGATTCATGATTCATGATTCAATTCATGATTCATAATTCATGATTCATGATTCAATTCATGATTAATGATTCAATTCATGATTCGATTCATGATTCAATTCATGATTCATGATTGGATTTATGATTCATGATTCATGATTCAATTAATGATTCATGATTCAATTCATAATTCAATTCATGATTCATGATTCGATTCATGATTCATGATTCGATTCATGATTCATGATTCAATTCATGATTCAATTCATGATTCATGATTCATGATTCGATTCATGATTCATGATTCATGTATTATGATTCAACTTATGATTCATGATTCATGATTCATGATTCAATTCATGATTCATGATTCAATTCATGATTCATGATTCATGATTCATTATTCGATTCATGATTCATGATTCATGATTCAATTCATGATTCATGATTCATGATTCAATTCATGATTCATAATTCACGATTCATGATTCAATTCATGATTAATGATTTAATTCATGATTCGATTCATGATTCAATTCATGATTCATGATTAGATTTATGATTCATGATTCGTGATTCAATTCATGATTCAATTCATGATTCATGATTCATGATTCGATTCATGATTCATGATTCAATTCATGATTCATGATTTATGATTCAATTTATGATTCATGATTCATAATTCATGATTCAATTCATGATTCATGATTCGATTCATGATTCATGATTCAATTCATGATTCATGATTTATGATTCAATTTATGATTCATGATTCATGATTCAATTCATCATTCATGATTCGATTCATGATTCGATTCATGATTCGATTCATGATTCATGATTCAATTCATGATTCATGATTCAATTCATGATTCATGATTCATGATTCATTATTCGATTCATGATTCATGATTCATGATTCATGACTCATGATTTATGATTCATGATTCATGATTCAATTCATGATTCATGTTTCGATTCATGATTCTTGATTCATGATTCATGATTCATGATCCAATTCATGATTCATTATTAGATTCATGATTCATGATTCATAATTCAATTCATGATTCATGATTCAATTCATGATTCATGTTTCGATTCATGATTCATGATTCATGATTCAATTCATGATTCATGATTCGATTCATGATTCATGATTCAATTCATGATTCATGATTCATGATTCAATTCATGATTCATGATTCATGATTCAATTCATGATTCATGATTCAATTCATGATTCATGATTCGATTCATGATTCATGATTCATGATTCATGATTCAATTCATGATTCATGATTCAATTCATGATTCATGATTCATGATTCATGATTCAATTCATGATTCATGATTCGATTCATGATTCATGATTTATGATTCATGATTCAATTCATGATTCATGATTCATGATTCAATTCATGATTCATGATTCGATTCATGATTCATGATTCGATTCATGATTCATGATTCATGATTCATGATTCAATTCATGATTCATGATTCATGATTCAATTCATGATTCATGATTCATGATTCATGATTCAATTTATGATTCATGATTCAACTCATGATTCAATTCATGATTCATGATTCGATTCATGATTCATGATTCGATTCATGATTCATGATTCATGATTCAATTCATGATTCATGATTCATGATTCATGATTTAATTCATTATTCATGACTCATGATTCATTTTGATGATTCATAATTCAATTCATGATTCGATTCCTGATTCAATTCATGATACATGATTCAATTAATGTTTCAATTCATGATTCATGATTCGATTCATGATTCGATTTATGATTCATGATTCATGATTCATGATTCAATTCATGATTCATGATTCATGATTCAATTCATGATTCATAATTGATGATTCAATTCATGATTCATGATTCATGATTCAATTCATGATTCATTATTCATGATTCAATTCATGATTCATAATTCATGATTCATGATTCAATTCATGATTCATGATTCAATTCATGATTCAATTCATGATTCATGATTCATGATTCAATTCATGATTCATAATTCATGATTCATGATTCAATTCATGATTAATGATTCAATTCATGATTCGATTCATGATTCAATTCATGATTCATGATTGGATTTATGATTCATGATTCATGATTCAATTAATGATTCATGATTCAATTCATGATTCAATTCATGATTCATGATTCGATTCATGATTCATGATTCGATTCATGATTCATGATTCAATTCATGATTCAATTCATGATTCATGATTCATGATTCGATTCATGATTCATGATTCATGTATTATGATTCAACTTATGATTCATGATTCATGATTCATGATTCAATTCATGATTCATGATTCGATTCATGATTCATAATTCAATTCATGATTCGATCCATGATTCATGATTCAATTCATGATTCATGATTCAATTCATGATTCATGATTCATGATTCATTATTCGATTCATGATTCATGATTCATGATTCAATTCATGATTCATGATTCATGATTCAATTCATGATTCATAATTCACGATTCATGATTCAATTCATGATTAATGATTCAATTCATGATTCGATTCATGATTCAATTCATGATTCATGATTGGATTTATGATTCATGATTCGTGATTCAATTCATGATTCAATTCATGATTCATGATTCATGATTCGATTCATGATTCATGATTCAATTCATGATTCATGATTTATGATTCAATTTATGATTCATGATTCATAATTCATGATTCAATTCATGATTCATGATTCGATTCATGATTCATGATTCAATTCATGATTCATGATTTATGATTCAATTTATGATTCATGATTCATGATTCATGATTCAATTCATCATTCATGATTCGATTCATGATTCATGATTCGATTCATGATTCGATTCATGATTCATGATTCAATTCATGATTCATGATTCAATTCATGATTCATGATTCATGATTCATTATTCGATTCATGATTCATGATTCATGATTCATGACTCATGATTCATGATTCATGATTCATGATTCAATTCATGATTCATGTTTCGATTCATGATTCTTGATTCATGATTCATGATTCATGATTCAATTCATGATTCATTATTCGATTCATGATTCATGTTTCGATTCATGATTCATGATTCATGATTCAATTCATGATTCATGATTCGATTCATGATTCATGATTCAATTCATGATTCATGATTCATGATTCAATTCATGATTCATGATTCATGATTCAATTCATGATTCATGATTCAATTCATGATTCATGATTCGATTAATGATTCATGATTCATGATTCATGATTCAATTCATGATTCATGATTCAAATTATGATTCATGATTCGATTCATGATTCATGATTCATGATTCATGATTCAATTCATGATTCATGATTCGATTCATGATTCATGATTCATGATTCAATTCATGATTCATGATTCATGATTCAATTCATGATTCATGATTCGATTCATGATTCATGATTCGATTCATGATTCATGATTCAACTCATGATTCAATTCATGATTCATGATTCGATTCATGATTCATGATTCGATTCATGATTCATGATTCATGATTCAATTCATGATTCATGATTCATGATTCATGATTCATGATTTAATTCATTATTCATGACTCATGATTCATTTTGATGATTCATAATTCAATTCATGATTCGATTCCTGATTCAATTCATGATACATGATTCAATTAATGTTTCAATTCATGATTCATGATTCGATTCATGATTCAATTCATGATTCATGATTCATGATTCGATTCATGATTCATGATTCATGATTCAATTTATTAATTCATGATTCATGATTCAATTCATGATTCATGATTCATGATTCATGATTCAATTCATGATTCATGATTCGATTCATGATTCATGATTCAATTCATGATTCATGATTCAATTCATTAATTCATGATTCATGATTCAATTCATGATTCATGATTCATGATTCGATTCATGATTCATGATTCATAATTCATGATTCAATTCATGATTCATGATTCAATTCATGATTCATGTTTCATGATTCAATTCATGATTCATGATTCATGATTTAATTCATGATTCATAATTCATGATTCATGATTCAATTCATGATTCATGATTCAATTCATGATTAATGATTCAATTCATGATTCGATTCATGATTCAATTCATAATTCATGATTCGATTTATGATTCATGATTCATGATTCAATTCATGATTCATGATTCAATTCATGATTCAATTCATGATTCAATTCATGATTCATGATTCGATTCATGATTCATGATTCAATTCATGATTCATGAATCATGATTCATGATTCATGATTCATGATTTATGATTCATGATTCATGATTCATGATTTATGATTCATGATTCATGATTCAATTCATGATTCAAGATTCATGATTCAATTCATAATTCAATTCATGATTCATGATTCATAATTAAAATCATGATTCAATTCATGATTCATGATTGAATTCATGATACGATTTCTGATTCAATTCATGATTCATGATTCGATTTATGATTCATGATTGAATTCATGATTCGATTCCTGATTCATCTCATGATTCATGATTCAATTCATGATTCATGATTCATGATTCATGATTCGATTCATGATTCATGATTCAATTCATGATTCATGATACATGATTCGATTCATGATTCATGATTCAATTCATGATTCATGATTTATGATTCAATTTTTGATTCATGATTCATGATTCTTGAATCAATTCATGATTCATGATTCGATTCTTGATTCATGATTCAATTCATGATTCAATTCATGATTTATGATTCAATTCATGATTCATGATTCAATTCATGATTCATGATTCATGATTTAATTCATGATTCATTATTCGATTCATGATTCATGATTCGATTCATGATTCATGATTCATGATTCATAATTCATGATTCAATTCATGATTCATGATTCATGATTCAATTCATGATTCATGATTCATGATTCGATTCATGATTCATGATTCATGATTCATGATTCGATTCATGATTCATGATTCATGATTCATGATTCATGATTCAATTCATGATTCATGATTCATGATTCAATTTATGATTCATGATTCATGATACAATTCATGATTCATGATTCGATTCATGATTCATGATTCGATTCATGATTCATGATTCAATTCATGATTCATGATTCAATTCATGATTCATGAATCATGATTCAATTCATGATTCATGATTCATGATTCAATTCATGATTCATGATTCTTGATTCAATTCATGATTCATGATTCAATTCATAATTCAATTCATGATTCATGATTCATGATTCATGATTTATGATTCATGATTCATGATTCAATTCATGATTCAAGATTCATGATTCAATTCATAATTCAATTCATGATTCATGATTCATGATTCATGATTCAATTCATGATTCATGATTCATAATTAAAATTATGATTGAATTCATGATTCATGATTCATGATTCAAATCATGATTCATGATTGAATTCATGATTCATGATTCATGATTCATGATTCAATTCATGATTCATTTCATGATTCATGATTCAATTTATGATTCATGATTCAACTCATGATTTAATTCATGATTCATGATTCAATTCATAATTCATGATTCATGATTCAATTCATGAATCATGATTCATGATTCATGATTTATGATTCGATTCATGATTCATGATTCAATTCATGATTCATGATTCATGATTCAATTCATGATTCATGATTCATGATTCATGATTCGATTCATGATTCATGATTCATGATTCATGATTCATGATTCATGATTCAATTCATGATTCATGATTCATGATTCAATTCTTGATTCATGATTCATGATTCAATTCATGATTCATGATTCGATTCATGATTCATGATTCGATTTATGATTCATGATTCATGATTCATGATTCAATTCATGATTCATGATTCATGATTCAATTCATGATTCATAATTCATGATTCAATTCATGATTCATGATTCATGATTCGATTCATGATTCATGATTCATGATTCATGATTCATGATTCATGATTCAATTCATGATTCATGATTCATGATTCAATTCATGATTCATGATTCATGATACAATTCATGATTCATGATTCGATTCATGATTCATGATTCGATTCATGATTCATGATTCAATTCATGATTCATGATTCATGATTCAATTCATGATTCATGATTCATGATTCAATTCATGATTCATGATTCAATTCATAATTCAATTCATGATTCATGAATCATGATTCATGATTTATGATTCATGATTCATGATTCAATTCATGATTCATGATTCATGATTCAATTCATGATTCATGATTCATAATTAAAATCATGATTCAATTCATGATTCATGATTCGATTCCTGATTCAAATCATGATTCATGATTGAATTCATGATTCATGACTCATGATTCATGATTCATGATTCATGATTCAATTCATGATTCATGAATCATGATTCAATTCATGATTCAATTCATGATTCATTTCATGATTCATGATTCAATTTATGATTCATGATTCAACTCATGATTTAATTCATGATTCATGATTCGATTCATAATTCATGATTCATAATTCATGATTCATGATTCAATTCATGAATCATGATTCATGATTCATGATTTAAGATTCGATTCATGATTCATGATTCAATTCATGATTAATAATTCATGATTCATGATTCAATTTATGATTCATGATTCAACTCATGATTCAATTCATGATTCATGATTCGATTCATGATTCATGATTCAATTCATGATTCATGATTCATGATTCAATTCATGATTCATGATTCGATTCATGATTCATGATTCGATTTATGATTCATGATTCATGATTCATGATTCAATTCATGATTCATGATTCATGATTCAATTCATGATTCATAATTGATGATTCAATTCATGATTCATGATTCATGATTCAATTCATGATTCATTATTCATGATTCAATTCATGATTCAATTCATGATTCATGATTCATGATTCAATTCATGATTCATAATTCATGATTCATGATTCAATTCATGATTAATGATTCAATTCATGATTCGATTCATGATTCAATTCATGATTCATGATTGGATTTATGATTCATGATTCATGATTCAATTAATGATTCATGATTCAATTCATAATTCAATTCATGATTCATGATTCGATTCATGATTCATGATTCGATTCATGATTCATGATTCAATTCATGATTCAATTCATGATTCATGATTCATGATTCGATTCATGATTCATGATTCATGTATTATGATTCAACTTATGATTCATGATTCATGATTCATGATTCAATTCATGATTCATGATTCAATTCATGATTCATGATTCATGATTCATTATTCGATTCATGATTCATGATTCATGATTCAATTCATGATTCATGATTCATGATTCAATTCATGATTCATAATTCACGATTCATGATTCAATTCATGATTAATGATTTAATTCATGATTCGATTCATGATTCAATTCATGATTCATGATTAGATTTATGATTCATGATTCGTGATTCAATTCATGATTCAATTCATGATTCATGATTCATGATTCGATTCATGATTCATGATTCAATTCATGATTCATGATTTATGATTCAATTTATGATTCATGATTCATAATTCATGATTCAATTCATGATTCATGATTCGATTCATGATTCATGATTCAATTCATGATTCATGATTTATGATTCAATTTATGATTCATGATTCATGATTCAATTCATCATTCATGATTCGATTCATGATTCGATTCATGATTCGATTCATGATTCATGATTCAATTCATGATTCATGATTCAATTCATGATTCATGATTCATGATTCATTATTCGATTCATGATTCATGATTCATGATTCATGACTCATGATTTATGATTCATGATTCATGATTCAATTCATGATTCATGTTTCGATTCATGATTCTTGATTCATGATTCATGATTCATGATCCAATTCATGATTCATTATTAGATTCATGATTCATGATTCATAATTCAATTCATGATTCATGATTCAATTCATGATTCATGTTTCGATTCATGATTCATGATTCATGATTCAATTCATGATTCATGATTCGATTCATGATTCATGATTCAATTCATGATTCATGATTCATGATTCAATTCATGATTCATGATTCATGATTCAATTCATGATTCATGATTCAATTCATGATTCATGATTCGATTCATGATTCATGATTCATGATTCATGATTCAATTCATGATTCATGATTCAATTCATGATTCATGATTCATGATTCATGATTCAATTCATGATTCATGATTCGATTCATGATTCATGATTTATGATTCATGATTCAATTCATGATTCATGATTCATGATTCAATTCATGATTCATGATTCGATTCATGATTCATGATTCGATTCATGATTCATGATTCATGATTCATGATTCAATTCATGATTCATGATTCATGATTCAATTCATGATTCATGATTCATGATTCATGATTCAATTTATGATTCATGATTCAACTCATGATTCAATTCATGATTCATGATTCGATTCATGATTCATGATTCGATTCATGATTCATGATTCATGATTCAATTCATGATTCATGATTCATGATTCATGATTTAATTCATTATTCATGACTCATGATTCATTTTGATGATTCATAATTCAATTCATGATTCGATTCCTGATTCAATTCATGATACATGATTCAATTAATGTTTCAATTCATGATTCATGATTCGATTCATGATTCGATTTATGATTCATGATTCATGATTCATGATTCAATTCATGATTCATGATTCATGATTCAATTCATGATTCATAATTGATGATTCAATTCATGATTCATGATTCATGATTCAATTCATGATTCATTATTCATGATTCAATTCATGATTCATAATTCATGATTCATGATTCAATTCATGATTCATGATTCAATTCATGATTCAATTCATGATTCATGATTCATGATTCAATTCATGATTCATAATTCATGATTCATGATTCAATTCATGATTAATGATTCAATTCATGATTCGATTCATGATTCAATTCATGATTCATGATTGGATTTATGATTCATGATTCATGATTCAATTAATGATTCATGATTCAATTCATGATTCAATTCATGATTCATGATTCGATTCATGATTCATGATTCGATTCATGATTCATGATTCAATTCATGATTCAATTCATGATTCATGATTCATGATTCGATTCATGATTCATGATTCATGTATTATGATTCAACTTATGATTCATGATTCATGATTCATGATTCAATTCATGATTCATGATTCGATTCATGATTCATAATTCAATTCATGATTCGATCCATGATTCATGATTCAATTCATGATTCATGATTCAATTCATGATTCATGATTCATGATTCATTATTCGATTCATGATTCATGATTCATGATTCAATTCATGATTCATGATTCATGATTCAATTCATGATTCATAATTCACGATTCATGATTCAATTCATGATTAATGATTCAATTCATGATTCGATTCATGATTCAATTCATGATTCATGATTGGATTTATGATTCATGATTCGTGATTCAATTCATGATTCAATTCATGATTCATGATTCATGATTCGATTCATGATTCATGATTCAATTCATGATTCATGATTTATGATTCAATTTATGATTCATGATTCATAATTCATGATTCAATTCATGATTCATGATTCGATTCATGATTCATGATTCAATTCATGATTCATGATTTATGATTCAATTTATGATTCATGATTCATGATTCATGATTCAATTCATCATTCATGATTCGATTCATGATTCATGATTCGATTCATGATTCGATTCATGATTCATGATTCAATTCATGATTCATGATTCAATTCATGATTCATGATTCATGATTCATTATTCGATTCATGATTCATGATTCATGATTCATGACTCATGATTCATGATTCATGATTCATGATTCAATTCATGATTCATGTTTCGATTCATGATTCTTGATTCATGATTCATGATTCATGATTCAATTCATGATTCATTATTCGATTCATGATTCATGTTTCGATTCATGATTCATGATTCATGATTCAATTCATGATTCATGATTCGATTCATGATTCATGATTCAATTCATGATTCATGATTCATGATTCAATTCATGATTCATGATTCATGATTCAATTCATGATTCATGATTCAATTCATGATTCATGATTCGATTAATGATTCATGATTCATGATTCATGATTCAATTCATGATTCATGATTCAAATTATGATTCATGATTCGATTCATGATTCATGATTCATGATTCATGATTCAATTCATGATTCATGATTCGATTCATGATTCATGATTCATGATTCAATTCATGATTCATGATTCATGATTCAATTCATGATTCATGATTCGATTCATGATTCATGATTCGATTCATGATTCATGATTCAACTCATGATTCAATTCATGATTCATGATTCGATTCATGATTCATGATTCGATTCATGATTCATGATTCATGATTCAATTCATGATTCATGATTCATGATTCATGATTCATGATTTAATTCATTATTCATGACTCATGATTCATTTTGATGATTCATAATTCAATTCATGATTCGATTCCTGATTCAATTCATGATACATGATTCAATTAATGTTTCAATTCATGATTCATGATTCGATTCATGATTCAATTCATGATTCATGATTCATGATTCGATTCATGATTCATGATTCATGATTCAATTTATTAATTCATGATTCATGATTCAATTCATGATTCATGATTCATGATTCATGATTCAATTCATGATTCATGATTCGATTCATGATTCATGATTCAATTCATGATTCATGATTCAATTCATTAATTCATGATTCATGATTCAATTCATGATTCATGATTCATGATTCGATTCATGATTCATGATTCATAATTCATGATTCAATTCATGATTCATGATTCAATTCATGATTCATGTTTCATGATTCAATTCATGATTCATGATTCATGATTTAATTCATGATTCATAATTCATGATTCATGATTCAATTCATGATTCATGATTCAATTCATGATTAATGATTCAATTCATGATTCGATTCATGATTCAATTCATAATTCATGATTCGATTTATGATTCATGATTCATGATTCAATTCATGATTCATGATTCAATTCATGATTCAATTCATGATTCAATTCATGATTCATGATTCGATTCATGATTCATGATTCAATTCATGATTCAATTCATGATTCATGATTCGATTCATAATTCATGATACAATTCATGATTCATGATTCATGATTCAATTCATGATTCATGATTCATGATTCAATTCATGATTCATGATTCGATTCATGATTCATGATTCATGATTCGATTCATGATTCATGATTCATGATTCATGATTCATGATTCAATTCATGATTCATGATTCAATTCATGATTCATAATTCATGATTCAATTCATGATTCATGATTCATGATTCAATTCATGATTCATAATTCATGATTCATGATTCAATTCTTGATTCATGATTCGATTCCTGATTCGATTCATGATTCATAATTCAATTCATGATTCATGATTCATGATTCATTTCATGATTCATGATTCAATTCATGATTCATGATTCATGATACAATTCATGATTCATGATTCGATTCATGATTCATGATTCGATTCATGATTTGATTCATGATTCATGATTCAATTCATGATTCATGATTCATGATACAATTCATGATTCATGATTCGATTCATGATTCATGATTCGATTCATGATTCGATTCATGATTCATAATTCAATTCATGATTCATGATTCATGATTCATTTCATGATTCATGATTCATGATTCAATTCATGATTCATGATTCAATTCATAATTCAATTCATGATTCATGATTCATGAATCATGATTCATGATTCATGATTCATGATTTATGATTCATGATTCATGATTCAATTCATGATTCAAAATTCATGATTCAATTCATAATTCAATTCATGATTCATGATTCATGATTCATGATTTAATTCATGATTCATGATTCATAATTAAAATCATGATTCAATTCATGATTCATGATTGAATTCATGATTCGATTCCTGATTCAATTCATGATTCATGATTCAATTCATGATTCATGCTTCGATTCATGATTTAATTCATGATTCATGATTCATGATTCGATTCATGATTCATGATTCAATTCATGATTCATGATTTATGATTCAATTTATGATTCATGATTCATGATTCTTGATTCAATTCATGATTCATGATTCGATTCTTGATTCATGATTCAATTCATGATTCATGATTCATGATTCATGATTCAATTCATGATTCATGTTTCGATTCATGATTCTTGATTCATGATTCATGATTCAATTCATGATTTATGATTCATTATTCATTATTCGATTCATGATTCATGATTCATGATTCATGATTCAATTCATAATTCATGATTCATGATTCGATTCATGATTCATGATTCATGATTCGATTCATGATTCATGATTCATGATTCGATTCATGATTCATGATTCATGATTCGATTCATGATTCATGATTCATAATTCATGATTCAATTCATGATTCATGATTCATGATTCAATTCATGATTCATGATTCATGATTCAATTCATGATTCATGATTCATGATTCAATTCATGATTCATAATTCATGATTCATGATTCAATTCATGATTCATGATTCGATTCATGATTCATGATTCATGATTCGATTCATGATTCATGATTCATGATTCAATTCATGATTCATGATTCATGATACAATTCATGATTCATGATTCGATTCATGATTCATGATTCGATTCATGATTCATGATTTATGATTCAATTTATGATTCATGATTCATTATTCATGATTCAATTCATGATTCATAATTCATGATTCATGATTCAATTCATGATTCATGATTCAATTCATGATTCAATTCATGATTCATGATTCATGATTCAATTCATGATTCATAATTCATGATTCATGATTCAATTCATGATTAATGATTCAATTCATGATTCGATTCATGATTCAATTCATGATTCATGATTCATGATTCAATTCATAATTCAATTCATGATTCATGATTCATGATTCATGATTCAATTCATGATTCATGATTCATAATTAAAATCATGATTCAATTCATGATTTATGATTCGATTCCTGATTCAAATCATGATTCATGATTGAATTCATGATTCATGATTCATGATTCAATTCATGATTCATGAATCATGATTCATGATTCATGATTCATGATTCAATTCATGATTCATGAATCATGATTCATGAATCATGATTCAAATCATGATTCATGATTCGATTCATGATTCATGATTCAATTCATGATTCATGATTCATGATTCATGATTCATGATTCAATTCATGATTCATGATTCATGATTCAATTCATGATTCATGATTCATGATTCAATTCATGATTCATGATTCGATTCATGATTCATGATTCGATTTATGATTCATGATTCATGATTCATGATTCAATTCATGATTCATGATTCATGATTCAATTCATGATTCATAATTCATGATTCATGATTCAATTCATGATTCATGATTCATGATTCAATTCATGATTCATGATTCATGATTCAATTCATGATTCATAATTCATGATTCATGATTCAATTCATGATTAATGATTCAATTCATGATTCGATTCATGATTCAATTCATGATTCATGATTGGATTTATGATTCATGATTCATGATTCAATTCATGATTCATGATTCAATTCATGATTCAATTCATGATTCATGATTCGATTCATGATTCATGATTCAATTCATGATTCAATTCATGATTCATAATTCATGATTCGATTCATGATTCATGATTCAATTCATGATTCATGATTTATGATTCAATTTATGATTCATGATTCATGATTCATGATTCAATTTATGATTCATGATTCGATTCATGATTCATGATTAAATTCATGATTCGATCCATGATTCATGATTCAATTCATGATTCATGATTCAATTCAAAATTCAAGATTCATTATTCGATTTATGATTCATGATTCATGATTCATGATTCAATTCATGATTCATGATTCATGATTCATGATTCAATTCATGATTCATGTTTCGATTCATGATTCTTGATTCATGATTCATGATTCAATTCATGATTCATGATTCAATTCAAAATTCAAGATTCATTATTCAATTCATGATTCATGATTCATGATTCAATTCATGATTCATTATTCGATTCATGATTCATGATTCATGATTCATGATTCAATTCATGATTCATGATTCATGATTCAATTCATGATTCATGTTTCGATTCATGATTCATGATTCATGATTCAATTCATGATTCATGATTCGATTCATGATTCATGATTCGATTCATGATTCATGATTCATGATTCAATTCATGATTCATGATTCATGATTCAATTCATGATTCATGATTCAATTCATAATTCATGATTCATTATTCAATTCATGATTCATGATTCAATTCATAATTCAATTCATAATTCATGATTCATGATTCATGATTTATGATTCATGATTCATGATTCCATTCATGATTCAAGATTCATGATTCAATTCATAATTCAATTCATAATTCATGATTCATGATTCATGATTCAATTCATGATTCATGATTCATAATTAAAATCATGATTCAATTCATGATTCGATTCCTGATTCAAATCATGATTCATGATTGAATTCATGATTCATGATTCATGATTCATGATTCAATTCATGATTCATGAATCATGATTCAATTCATGATTCAATTCATGATTCATTTCATGATTCATGATTCAATTTATGATTCATGATTCAACTCATGATTTAAATCATGATTCATGATTCGATTCATAATTCATGATTCATGATTCAATTCATGAATCATGATTCATGATTCATGATTTATGATTCGATTCATGATTCATGATTCAATTCATGATTCATGATTTAATACATGATTCATGATTTATGATTCATGATTCAAGATTCAATTTATGATTCATGATTCAACTCATGATTCAATTCATGATTCATGATTCGATTCATGATTCATGATTCAATTCATGATTCATGATTCATGATTCAATTCATGATTCATGATTCATGATTCAAATCATTATTCATGATTCATGATTCAATTCATGATTCATGATTCGATTCATGATTCATGATTCAATTCATGATTCATGATTCATGATTCAATTCATGATTCATGATTCAATTCATAATTCATGATTCATTATTCAATTCATGATTCATGATTCAATTCATAATTCAATTCATAATTCATGATTCATGATTCATGATTTATGATTCATGATTCATGATTCCATTCATGATTCAAGATTCATGATTCAATTCATAATTCAATTCATGATTCATGATTCATGATTCAATTCTTGATTCATGATTCGATTCCTGATTCGATTCATGATTCATAATTCAATTCATGATTCATGATTCATGATTCATTTCATGATTCATGATTCATGATTCAATTCATGATTCATGATTCATGATACAATTCATGATTCATGATTCGATTCATGATTCATGATTCGATTCATGATTTGATTCATGATTCATGATTCAATTCATGATTCATGATTCATGATACAATTCATGATTCATGATTCGATTCATGATTCATGATTCGATTCATGATTCGATTCATGATTCATAATTCAATTCATGATTCATGATTCATGATTCATTTCATGATTCATGATTCATGATTCAATTCATGATTCATGATTCAATTCATAATTCAATTCATGATTCATGATTCATGAATCATGATTTATGATTCATGATTCATGATTTATGATTCATGATTCATGATTCAATTCATGATTCAAAATTCATGATTCAATTCATAATTCAATTCATGATTCATGATTTATGATTCATGATTTAATTCATGATTCATGATTCATAATTAAAATCATGATTCAATTCATGATTCATGATTGAATTCATGATTCGATTCCTGATTCAATTCATGATTCATGATTCAATTCATGATTCATGCTTCGATTCATGATTTAATTCATGATTCATGATTCATGATTCGATTCATGATTCATGATTCAATTCATGATTCATGATTTATGATTCAATTTATGATTCATGATTCATGATTCTTGATTCAATTCATGATTCATGATTCGATTCTTGATTCATGATTCAATTCATGATTCATGATTCATGATTCATGATTCAATTCATGATTCATGTTTCGATTCATGATTCTTGATTCATGATTCATGATTCAATTCATGATTTATGATTCATTATTCATTATTCGATTCATGATTCATGATTCATGATTCATGATTCAATTCATGATTCATGATTCATGATTCGATTCATGATTCATGATTCATGATTCGATTCATGATTCATGATTCATGATTCGATTCATGATTCATGATTCATGATTCGATTCATGATTCATGATTCATAATTCATGATTCAATTCATGATTCATGATTCATGATTCAATTCATGATTCATGATTCATGATTCAATTCATGATTCATGATTCATGATTCAATTCATGATTCATGATTCATGATTCAATTCATGATTCATAATTCATGATTCATGATTCAATTCATGATTCATGATTCGATTCATGATTCATGATTCATGATTCGATTCATGATTCATGATTCAATTCATGATTCAATTCATGATTCATGATTCATGATTCAATTCATGATTCATGATTCATGATACAATTCATGATTCATGATTCGATTCATGATTCATGATTCGATTCATGATTCATGATTTATGATTCAATTTATGATTCATGATTCATTATTCATGATTCAATTCATGATTCATAATTCATGATTCATGATTCAATTCATGATTCATGATTCAATTCATGATTCAATTCA
Source organism: Mixophyes australis (assembly GCA_036250195.1). Lineage (NCBI taxonomy): Eukaryota > Metazoa > Chordata > Amphibia > Anura > Limnodynastidae > Mixophyes > Mixophyes australis. Next base: position 128,535 of record JAVHZZ010000178.1, on the reverse strand, counting down.
TGATTCATGATTCATGATTCAATTCATGATTCATAATTCATGATTCATGATTCAATTCATGATTAATGATTCAATTCATGATTCGATTCATGATTCAATTCATGATTCATGATTCATGATTCAATTCATAATTCAATTCATGATTCATGATTCATGATTCATGATTCAATTCATGATTCATGATTCATAATTAAAATCATGATTCAATTCATGATTTATGATTCGATTCCTGATTCAAATCATGATTCATGATTGAATTCATGATTCATGATTCATGATTTAATACATGATTCATGATTTATGATTCATGATTCATGATTCAATTTATGATTCATGATTCAACTCATGATTCAATTCATGATTCATGATTCGATTCATGATTCATGATTCAATTCATGATTCATGATTCATGATTCAATTCATGATTCATGATTCATGATTCAAATCATTATTCATGATTCATGATTCAATTCATGATTCATGATTCGATTCATGATTCATGATTCAATTCATGATTCATGATTCATGATTCAATTCATGATTCATGATTCAATTCATAATTCATGATTCATTATTCAATTCATGATTCATGATTCAATTCATAATTCAATTCATAATTCATGATTCATGATTCATGATTTATGATTCATGATTCATGATTCCATTCATGATTCAAGATTCATGATTCAATTCATAATTCAATTCATGATTCATGATTCATGATTCAATTCTTGATTCATGATTCGATTCCTGATTCGATTCATGATTCATAATTCAATTCATGATTCATGATTCATGATTCATTACATGATTCATGATTCATGATTCAATTCATGATTCATGATTCATGATACAATTCATGATTCATGATTCGATTCATGATTCATGATTCGATTCATGATTTGATTCATGATTCATGATTCAATTCATGATTCATGATTCATGATACAATTCATGATTCATGATTCGATTCATGATTCATGATTCGATTCATGATTCGATTCATGATTCATAATTCAATTCATGATTCATGATTCATGATTCATTTCATGATTCATGATTCATGATTCAATTCATGATTCATGATTCAATTCATAATTCAATTCATGATTCATGATTCATGAATCATGATTCATGATTCATGATTCATGATTTATGATTCATGATTCATGATTCAATTCATGATTCAAAATTCATGATTCAATTCATAATTCAATTCATGATTCATGATTCATGATTCATGATTTAATTCATGATTCATGATTCATAATTAAAATCATGATTCAATTCATGATTCATGATTGAATTCATGATTCGATTCCTGATTCAATTCATGATTCATGATTCAATTCATGATTCATGCTTCGATTCATGATTTAATTCATGATTCATGATTCATGATTCGATTCATGATTCATGATTCAATTCATGATTCATGATTTATGATTCAATTTATGATTCATGATTCATGATTCTTGATTCAATTCATGATTCATGATTCGATTCTTGATTCATGATTCAATTCATGATTCATGATTCATGATTCATGATTCAATTCATGATTCATGTTTCGATTCATGATTCTTGATTCATGATTCATGATTCAATTCATGATTTATGATTCATTATTCATTATTCGATTCATGATTCATGATTCATGATTCATGATTCAATTCATGATTCATGATTCATGATTCGATTCATGATTCATGATTCATGATTCGATTCATGATTCATGATTCATGATTCGATTCATGATTCATGATTCATGATTCGATTCATGATTCATGATTCATAATTCATGATTCAATTCATGATTCATGATTCATGATTCAATTCATGATTCATGATTCATGATTCAATTCATGATTCATGATTCATGATTCAATTCATGATTCATAATTCATGATTCATGATTCAATTCATGATTCATGATTCGATTCATGATTCATGATTCATGATTCGATTCATGATTCATGATTCATGATTCATGATTCAATTCATGATTCATGATTCATGATTCAATTCATGATTCATGATTCATGATACAATTCATGATTCATGATTCGATTCATGATTCATGATTCGATTCATGATTCATGATTTATGATTCAATTTATGATTCATGATTCATTATTCATGATTCAATTCATGATTCATAATTCATGATTCATGATTCAATTCATGATTCATGATTCAATTCATGATTCAATTCATGATTCATGATTCATGATTCAATTCATGATTCATAATTCATGATTCATGATTCAATTCATGATTAATGATTCAATTCATGATTCGATTCATGATTCAATTCATGATTCATGATTCATGATTCAATTCATAATTCAATTCATGATTCATGATTCATGATTCATGATTCAATTCATGATTCATGATTCATAATTAAAATCATGATTCAATTCATGATTTATGATTCGATTCCTGATTCAAATCATGATTCATGATTGAATTCATGATTCATGATTCATGATTCAATTCATGATTCATGAATCATGATTCATGATTCATGATTCATGATTCAATTCATGATTCATGAATCATGATTCATGAATCATGATTCAAATCATGATTCATGATTCGATTCATGATTCATGATTCAATTCATGATTCATGATTCATGATTCATGATTCATGATTCAATTCATGATTCATGATTCATGATTCAATTCATGATTCATGATTCATGATTCAATTCATGATTCATGATTCGATTCATGATTCATGATTCAATTTATGATTCATGATTCATGATTCATGATTCAATTCATGATTCATGATTCATGATTCAATTCATGATTCATAATTCATGATTCATGATTCAATTCATGATTCATGATTCATGATTCAATTCATGATTCATGATTCATGATTCAATTCATGATTCATAATTCATGATTCATGATTCAATTCATGATTAATGATTCAATTCATGATTCGATTCATGATTCAATTCATGATTCATGATTGGATTTATGATTCATGATTCATGATTCAATTCATGATTCATGATTCAATTCATGATTCAATTCATGATTCATGATTCGATTCATGATTCATGATTCAATTCATGATTCAATTCATGATTCATAATTCATGATTCGATTCATGATTCATGATTCAATTCATGATTCATGATTTATGATTCAATTTATGATTCATGATTCATGATTCATGATTCAATTTATGATTCATGATTCGATTCATGATTCATGATTAAATTCATGATTCGATCCATGATTCATGATTCAATTCATGATTCATGATTCAATTCAAAATTCAAGATTCATTATTCGATTTATGATTCATGATTCATGATTCATGATTCAATTCATGATTCATGATTCATGATTCATGATTCAATTCATGATTCATGTTTCGATTCATGATTCTTGATTCATGATTCATGATTCAATTCATGATTCATGATTCAATTCAAAATTCAAGATTCATTATTCAATTCATGATTCATGATTCATGATTCAATTCATGATTCATTATTCGATTCATGATTCATGATTCATGATTCATGATTCAATTCATGATTCATGATTCATGATTCAATTCATGATTCATGTTTCGATTCATGATTCATGATTCATGATTCAATTCATGATTCATGATTCGATTCATGATTCATGATTCGATTCATGATTCATGATTCATGATTCAATTCATGATTCATGATTCATGATTCAATTCATGATTCATGATTCAATTCATAATTCATGATTCATTATTCAATTCATGATTCATGATTCAATTCATAATTCAATTCATAATTCATGATTCATGATTCATGATTTATGATTCATGATTCATGATTCCATTCATGATTCAAGATTCATGATTCAATTCATAATTCAATTCATAATTCATGATTCATGATTCATGATTCAATTCATGATTCATGATTCATAATTAAAATCATGATTCAATTCATGATTCGATTCCTGATTCAAATCATGATTCATGATTGAATTCATGATTCATGATTCATGATTCATGATTCAATTCATGATTCATGAATCATGATTCAATTCATGATTCAATTCATGATTCATTTCATGATTCATGATTCAATTTATGATTCATGATTCAACTCATGATTTAAATCATGATTCATGATTCGATTCATAATTCATGATTCAACTCATGATTTAAATCATGATTCATGATTCGATTCATGATTTATGATTCGATTCATGATTCATGATTCAATTCATGATTCATGATTTAATACATGATTCATGATTTATGATTCATGATTCATGATTCAATTTATGATTCATGATTCAACTCATGATTCAATTCATGATTCATGATTCGATTCATGATTCATGATTCAATTCATGATTCATGATTCATGATTCAATTCATGATTCATGATTCATGATTCAAATCATTATTCATGATTCATGATTCAATTCATGATTCATGATTCGATTCATGATTCATGATTCGATTCATGATTCATGATTTATGATTCAATTTATGATTCATGATTCATTATTCATGATTCAATTCATGATTCATAATTCATGATTCATGATTCAATTCATGATTCATGATTCAATTCATGATTCAATTCATGATTCATGATTCATGATTCAATTCATGATTCATAATTCATGATTCATGATTCAATTCATGATTAATGATTCAATTCATGATTCGATTCATGATTCAATTCATGATTCATGATTCATGATTCAATTCATAATTCAATTCATGATTCATGATTCATGATTCATGATTCAATTCATGATTCATGATTCATAATTAAAATCATGATTCAATTCATGATTTATGATTCGATTCCTGATTCAAATCATGATTCATGATTGAATTCATGATTCATGATTCATGATTCAATTCATGATTCATGAATCATGATTCATGATTCATGATTCATGATTCAATTCATGATTCATGAATCATGATTCATGAATCATGATTCAAATCATGATTCATGATTCGATTCATGATTCATGATTCAATTCATGATTCATGATTCATGATTCATGATTCATGATTCAATTCATGATTCATGATTCATGATTCAATTCATGATTCATGATTCATGATTCAATTCATGATTCATGATTCGATTCATGATTCATGATTCAATTTATGATTCATGATTCATGATTCATGATTCAATTCATGATTCATGATTCATGATTCAATTCATGATTCATAATTCATGATTCATGATTCAATTCATGATTCATGATTCATGATTCAATTCATGATTCATGATTCATGATTCAATTCATGATTCATAATTCATGATTCATGATTCAATTCATGATTAATGATTCAATTCATGATTCGATTCATGATTCAATTCATGATTCATGATTGGATTTATGATTCATGATTCATGATTCAATTCATGATTCATGATTCAATTCATGATTCAATTCATGATTCATGATTCGATTCATGATTCATGATTCAATTCATGATTCAATTCATGATTCATAATTCATGATTCGATTCATGATTCATGATTCAATTCATGATTCATGATTTATGATTCAATTTATGATTCATGATTCATGATTCATGATTCAATTTATGATTCATGATTCGATTCATGATTCATGATTAAATTCATGATTCGATCCATGATTCATGATTCAATTCATGATTCATGATTCAATTCAAAATTCAAGATTCATTATTCGATTTATGATTCATGATTCATGATTCATGATTCAATTCATGATTCATGATTCATGATTCATGATTCAATTCATGATTCATGTTTCGATTCATGATTCTTGATTCATGATTCATGATTCAATTCATGATTCATGATTCAATTCAAAATTCAAGATTCATTATTCAATTCATGATTCATGATTCATGATTCAATTCATGATTCATTATTCGATTCATGATTCATGATTCATGATTCATGATTCAATTCATGATTCATGATTCATGATTCAATTCATGATTCATGTTTCGATTCATGATTCATGATTCATGATTCAATTCATGATTCATGATTCGATTCATGATTCATGATTCGATTCATGATTCATGATTCATGATTCAATTCATGATTCATGATTCATGATTCAATTCATGATTCATGATTCAATTCATAATTCATGATTCATTATTCAATTCATGATTCATGATTCAATTCATAATTCAATTCATAATTCATGATTCATGATTCATGATTTATGATTCATGATTCATGATTCCATTCATGATTCAAGATTCATGATTCAATTCATAATTCAATTCATAATTCATGATTCATGATTCATGATTCAATTCATGATTCATGATTCATAATTAAAATCATGATTCAATTCATGATTCGATTCCTGATTCAAATCATGATTCATGATTGAATTCATGATTCATGATTCATGATTCATGATTCAATTCATGATTCATGAATCATGATTCAATTCATGATTCAATTCATGATTCATTTCATGATTCATGATTCAATTTATGATTCATGATTCAACTCATGATTTAAATCATGATTCATGATTCGATTCATAATTCATGATTCAACTCATGATTTAAATCATGATTCATGATTCGATTCATGATTTATGATTCGATTCATGATTCATGATTCAATTCATGATTCATGATTTAATACATGATTCATGATTTATGATTCATGATTCATGATTCAATTTATGATTCATGATTCAACTCATGATTCAATTCATGATTCATGATTCGATTCATGATTCATGATTCAATTCATGATTCATGATTCATGATTCAATTCATGATTCATGATTCATGATTCAAATCATTATTCATGATTCATGATTCAATTCATGATTCATGATTCGATTCATGATTCATGATTCAATTCATGATTCATGATTCATGATTCAATTCATGATTCATGATTCAATTCATAATTCATGATTCATTATTCAATTCATGATTCATGATTCAATTCATAATTCAATTCATAATTCATGATTCATGATTCATGATTTATGATTCATGATTCATGATTCCATTCATGATTCAAGATTCATGATTCAATTCATAATTCAATTCATGATTCATGATTCATGATTCAATTCATGATTCATGATTCATAATTAAAATCATGATTCAATTCATGATTCGATTCCTGATTTAAATCATGATTCATGATTGAATTCATGATTCATGATTCATGATTCATGATTCAATTCATGATTCATGAATCATGATTCAATTCATGATTCAATTCATGATTCATTTCATGATTCATGATTCAATTTATGATTCATGATTCAACTCATGATTTAAATCATGATTCATGATTCGATTCATAATTCATGATTCATGATTCAATTCATGATTCATGATTCAATACATGATTCATGATTCAACTCATGATTCAATTCATGATTCATGATTCGATTCATGATTCATGATTCAATTCATGATTCATGATTCATGATTCATGATTCAATTCATGATTCATGATTCATGATTCAATTCATTATTCATGATTCATGATTCAATTCATGATTCATGATTCGATTCATGATTCATGATTCGATTTATGATTCATGATTCATGATTCAATTCATGATTCATGATTCATGATTCAATTCATGATTCATAATTCATGATTCATGATTCAATTCATGATTCATGATTCAATTCATGATTCATGATTCATGATTCAATTCATGATTCATAATTCATGATTCATGATTCAATTCATGATTCATGATTCAATTCATGATTCATGATTCATGATTCATGATTCAATTTATGATTCATGATTCAACTCATGATTCAATTCATGATTCATGATTCGATTCATGATTCATGATTCGATTCATGATTCATGATTCATGATTCAATTCATGATTCATGATTCATGATTCATGATTCAATTCATTATTCATGACTCATGATTCATTTCATGATTCATAATTCAATTCATGATTCGATTCCTTATTCAATTCATGATACATGATTCAAATAATGTTTCAATTCATGATACATGATTCGATTCATGATTCATGATTCAATTCATGATTCATGATTCATGATTCGATTCATAATTCATGATTCATGATTCAATTCATTAATTCATGATTCATGATTCAATTCATGATTCATGATTCATGATTCAATTCATGATTCATGATTCGATTCATGATTCATGATTCATGATTCATGATTCAATTCATGATTCATGATTCGATTCATGATTCATGATTCAATTCATTAATTCATGATTCATGATTCAATTCATGATTCATGATTCATGATTCAATTCATGATTCATGATTCGATTCATGATTCATGATTCATGATTCGATTCCTGATTCATGATTCATAATTCAATTCATGATTCATGATTCATGATTCAATTCATGATTCATGATTCATGATACAATTCATGATTCATAATTCAATTCATGATTCATGATTCATTATTCATTTCATGATTCATGATTCATGATTCAATTCATGATTCATGATTCAATTCATAATTTAATTCATGATTCATGAATCATGATTCATGATTCATGATTTATGATTCATGATTCATGATTCATGATTTATGATTCATGATTCATGATTCAATTCATGATTCAAGATTCATGATTCAATTCATAATTCAATTCATGATTCATGATTCATGATTCATGATTCAATTTATGATTCATGATTCATAATTAAAATCATGATTCAATTCATGATTCATGATTGAATTCATGATTCGATTTCTGATTCAATTCATGATTCATGATTCGATTTATGATTCATGATTGAATTCATGATTCGATTCCTGATTCAATTCATGATTCATGATTCAATTCATGATTCATGATTCATGATTCATGATTCGATTCTAGATTCATGATTCAATTCATGATTCATGATACATGATTCGATTCATGATTCATGATTCAATTCATGATTCATGATTCATGATTCATGATTCAATTCATTATTCATGACTCATGATTCATTTCATGATTCATAATTCAATTCATGATTCGATTCCTTATTCAATTCATGATACATGATTCAAATAATGTTTCAATTCATGATTCATGATTCGATTCATGATTCATGATTCAATTCATGATTCATGATTCATGATTCGATTCATGATTCATGATTCATGATTCAATTCATTAATTCATGATTCATGATTCAATTCATGATTCATGATTCATGATTCAATTCATGATTCATGATTCGATTCATGATTCATGATTCGATTCATGATTTATGATTCATGATTCATGATTTAATTCATGATTCATGATTCATGATTCAATTCATGATTCATGATTCATGATATAATTCATGATTCATAATTCAATTCATGATTCATGATTCATGATTCAATTCATGATTCATGATTCATGATATAATTCATGATTCATAATTCAATTCATGATTCATGATTCATGATTCATTTCATGATTCATGATTCATGATTCAATTCATGATTCATGATTCAATTCATAATTCAATTCATGATTCATGATTCATGAATCATCATTCATGATTCATGATTTATGATTCATGATTCATGATTTATGATTCATGATTCATGATTTATGATTCATGATTCATGATTCAATTCATGATTCAAGATTCATGATTCAATTCATAATTCAATTCATGATTCATGATTCATGATTCAATTCATGATTCATGATTCATGATTCAATTCATGATTCAAGATTCATGATTCAATTCATAATTCAATTCATGATTCAAGATTCATGATTCAATTCATAATTCAATTCATGATTCATGATTCAATTCATGATTCATGATTCATAATTAAAAAGCATGATTCAATTCATGATTCATGATTGAATTCATGATTCGATTTCTGATTCAATTCATGATTCATGATTCGATTTATGATTCATGATTGAATTCATGATTCGATTCCTGATTCAATTCATGATTCATGATTCAGTTCATGATTCATGATTCATGATTCAGTTCATGATTCATGATTCATGATTCATGATTCGATTCATGATTCATGATTCAATTCATGATTCATGATACATGATTCGATTCATGATTCATGATTTAAATCATGATTCATGATTCGATTCATAATTCATGATTCATGATTCAATTCATGAATCATGATTCATGATTCATGATTTATGATTCGATTCATGATTCATGATTCAATTCATGATTCATGATTCAATACATGATTCATGATTCATGATTCATGATTCAATTTATGATTCATGATTCAACTCATGATTCAATTCATGATTCATGATTCGATTCATGATTCATGATTCAATTCATGATTCATGATTCATGATTCATGATTCATGATTCATGATTCATGATTCAATTCATGATTCATGATTCATGATTCATGATTTAATTCATGATTCATGATTCATAATTAAAATCATGATTCAATTCATGATTCATGATTGAATTCATGATTCGATTTCTGATTCAATTCATGATTCGATTCATGATTCATGATTCAATTCATGATTCATGATACATGATTCGATTCATGATTCATGATTCAATTCATGATTCATGATTTATGATTCAATTTTTAATTCATGATTCATGATTCTTGATTCAATTCATGATTCATGATTCGATTCTTGATTCATGATTCAATTCATGATTCAATTCATGATTTATGATTCAATTCATGATTCATGATTCAATTCATGATTCATGATTCATGATTTAATTCATGATTCATGATTCGATTCATGATTCATGATTCATGATTCGATTCATGATTCATGATTCATGATTCAATTCATGATTCATGATTCATGATTCAATTCATGATTCATAATTCATGATTCATGATTCAATTCATGATTCATGATTCGATTCATGATTCATGATTCATGATTCATGATTCGATTCATGATTCATGATTCATGATTCATGATTCAATTCATGATTCATGATTCATGATTCAATTCATGATTCATGATTCATGATACAATTCATGATTCATGATTCGATTCATGATTCATGATTCGATTCATGATTCATGATTCAATTCATGATTCATGATTCATGATTCAATTCATGATTCATGATTCATGATTCAATTCATGATTCATGATTCAATTCATGATTCATGATTCAATTCATAATTCAATTCATGATTCATGATTCATGATTCATGATTTATGATTCATGATTCATGATTCAATTCATGATTCAAGATTCATGATTCAATTCATAATTCAATTCATGATTCATGATTCATGATTCATGATTCAATTCATGATTCATGATTCATAATTAAAATCATGATTCAATTCATGATTCATGATTCGATTCCTGATTCAAATCATGATTCATGATTGAATTCATGATTCATGATTCATGATTCATGATTCATGATTCATGATTCAATTCATGATTCATGAATCATGATTCAATTCATGATTCAATTCATGATTCATTTCATGATTCATGATTCAATTTATGATTCATGATACATGATTCGATTCATGATTCATGATTCAATTCATGATTCATGATTTATGATTCAATTTTTGATTCATGATTCATGATTCTTGATTCAATTCATGATTCATGATTCGATTCTTGATTCATGATTCAATTCATGATTCAATTCATGATTTATGATTCAATTCATGATTCATGATTCAATTCATGATTCATGATTCATGATTTAATTCATGATTCATGATTCGATTCATGATTCATGATTCATGATTCGATTCATGATTCATGATTCATGATTCAATTCATGATTCATGATTCATGATTCAATTCATGATTCATAATTCATGATTCATGATTCAATTCATGATTCATGATTCGATTCATGATTCATGATTCATGATTCATGATTCGATTCATGATTCATGATTCATGATTCATGATTCAATTCATGATTCATGATTCATGATTCAATTCATGATTCATGATTCATGATACAATTCATGATTCATGATTCGATTCATGATTCATGATTCGATTCATGATTCATGATTCAATTCATGATTCATGATTCATGATTCAATTCATGATTCATGATTCATGATTCAATTCATGATTCATGAATCATGATTCAATTCATGATTCAATTCATGATTCATTTCATGATTCATGATTCAAATTATGATTCATGATTCAACTCATGATTTAAATCATGATTCATGATTCAATTCATAATTCATGATTCATGATTCAATTCATGATTCATGATTCAATACATGATTCATGATTCATGATTCATGATTCATGATTCAATTTATGATTCATGATTCAACTCATGATTCAATTCATGATTCGTGATTCAATTCATGATTCATGATTCAATTCATGATTCATGATTCATGATTCATGATTCATGATTCAATTCATGATTCATGATTCATGATTCAATTCATTATTCATGATTCATGATTCAATTCATGATTCATGATTCGATTCATGATTCATGATTCGATTTATGATTCATGATTCATGATTCATGATTCAATTCATGATTCATGATTCATGATTCAATTCATGATTCATAATTCATGATTCATGATTCAATTCATGATTCATGATTCAATTCATGATTCATGATTCATGATTCAATTCATGATTCATAATTCATGATTCATGATTCAATTCATGATTCATGATTCAATTCATGATTCATGATTCAACTCATGATTCAATTCATGATTCATGATTCGATTCATGATTCATGATTCGATTCATGATTCATGATTCATGATTCAATTCATGATTCATGATTCGATTCATGATTCATGATTCGATTTATGATTCATGATTCATGATTCATGATTCAATTCATGATTCATGATTCATGATTCAATTCATGATTCATAATTCATGATTCATGATTCAATTCATGATTCATGATTCAATTCATGATTCATGATTCATGATTCAATTCATGATTCATAATTCATGATTCATGATTCAATTCATGATTCATGATTCAATTTATGATTCATGATTCAACTCATGATTCAATTCATGATTCATGATTCGATTCATGATTCATGATTCGATTCATGATTCATGATTCATGATTCAATTCATGATTCATGATTCATGATTCATGATTCAATTCATTATTCATGACTCATGATTCATTTCATGATTCATAATTCAATTCATGATTCGATTCCTTATTCAATTCATGATACATGATTCAAATAATGTTTCAATTCATGATACATGATTCGATTCATGATTCATGATTCAATTCATGATTCATGATTCATGATTCGATTCATGATTCATGATTCATGATTCAATTCATTAATTCATGATTCATGATTCAATTCATGATTCATGATTCATGATTCAATTCATGATTCATGATTCGATTCATGATTCATGATTCATGATTCATGATTCAATTCATGATTCATGATTCGAATTATGATTCATGATTCAATTCATTAATTCATGATTCATGATTCAATTCATGATTCATGATTCATGATTCAATTCATGATTCATGATTCGATTCATGATTCATGATTCGATTCATGATTCATGATTCAATTCATGATTCATGATTCATGATTCAATTCATGATTCATGATTCATGATTCAATTCATGATTCATGATTCAATTCATGATTCATGATTCAATTCATAATTCAATTCATGATTCATGATTCATGATTCATGATTTATGATTCATGATTCATGATTCAATTCATGATTCAAGATTCATGATTCAATTCATAATTCAATTCATGATTCATGATTCATGATTCATGATTCAATTCATGATTCATGATTCATAATTAAAATCATGATTCAATTCATGATTCATGATTCGATTCCTGATTCAAATCATGATTCATGATTGAATTCATGATTCATGATTCATGATTCATGATTCATGATTCATGATTCAATTCATGATTCATGAATCATGATTCAATTCATGATTCAATTCATGATTCATTTCATGATTCATGATTCAATTTATGATTCATGATACATGATTCGATTCCTGATTCATGATTCAATTCATGATTCATGATTTATGATTCAATTTTTGATTCATGATTCATGATTCTTGATTCAATTCATGATTCATGATTCGATTCTTGATTCATGATTCAATTCATGATTCAATTCATGATTTATGATTCAATTCATGATTCATGATTCAATTCATGATTCATGATTCATGATTTAATTCATGATTCATGATTCGATTCATGATTCATGATTCATGATTCGATTCATGATTCATGATTCATGATTCAATTCATGATTCATGATTCATGATTCAATTCATGATTCATAATTCATGATTCATGATTCAATTCATGATTCATGATTCGATTCATGATTCATGATTCATGATTCGATTCATGATTCATGATTCATGATTCATGATTCAATTCATGATTCATGATTCATGATACAATTCATGATTCATGATTCGATTCATGATTCATGATTCGATTTATGATTCATGATTCAATTCATGATTCATGATTCATGATTCAATTCATGATTCATGATTCATGATTCAATTCATGATTCATGAATCATGATTCAATTCATGATTCAATTCATGATTCATTTCATGATTCATGATTCAAATTATGATTCATGATTCAACTCATGATTTAAATCATGATTCATGATTCAATTCATAATTCATGATTCATGATTCAATTCATGATTCATGATTCAATACATGATTCATGATTCATGATTCATGATTCATGATTCAATTTATGATTCATGATTCAACTCATGATTCAATTCATGATTCGTGATTCAATTCATGATTCATGATTCAATTCATGATTCATGATTCATGATTCATGATTCATGATTCAATTCATGATTCATGATTCATGATTCAATTCATTATTCATGATTCATGATTCAATTCATGATTCATGATTCGATTCATGATTCATGATTCGATTTATGATTCATGATTCATGATTCATGATTCAATTCATGATTCATGATTCATGATTCAATTCATGATTCATAATTCATGATTCATGATTCAATTCATGATTCATGATTCAATTCATGATTCATGATTCATGATTCAATTCATGATTCATAATTCATGATTCATGATTCAATTCATGATTCATGATTCAATTCATGATTCATGATTCATGATTCATGATTCAATTTATGATTCATGATTCAACTCATGATTCAATTCATGATTCATGATTCGATTCATGATTCATGATTCGATTCATGATTCATGATTCATGATTCAATTCATGATTCATGATTCATGATTCATGATTCAATTCATTATTCATGACTCATGATTCATTTCATGATTCATAATTCAATTCATGATTCGATTCCTTATTCAATTCATGATACATGATTCAAATAATGTTTCAATTCATGATACATGATTCGATTCATGATTCATGATTCAATTCATGATTCATGATTCATGATTCGATTCATGATTCATGATTCATGATTCAATTCATTAATTCATGATTCATGATTCAATTCATGATTCATGATTCATGATTCAATTCATGATTCATGATTCGATTCATGATTCATGATTCATGATTCATGATTCAATTCATGATTCATGATTCGAATTATGATTCATGATTCAATTCATTAATTCATGATTCATGATTCAATTCATGATTCATGATTCAATTCATAATTTAATTCATGATTCATGAATCATGATTCATGATTCATGATTTATGATTCATGATTCATGATTCATGATTTATGATTCATGATTCATGACTCAATTCATGATTCAAGATTCATGATTCAATTCATAATTCAATTCATGATTCATGATTCATGATTCAATTCATGATTCATGATTCATAATTAAAATCATGATTCAATTCATGATTCATGATTGAATTCATGATTCGATTTCTGATTCAATTCATGATTCATGATTCGATTTATGATTCATGATTGAATTCATGATTCGATTCCTGATTCAATTCATGATTCATGATTCAATTCATGATTCATGATTCAATTCATGATTCATGATTCATGATTCATGATTCGATTCTAGATTCATGATTCAATTCATGATTCATGATACATGATTCGATTCATGATTCATGATTCAATTCATGATTCATGATTCATGATTCATGATTCAATTCATTATTCATGACTCATGATTCATTTCATGATTCATGATTCAATTCATAATTCGATTCCTTATTCAATTCATGATACATGATTCAAATAATGTTTCAATTCATGATTCGATTCATGATTCATGATTCAATTCATGATTCATGATTCATGATTCGATTCATGATTCATGATTCATGATTCAATTCATTAATTCATGATTCATGATTCAATTCATGATTCATGATTCATGATTCAATTCATGATTCATGATTCGATTCATGATTCATGATTCAATTCATGATTCATGATTCATGATTCGATTCATGATTCATGATTCATGATTCAATTCATTAATTCATGATTCATGATTCAATTCATGATTCATGATTCATGATTCAATTCATGATTCATGATTCGATTCATGATTCATGATTCATGATTCGATTCATGATTCATGATTCATGATTCATGATTTAATTCATGATTCATGATTCATGATTCAATTCATGATTCATGATACAATTCATGATTCATAATTCAATTCATGATTCATGATTCATGATTCATTTCATGATTCATGATTCATGATTCAATTCATGATTCATGATTCAATTCATAATTCAATTCATGATTCATGATTCATGAATCATGATTCATGATTCATGATTTATGATTCATGATTCATGATTTATGATTCATGATTCATGATTCATGATTTATGATTCATGATTCATGATTCAATTCATGATTCAAGTATCATGATTCAATTCATAATTCAATTCATGATTCATGATTCATGATTTATGATTCAATTCATGATTCATGATTCATAATTAAAATCATGATTCAATTCATGATTCATGATTGAATTCATGATTCGATTTCTGATTCAATTCATGATTCATGATTCATGATTCATGATTCGATTCATGATTCATGATTCGATTCATGATTCATGATTCATGATTCAATTTATTAATTCATGATTCATGATTCAATTCATGATTCATGATTCATGATTCATGATTCAATTCATGATTCATGATTCGATTCATGATTCATGATTCAATTCATGATTCATGATTCAATTCATTAATTCATGATTCATGATTCAATTCATGATTCATGATTCATGATTCGATTCATGATTCATGATTCATAATTCATGATTCAATTCATGATTCAATTCATGATTCATGTTTCATGATTCAATTCATGATTCATGATTCATGATTTAATTCATGATTCATAATTCATGATTCATGATTCAATTCATGATTCATGATTCAATTCATGATTAATGATTCAATTCATGATTCGATTCATGATTCAATTCATAATTCATGATTCGATTTATGATTCATGATTCATGATTCAATTCATGATTCATGATTCAATTCATGATTCAATTCATGATTCAATTCATGATTCATGATTCGATTCATGATTCATGATTCAATTCATGATTCAATTCATGATTCATGATTCGATTCATAATTCATGATACAATTCATGATTCATGATTCATGATTCAATTCATGATTCATGATTCATGATTCAATTCATGATTCATGATTCGATTCATGATTCATGATTCATGATTCGATTCATGATTCATGATTCATGATTCATGATTCATGATTCAATTCATGATTCATGATTCAATTCATGATTCATAATTCATGATTCAATTCATGATTCATGATTCATGATTCAATTCATGATTCATAATTCATGATTCATGATTCAATTCTTGATTCATGATTCGATTCCTGATTCGATTCATGATTCATAATTCAATTCATGATTCATGATTCATGATTCATTTCATGATTCATGATTCAATTCATGATTCATGATTCATGATACAATTCATGATTCATGATTCGATTCATGATTCATGATTCGATTCATGATTTGATTCATGATTCATGATTCAATTCATGATTCATGATTCATGATACAATTCATGATTCATGATTCGATTCATGATTCATGATTCGATTCATGATTCGATTCATGATTCATAATTCAATTCATGATTCATGATTCATGATTCATTTCATGATTCATGATTCATGATTCAATTCATGATTCATGATTCAATTCATAATTCAATTCATGATTCATGATTCATGAATCATGATTCATGATTCATGATTCATGATTTATGATTCATGATTCATGATTCAATTCATGATTCAAAATTCATGATTCAATTCATAATTCAATTCATGATTCATGATTCATGATTCATGATTTAATTCATGATTCATGATTCATAATTAAAATCATGATTCAATTCATGATTCATGATTGAATTCATGATTCGATTCCTGATTCAATTCATGATTCATGATTCAATTCATGATTCATGCTTCGATTCATGATTTAATTCATGATTCATGATTCATGATTCGATTCATGATTCATGATTCAATTCATGATTCATGATTTATGATTCAATTTATGATTCATGATTCATGATTCTTGATTCAATTCATGATTCATGATTCGATTCTTGATTCATGATTCAATTCATGATTCATGATTCATGATTCATGATTCAATTCATGATTCATGTTTCGATTCATGATTCTTGATTCATGATTCATGATTCAATTCATGATTTATGATTCATTATTCATTATTCGATTCATGATTCATGATTCATGATTCATGATTCAATTCATGATTCATGATTCATGATTCGATTCATGATTCATGATTCATGATTCGATTCATGATTCATGATTCATGATTCGATTCATGATTCATGATTCATAATTCATGATTCAATTCATGATTCAATTCATGATTCATGTTTCATGATTCAATTCATGATTCATGATTCATGATTTAATTCATGATTCATAATTCATGATTCATGATTCAATTCATGATTCATGATTCAATTCATGATTAATGATTCAATTCATGATTCGATTCATGATTCAATTCATAATTCATGATTCGATTTATGATTCATGATTCATGATTCAATTCATGATTCATGATTCAATTCATGATTCAATTCATGATTCAATTCATGATTCATGATTCGATTCATGATTCATGATTCAATTCATGATTCAATTCATGATTCATGATTCGATTCATAATTCATGATACAATTCATGATTCATGATTCATGATTCAATTCATGATTCATGATTCATGATTCAATTCATGATTCATGATTCGATTCATGATTCATGATTCATGATTCGATTCATGATTCATGATTCATGATTCATGATTCATGATTCAATTCATGATTCATGATTCAATTCATGATTCATAATTCATGATTCAATTCATGATTCATGATTCATGATTCAATTCATGATTCATAATTCATGATTCATGATTCAATTCTTGATTCATGATTCGATTCCTGATTCGATTCATGATTCATAATTCAATTCATGATTCATGATTCATGATTCATTTCATGATTCATGATTCAATTCATGATTCATGATTCATGATACAATTCATGATTCATGATTCGATTCATGATTCATGATTCGATTCATGATTTGATTCATGATTCATGATTCAATTCATGATTCATGATTCATGATACAATTCATGATTCATGATTCGATTCATGATTCATGATTCGATTCATGATTCGATTCATGATTCATAATTCAATTCATGATTCATGATTCATGATTCATTTCATGATTCATGATTCATGATTCATTTCATGATTCATGATTCATGATTCAATTCATGATTCATGATTCAATTCATAATTCAATTCATGATTCATGATTCATGAATCATGATTCATGATTCATGATTCATGATTTATGATTCATGATTCATGATTCAATTCATGATTCAAAATTCATGATTCAATTCATAATTCAATTCATGATTCATGATTCATGATTCATGATTTAATTCATGATTCATGATTCATAATTAAAATCATGATTCAATTCATGATTCATGATTGAATTCATGATTCGATTCCTGATTCAATTCATGATTCATGATTCAATTCATGATTCATGCTTCGATTCATGATTTAATTCATGATTCATGATTCATGATTCGATTCATGATTCATGATTCAATTCATGATTCATGATTTATGATTCAATTTATGATTCATGATTCATGATTCTTGATTCAATTCATGATTCATGATTCGATTCTTGATTCATGATTCAATTCATGATTCATGATTCATGATTCATGATTCAATTCATGATTCATGTTTCGATTCATGATTCTTGATTCATGATTCATGATTCAATTCATGATTTATGATTCATTATTCATTATTCGATTCATGATTCATGATTCATGATTCATGATTCAATTCATGATTCATGATTCATGATTCGATTCATGATTCATGATTCATGATTCGATTCATGATTCATGATTCATGATTCGATTCATGATTCATGATTCATGATTCGATTCATGATTCATGATTCATAATTCATGATTCAATTCATGATTCATGATTCATGATTCAATTCATGATTCAATTCATGATTCATGATTCATGATTCAATTCATGATTCATAATTCATGATTCATGATTCAATTCATGATTCATGATTCGATTCATGATTCATGATTCATGATTCGATTCATGATTCATGATTCATGATTCATGATTCAATTCATGATTCATGATTCATGATTCAATTCATGATTCATGATTCATGATACAATTCATGATTCATGATTCGATTCATGATTCATGATTCGATTCATGATTCATGATTTATGATTCAATTTATGATTCATGATTCATTATTCATGATTCAATTCATGATTCATAATTCATGATTCATGATTCAATTCATGATTCATGATTCAATTCATGATTCAATTCATGATTCATGATTCATGATTCAATTCATGATTCATAATTCATGATTCATGATTCAATTCATGATTAATGATTCAATTCATGATTCGATTCATGATTCAATTCATGATTCATGATTCATGATTCAATTCATAATTCAATTCATGATTCATGATTCATGATTCATGATTCAATTCATGATTCATGATTCATAATTAAAATCATGATTCAATTCATGATTTATGATTCGATTCCTGATTCAAATCATGATTCATGATTGAATTCATGATTCATGATTCATGATTCAATTCATGATTCATGAATCATGATTCATGATTCATGATTCATGATTCAATTCATGATTCATGAATCATGATTCATGAATCATGATTCAAATCATGATTCATGAATCATGATTCAAATCATGATTCATGATTCGATTCATGATTCATGATTCAATTCATGATTCATGATTCATGATTCATGATTCATGATTCAATTCATGATTCATGATTCATGATTCAATTCATGATTCATGATTCATGATTCAATTCATGATTCATGATTCGATTCATGATTCATGATTCGATTTATGATTCATGATTCATGATTCATGATTCAATTCATGATTCATGATTCATGATTCAATTCATGATTCATAATTCATGATTCATGATTCAATTCATGATTCATGATTCATGATTCAATTCATGATTCATGATTCATGATTCATGATTCGATTCATGATTCATGATTCATGATTCAATTCATGACTCATGATTAATGATTCAATTTATGATTCATGATTCAACTCATGATTTAATTCATGATTCATGATTTGATTCATGATTCATGATTCAATTCATGATTCTTGATTTATGATTCGATTCATGACTCATGATTCATGATTCATGATTCAATTCATGATTCATGATTCAATTCATGATTCATGATTCAATTTATGATTCATGATTCATTATTCGATTCATGATTCATGATTCAATTCATGATTCATGATTCAATTTATGATTCATGATTCATTATTCGATTCATGATTCATGATTCATGATTCAATTCATGATTCATGATTCATGATTCATGATTCAATTCATGATTCATGTTTCGATTCATGATTCTTGATTCATGATTCAATTCATGATTCATGATTCATGATTCATTATTCGATTCATGATTCATGATTCATGATTCAATTCATGATTCGTGTTTCGATTCATGAATCTTGATTCATGATTCATGAATCTTGATTCATGATTCATGATTCAATTCATGATTCATGATTCAATTCATGATTTATGATTCATGATTCATGATTCGATTCATGATTCATGATTCATGATTCAATTCATGATTCATGATTCATGATTCAATTCATGATTCATGATTCATGATTCAATTCATGATTCATGATTCATGATTCAATTCATGATTCATGATTCGATTCATGATTCATGATTCGATTCATGATTCATGATTCATGATTTGATTCATGATTCATGATTCATGATTCGATTCATGATTCATGATTCATGATTCAATTCATGATTCATGATTCAATTTATTATTTAATTCATGATTCATGATTCGATTCATGATTCATGATTCAATTCATTATTCAATTCATGATTTATGATTCGATTCATGATTCAATTCATGATTCATGCTTCATGATTCGATTCATGATTCATGATTCTATTCATGATTCATAATTCATGATTCATGATTCAATTCATGATTCAATTCATGATTAATGATTCAATTCATGATTCAATTCATGATTCAATTCATGATTCATGATTCGATTCATGATTCAATTCATGATTCATGATTCATGATTCATGATTCGATTCATGATTCATGATTCAATTCATGATTCAATTTATGATTAATGATTCATGATTCGATTCATGATTCATGATTCAATTCATGATTCATGATTCATGATTCAATTCATGATTCATGATTCATGATTCAATTCATGATTCATGTTTCATGGTTCAATTCATGATTCATGATTCGATTCATGATTCATGATTCATGATTCAATTCATGATTCATGATTCATGATTCATCATTCGATTCATGATTCATGATTCAATTCATGATTCATGATTCATGATTCAATCCATGATTCATAATTCATGATTCATGATTCAATTCATGATTTATGATTCGATTCATGATTCATGATTCATGATTCATGATTCGATTCATGATTCATGATTCATGATTCATGATTCAATTCATGATTCATGATTCATGATTCATTTCATGATTCATGATTCATAATACAATTCATGATTCATGATTCGATTCATGATTCATGATTCAATTCATGATTCATGATTCATGATTCAATTCATGATTCATGATTCATGATTCAATTCATGATTCATGATTCAATTCATAATTCAATTCATGATTCATGATTTATGATTCATGATTTATGATTTAATTCATGATTCAAGATTCATGATTCAATTCATAATTCAATTCATGATTCATGATTCATGATTCATGATTCAATTCATGATTCATGATTCATAATTAAAATCATGATTCAATTCATGATTCGATTCCTGATTTAAATCATGATTCATGATTTAATTCATGATTCATGATTCATGATTCATGATTTATGATTCATGATTCAATTCATGATTCATGAATCATGATTCAATTCATGATTCAATTCATGATTCATTTCATGATTCATGATTCAATTTATGATTCATGGTTCAACTCATGATTCAATTCATGATTTATGATTCGATTCATGATTCATGATTCAATTCATGATTCATGATTCAATTCATGATTCATGATTCATGATTCATGATTCGATTCATGATTCATGATTCATGATTCAATTCATGACTCATGATTCATGATTCAATTTATGATTCATGATTCAACTCATGATTTAATTCATGATTCATGATTTGATTCATGATTCATGATTCAATTCATGATTCATGATTCATGATTCATGATTCGATTCATGATTCATGATTTATGATTCGATTCATGACTCATGATTCATGATTCATGATTCAATTCATGATTCATGATTCGATTCATGATTCATGATTCAATTCATGATTCATGATTCATGATTCGATTCATGATTCATGATTTATGATTCGATTCATGATTCATGATTCAATTCATGATTCATGATTTATGATTCAATTTATGATTCATGATTCATGATTCTTGATTCAATTCATGATTCATGATTCGATTCTTGATTCATGATTCAATTCATGATTCAATTCATGACTCATGATTCAATTCATGATTCATGATTCAATTTATGATTCATGATTCATTATTCGATTCATGATTCATGATTCATGATTCAATTCATGATTCATGATTCAATTTATAATTCATGATTCATTATTCGATTCATGATTCATGATTCAATTCATAATTCGTGATTCATGATTCATGATTCAATTCATGATTCATGTTTCGATTCATGATTCTTGATTCATGATTCATGATTCAATTCATGATTCATGATTCATGATTCATTATTCGATTCATGATTCATGATTCATGATTCAATTCATGATTCGTGTTTCGATTCATGAATCTTGATTCATGATTCATGAATCTTGATTCATGATTCATGATTCAATTCATGATTCATGATTCAATTCATGATTTATGATTCATGATTCATGATTCGATTCATGATTCATGATTCATGATTCAATTCATGATTCATGATTCATGATTCAATTCATGATTCATGATTCATGATTCAATTCATGATTCAATTCATGATTCATGATTCATGATTCAATTCATGATTCATGATTCGATTCATGATTCATGATTCATGATTTGATTCATGATTCATGATTCATGATTCGATTCATGATTCATGATTCATGATTCATGATTCAATTTATTATTTAATTCATGATTCATGATTCGATTCATGATTCATGATTCAATTCATTATTCAATTCATGATTTATGATTCGATTCATGATTCAATTCATGATTCATGATTCATGATTCGATTCATGATTCATGATTCTATTCATGATTCATAATTCATGATTCATGATTCAATTCATGATTTAATTCATGATTAATGATTCAATTCATGATTCAATTCATGATTCAATTCATGATTCATGATTCGATTCATGATTCAATTCATGATTCATGATTCATGATTCATGATTCGATTCATGATTCATGATTCAATTCATGATTCAATTTATGATTCATGATTCATGATTCGATTCATGATTCATGATTCAATTCATGATTCATGATTCAATTCATGATTCATGATTCATGATTCAATTCATGATTCATGATTCATGGTTCAATTCATGATTCATGATTCGATTCATGATTCATGATTCAATTCATGATTCATGATTCATGATTCATCATTCGATTCATGATTCATGATTCATGATTCAATTCATGATTCATGATTCATGATTCAATTCATGATTCATAATTCATGATTCATGATTCAATTCATGATTTATGATTCGATTCATGATTCATGATTCATGATTCATGATTCATGATTCGATTCATGATTCATGATTCATGATTCATGATTCGATTCATGATTCATGATTCATGATTCATTTCATGATTCATGATTCATAATACAATTCATGATTCATGATTCGATTCATGATTCATGATTCAATTCATGATTCATGATTCAATTCATGATTCATGATTCGATTCATGATTCATGATTCAATTCATGATTCATGATTCATGATTCAATTCATGATTCATGATTCATGATTCAATTCATGATTCATGATTCAATTCATAATTCAATTCATGATTCATGATTTATGATTTATGATTTATGATTTAATTCATGATTCAAGATTCATGATTCAATTCATAATTTAATTCATGATTCATGATTCATGATTCATGATTCAATTCATGATTCATGATTCATAATTAAAATCATGATTCAATTCATGATTCGATTCCTGATTTAAATCATGATTCATGATTGAATTCATGATTCATGATTCATGATTCATGATTTATGATTCATGATTCAATTCATGATTCATGAATCATGATTCAATTCATGATTCAATTCATGATTCATTTCATGATTCATAATTCAATTTATGATTCATGGTTCAACTCATGAATCATGATTCATGATTCATGATTTATGATTCGATTCATGATTCATGATTCAATTTATGATTCATGATTCAACTCATGATTCAATTCATGATTTATGATTCGATTCATGATTCATGATTCAATTCATGATTCATGATTCAATTCATGATTCATGATTCATGATTCATGATTCGATTCATGATTCATGATTCATGATTCAATTCATGACTCATGATTCATGATTCAATTTATGATTCATGATTCAACTCATGATTTAATTCATGATTCATGATTTGATTCATGATTCATGATTCAATTCATGATTCATGATTCATGATTCATGATTCGATTCATGATTCATGATTTATGATTCGATTCATGACTCATGATTCATGATTCATGATTCAATTCATGATTCATGATTCGATTCATGATTCATGATTCAATTCATGATTCATGATTCATGATTCGATTCATGATTCATGGTTCATGATTCAATTCATGATTCATGATTCATGTTTCGATTCATGATTCGATTCATGACTCATGATTCATGATTCATGATTCAATTCATGATTCATGATTCAATTCATGATTCATGATTCAATTCATGATTCATGATTCATGATTCGATTCATGATTCATGGTTCATGATTCAATTCATGATTCATGATTCATGTTTCGATTCATGATTCGATTCATGATTCATGATTCATGATTCAATTCATGATTCAATTCATGATTAATGATTCAATTCATGATTCGATTCATGATTCAATTCATGTTTCATGATTCGATTTATGATACATGATTCATGATTCAATTCATGATTCATGATTCAATTCATGATTCATGATTCAATTCATGATTCAATTCATGATTCAATTCATGTTTCATGAATCGATTCATGATTCATGATTCAATTCATGATTCAATTCATGATTCATGATTTATGATTCAATTTATGATTCATGATTCATGATTCTTGATTCAATTTATGATTCATGATTCGATTCTTGATTCATGATTCAATTCATGATTCAATTCATGATTCATGATTCAATTCATGATTCAATTTATGATTCATGATTCATGATTCATTATTCGATTCATGATTCATGATTCATGATTCAAATCATGATTCATGATTCATGATTCATGATTCAATTCATGATTCATGTTTCGATTCATGATTCATGATTCATTATTCGATTCATGATTCATGATTCATGATTCAATTCATGATTCATGATTCATGATTCATGATTCAATTCATGATTCATGTTTCGATTCATGAATCTTGATTCATGATTCATGATTCAATTCATGATTCATGATTCAATTCATGATTTATGATTCATGATTCATGATTCGATTCATGATTCATGATTTATGATTCATGATTCAATTCATGATTCATGATTCATGATTCAATTCATGATTCATGATTCATGATTCAATTCATGATTCATGATTCGATTCATGATTCATGATTCATGATTTGATTCATGATTCATGATTCATGATCCGATTCATGATTCATGATTCATGATTCATGATTCAATTCATGATTCATGATTCAATTCATGATTCCTGATTCAATTCATGATTCGATTCATGATTCATGATTCAATTTATTATTTAATTCATGATTCATGATTCGATTCATGATTCATGATTCAATTCATTATTTAATTCATGATTTATGATTCGATTTATGATTCAATTCATGATTCATAATTCGATTCATGATTCATGATTCTATTCATGATTCATGAATCATGATTCAATTCATGATTCAATTCATGATTCATTTCATGATTCATGATTCAATTTATGATTCATGGTTCAACTCATGAATCATGATTCATGATTCATGATTTATGATTCGATTCATGATTCATGATTCAATTTATGATTCATGATTCAACTCATGATTCAATTCATGATTTATGATTCGATTCATGATTCATGATTCAATTCATGATTCATGATTCAATTCATGATTCATGATTCATGATTCGATTCATGATTCATGATTCATGATTCAATTCATGACTCATGATTCATGATTCAATTTATGATTCATGATTCAACTCATGATTTAATTCATGATTCATGATTTGATTCATGATTCATGATTCAATTCATGATTCATGATTCATGATTCATTATTTGATTCATGATTCATGATTTATGATTCGATTCATGACTCATGATTCATGATTCATGATTCAATTCATGATTCATGATTCGATTCATGATTCATGATTCAATTCATGATTCATGATTCATGATTCGATTCATGATTCATGGTTCATGATTCAATTCATGATTCATGATTCATGAATTATGTTTCGATTCATGATTCGATTCATGACTCATGATTCATGATTCATGATTCAATTCATGATTCATGATTCAATTCATGATTCATGATTCAATTCATGATTCATGATTCATGATTCGATTCATGATTCATGGTTCATGATTCAATTCATGATTCATGATTCATGATTCATGTTTCGATTCATGATTCGATTCATGATTCATGATTCAATTCATGATTCAATTCATGATTAATGATTCAATTCATGATTCGATTCATGATTCAATTCATGTTTCATGATTCGATTTATGATTCATGATTCATGATTCAATTCATGATTCATGATTCAATTCATGATTCATGATTCAATTCATGATTCAATTCATGATTCAATTCATGTTTCATGATTCGATTCATGATTCATGATTCAATTCATGATTCAATTCATGATTCATGATTTATGATTCAATTTATGATTCATGATTCATGATTCTTGATTCAATTTATGATTCATGATTCGATTCTTGATTCATGATTCAATTCATGATTCAATTCATGATTCATGATTCAATTCATGATTCAATTTATGATTCATGATTCATGATTCATTATTCGATTCATGATTCATGATTCATGATTCAAATCATGATTCATGATTCATGATTCATGATTCAATTCATGATTCATGTTTCGATTCATGATTCATGATTCATTATTCGATTCATGATTCATGATTCATGATTCAATTCATGATTCATGATTCATGATTCATGATTCATGATTCATGATTCAATTCATGATTCATGTTTCGATTCATGAATCTTGATTCATGATTCATGATTCAATTCATGATTCATGATTCAATTCATGATTTATGATTCATGATTCATGATTCGATTCATGATTCATGATTCATGATTCATGATTCAATTCATGATTCATGATTCATGATTCAATTCATGATTCATGATTCATGATTCAATTCTCGATTCATGATTCATGATTTGATTCATGATTCATGATTCATGATCCGATTCATGATTCATGATTGATGATTCATGATTCAATTCATGATTCATGATTCAATTCATGATTCCTGATTCAATTCATGATTCGATTCATGATTCATGATTCAATTTATTATTTAATTCATGATTCATGATTCGATTCATGATTCATGATTCAATTCATTATTCAATTCATGATTTATGATTCGATTTATGATTCAATTCATGATTCATAATTCGATTCATGATTCATGATTCTATTCATGATTCATAATTCATGATTCATGATTCAATTCATGATTCAATTCATGATTAATGATTCAATTCATGATTCAATTCATGATTCAATTCATGATTCATGATTCAATTCATGATTCAATTTATGATTCATGATTCATGATTCATGATTCGATTCATGATTCATGATTCAATTCATGATTCAATTCATGATTCATGATTCATGATTCGATTCATGATTCATGATTTGATTCATGATTCATGATTTATGATTCAATTTATGATTCAATTCATGATTCATGATTCATGATTCGATTCTTGATTCATGATTCAATTCATGATTCATGATTCAATTCATGATTCATGATTCATGATTCATTATTCGATTCATGATTCATGATTCATGATTCAATTCATGATTCATGATTCATGATTCATGATTCAATTCATGATTCATGTTTCGATTCATGATTCTTGATTCATGATTCATGATTCGATTCATGATTCATGATTCAATTCATGATTCATGATTCATGATTCATGATTCGATTCATGATTCATGATTCATGATTCATGATTCAATTCATGATTCATGATTCATGATTCAATTCATGATTCATGATTCATGATTCAATTCATGATTCGATTCATGATTCATGATTCATGATTCGATTCATGATTCAATTCATGATTCATGATTCATGATTCAATTCATGATTCATGATTCATGATTCAATTCATGATTCATGATTCATGATTTAATTCATGATTCATGATTCAATTCATGATTCATAATTCATGATTCATGATTCAATTCATGATTCATGATTCGATTCATGATTCATGATTCATGATTCAATTCATGATTCATGATTTAATTCATGATTCATGATTCAATTCATGATTCATAATTCATGATTCATGATTCAATTCATGATTCATGATTCGATTCATGATTCATGATTCATGATTCGATTTATGATTCATGATTCATGATTCAATTCATGATTCATGATTCAATTCATGATTCATGATTCAATTCATGATTCAATTCATGATTCAATTCATGTTTCATGATTCGATTCATGATTCATGATTCAATTCATGATTCATGATTCATGATTCATGATTCGATTCATGATTCATGATTCATGATTCAATTCATGACTCATGATTCATGATTCATGATTCAATTCATGATTCATGATTCGATTCATGATTCATGATTCAATTCATGATTCATGATTCATGATTCGATTCATGATTCATGGTTCATGATTCATGATTCAATTCATGATTCATGATTCATGATTCAATTCATGATTCATGATTCATGATTCATGTTTCGATTCATGATTCGTTTCATGATTCATGATTCATGATTCAATTCATGATTCATGATTCATGATTCAATTCATGATTCATGATTCAATTCATGATTCATGATTCATGATTCAATTCATGATTCATGATTCATGATTCAATTCATGATTCATGATTCATGTTTCAATTCATGATTTATAATTCATGATTCATGATTCAATTCATGATTCAATTCATGATTCATGATTCGATTAATGATTCAATTCATGATTCATGATTCATGATTCATGATTTGATTCATGATTCATGATTCAATTCAAGGTTCAATTCATGATTCATGATTCGATTCATGATTCATGATTCAATTCATGATTCATGATTTATGATTCAATTTATGATTCATGATTCATGATTCATGGTTCAATTCATGATTCATGATTCGATTCTTGATTCATGATTCAATTCATGATTCAATTCATGATTCAATTCATGATTCATGATTCAATTCATGATTCATGATTCATTATTCAATTCATGATTCATGATTCATGATTCAATTCATGATTCATGATTCATGATTAATGATTCAATTCATGATTCATGTTTCGATTCATGATTCTTGATTCATGATTCATGATTCGATTCATGATTCATGATTCATGATTCATGATTCGATTCATGATTCATGATTCAATTCATGATTCATGATTCATGATTCATGATTCGATTCATGATTCATGATTCATGATTCATGATTCAATTCATGATTCATGATTTATGATTCAATTCATGATTCATGATTCATGATTCAATTCATGATTCATGATTCATGTTTCAATTCATGATTTATAATTCATGATTCATGATTCAATTCATGATTCAATTTATGATTAATGATTCAATTCATGATTCGATTCATGATTCAATTCATGATTCATGATTCGATTTATGATTCATGATTCATGATTCAATTCATGATTCATGATTCAATTCATGATTCATGATTCAATTCATGATTCATGATTCAATTCATGATTCAATTCATGTTTCATGATTCGATTCATGATTCATGATTCAATTCATGATTCAATTCATGATTCATGATTCATGATTCGATTCATGATTCATGATTTATGATTCGATTCATGATTCATGATTCAATTCATGATTCATGATTTATGATTCAATTTATGATTCATGATTCATGATTCTTGATTCAATTCATGATTCATGATTCGATTCTTGATTCATGATTCAATTCATGATTCAATTCATGACTCATGATTCAATTCATGATTCATGATTCAATTTATGATTCATGATTCATTATTCAATTCATGATTCATGATTCAATTTATGATTCATGATTCATTATTCGATTCATGATTCATGATTCATGATTCAATTCATGATTCATGATTCATGATTCATGATTCAATTCATGATTCATGTTTCGATTCATGATTCTTGATTCATGATTCATGATTCAATTCATGATTCATGATTCATGATTCATTATTCGATTCATGATTCATGATTCATGATTCAATTCATGATTCGTGTTTCGATTCATGAATCTTGATTCATGATTCATGAATCTTGATTCATGATTTATGATTCAATTCATGATTCATGATTCAATTCATGATTTATGATTCATGATTCATGATTCATGATTCATGATTCATGATTCATGATTCATGATTCAATTCATGATTCATGATTCATGATTAAATTCATGATTCAATTCATGATTCATGATTCATGATTCAATTCATGATTCATGATTCGATTCATGATTCATGATTCATGATTTGATTTATGATTCATGATTCATGATTCGATTCATGATTCATGATTCATGATTCATGATTCAATTCATGATTTATGATTCAATTCATGATTCCTGATTCAATTCATGATTCAATTCATGATTCATGATTCAATTTATTATTTAATTCATGATTCATGATTCGATTCATGATTCATGATTCAATTCATTATTCAATTCATGATTTATGATTCGATTCATGATTCAATTCATGATTCATGATTCATGATTCGATTCATGATTCATGATTCTATTCATGATTCATAATTCATGATTCATGATTCAATTCATGATTCAATTCATGATTAATGATTCAATTCATGATTCAATTCATGATTCAATTCATGATTCATGATTCGATTCATGATTCAATTCATGATTCATGATTCATGATTCATGATTCGATTCATGATTCATGATTCAATTCATGATTCAATTTATGATTCATGATTCATGAATCGATTCATGATTCATGATTCAATTCATGATTCATGATTCATGATTCAATTCATGATTCATGATTCATGATTCAATTCATGATTCATGATTCATGGTTCAATTCATGATTCATGATTCGATTCATGATTCATGATTCATGATTCAATTCATGATTCATGATTCATGATTCATCATTCGATTCATGATTCATGATTCATGATTCAATTCATGATTCATGATTCATGATTCAATTCATGATTCATAATTCATGATTCATGATTCAATTCATGATTTATGATTCGATTCATGATTCATGATTCATGATTCATGATTCGATTCATGATTCATGATTCATGATTCATGATTCAAATCATGATTCAT
The DNA here is from genome assembly GCA_036250195.1 of Mixophyes australis. Taxonomy (NCBI): domain Eukaryota; kingdom Metazoa; phylum Chordata; class Amphibia; order Anura; family Limnodynastidae; genus Mixophyes; species Mixophyes australis. The sequence continues at coordinate 94,828 of JAVHZZ010000178.1, read as the reverse complement.
GATTCATTTCATGATTCATGATTCATAATACAATTCATGATTCATGATTCGATTCATGATTCATGATTCAATTCATGATTCATGATTCATGATTCAATTCATGATTCATGATTCAAGATTCAATTCATGATTCATGATTCAATTCATAATTCAATTCATGATTCATGATTTATGATTCATGATTTATGATTTAATTCATGATTCATGATTCATGATTCAATTCATGATTCATGATTCATAATTAAAATCATGATTCAATTCATGATTCGATTCCTGATTTAAATCATGATTCATGATTGAATTCATGATTCATGATTCATGATTCATGATTTATGATTCATGATTCAATTCATGATTCATGAATCATGATTCAATTCATGATTCAATTCATGATTCATTTCATGATTCATGATTCAATTTATGATTCATGGTTCAACTCATGAATCATGATTCATGATTCATGATTTATGATTCGATTCATGATTCATGATTCAATTTATGATTCATGATTCAACTCATGATTCAATTCATGATTTATGATTCGATTCATGATTCATGATTCAATTCATGATTCATGATTCATGATTCATGATTCGATTCATGATTCATGATTCATGATTCAATTCATGACTCATGATTCATGATTCAATTTATGATTCATGATTCAACTCATGATTTAATTCATGATTCATGATTTGATTCATGATTCATGATTTGATTCATGATTCATGATTCAATTCATGATTCATGATTCATGATTCATGATTCGATTCATGATTCATGATTCATGATTCGATTCATGACTCATGATATATGATTCATGATTCAATTCATGATTCATGATTCGATTCATGATTCATGATTCAATTCATGATTCATGATTCGATTCATGATTCATGGTTCATGATTCATGATTCAATTCATGATTCATGATTCATGATTCAATTCATGATTCATGATTCATGATTCATGTTTCGATTCATGATTCGATTCATGATTCATGATTCATGATTCAATTCATGATTCATGATTCATGATTCAATTCATGATTCATGATTCAATTCATGATTCATGATTCATGATTCAATTCATGATTCATGATTCATGATTCAATTCATGATTCATGATTCATGTTTCAATTCATGATTTATAATTCATGATTCATGATTCAATTCATGATTCAATTCATGATTAATGATTCAATTCATGATTCGATTCATGATTCAATTCATGTTTCATGATTCGATTTATGATTCATGATTCATGATTCAATTCATGATTCATGATTCAATTCATGATTCATGATTCAATTCATGATTCAATTCATGATTCAATTCATGTTTCATGATTCGATTCATGATTCATGATTCAATTCATGATTCAATTCATGATTCATGATTTATGATTCAATTTATGATTCAATTCATGATTCATGATTTATGATTCAATTTATGATTCATGATTCATGATTCTTGATTCAATTTATGATTCATGATTCGATTCTTGATTCATGATTCAATTCATGATTCAATTCATGATTCATGATTCAATTCATGATTCATGATTCAATTTATGATTCATGATTCATGATTCATTATTCGATTCATGATTCATGATTCATGATTCAAATCATGATTCATGATTCATGATTCATGATTCAATTCATGATTCATGTTTCGATTCATGATTCATGATTCATTATTCGATTCATGATTCATGATTCATGATTCAATTCATGATTCATGATTCAATTCATGATTCATGTTTCGATTCATGAATCTTGATTCATGATTCATGATTCAATTCATGATTCATGATTCAATTCATGATTTATGATTCATGATTCATGATTCGATTCATGATTCATGATTCAATTCATGATTCATGATTCAATTCATGATTCATGATTCATGATTCAATTCATGATTCATGATTCGATTCATGATTCATGATTCATGATTTGATTCATGATTCATGATTCATGATCCGATTCATGATTCATGATTCATGATTCATGATTCAATTCATGATTCATGATTCAATTCATGATTCCTGATTCAATTCATGATTCGATTCATGATTCATGATTCAATTTATTATTTAATTCATGATTCATGATTCGATTCATGATTCATGATTCAATTCATTATTCAATTCATGATTTATGATTCGATTTATGATTCAATTCATGATTCATGATTCATGATTCGATTCATGATTCATGATTCTATTCATGATTCATAATTCATGATTCATGATTCAATTCATGATTCAATTCATGATTAATGATTCAATTCATGATTCAATTCATGATTCAATTCATGATTCATGATTCAATTCATGATTCAATTCATGATTCATGATTCATGATTCATGATTCGTTTCATGATTCATGATTCAATTCATGATTCAATTCATGATTCATGATTCATGATTCGATTCATGATTCATGATTCAATTCATGATTCATGATTTATGATTCAATTTATGATTCAATTCATGATTCATGATTCATGATTCGATTCTTGATTCATGATTCAATTCATGATTCATGATTCAATTCATGATTCATGATTCATGATTCATTATTTGATTCATGATTCATGATTCATGATTCAATTCATGATTCATGATTCATGATTCATGATTCAATTCATGATTCATGATTCGATTCATGATTCATGATTCAATTCATGATTCATGATTCATGATTCGATTCATGATTCATGATTCATGATTCAATTCATGATTCATGATTCATGATTCAATTCATGATTCGATTCATGATTCCTGATTCATGATTCGATTCATGATTCATGATTCATGATTCATGATTCAATTCATGATTCATGATTCATGATTCATGTTTCGATTCATGATTCGATTCATGATTCATGATTCATGATTCAATTCATGATTCATGATTCATGATTCAATTCATGATTCATGATTCATTATTCAATTCATGATTCATGATTCATGATTCAATTCATGATTCATGATTCATGTTTCAATTCATGATTTATAATTCATGATTCATAATTCAATTCATGATTCAATTCATGATTAATGATTCAATTCATGATTCGATTCATGATTCAATTCATGTTTCATGATTCGATTTATGATTCATGATTCATGATTCAATTCATGATTCATGATTCAATTCATGATTCAATTCATGATTCAATTCATGTTTCATGATTCGATTCATGATTCATGATTCAATTCATGATTCAATTCATGATTCATGATTTATGATTCAATTTATGATTCATGATTCATGATTCTTGATTCAATTTATGATTCATGATTCGATTCTTGATTCATGATTCAATTCATGATTCAATTCATGATTCATGATTCAATTCATGATTCATGATTCAATTTATGATTCATGATTCATGATTCATTATTCGATTCATGATTCATGATTCATGGTTCAAATCATGATTCATGATTCATGATTCATGATTCAATTCATGATTCATGTTTCGATTCATGATTCATGATTCATTATTCGATTCATGATTCATGATTCATGATTCAATTCATGATTCATGATTCATGATTCATGATTCAATTCATGATTCATGTTTCGATTCATGAATCTTGATTCATGATTCATGATTCAATTCATGATTCATGATTCAATTCATGATTTATGATTCATGATTCATGATTCGATTCATGATTCATGATTCATGATTCATGATTCAATTCATGATTCATGATTCATGATTCAATTCATGATTCATGATTCATGATTCAATTCATGATTCATGATTCGATTCATGATTCATGATTCATGATTTGATTCATGATTCATGATTCATGATCCGATTCATGATTCATGATTCATGATTCATGATTCAATTCATGATTCATGATTCAATTCATGATTCCTGATTCAATTCATGATTCGATTCATGATTCATGATTCAATTTATTATTTAATTCATGATTCATGATTCGATTCATGATTCATGATTCAATTCATTATTCAATTCATGATTTATGATTCGATTTATGATTCAATTCATGATTCATGATTCATGATTCGATTCATGATTCATGATTCTATTCATGATTCATAATTCATGATTCATGATTCAACTCATGATTCAATTCATGATTAATGATTCAATTCATGATTCAATGCATGATTCAATTCATGATTCATGATTCAATTCATGATTCAATTCATGATTCATGATTCATGATTCGATTCATGATTCATGATTCAATTCATGATTCATGATTTATGATTCAATTTATGATTCAATTCATGATTCATGATTCATGATTCAATTCTTGATTCATGATTCAATTCATGATTCATGATTCAATTCATGATTCATGATTCATGATTCATTATTCGATTCATGATTCATGATTCATGATTCAATTCATGATTCATGATTCATGATTCATGATTCAATTCATGATTCATGTTTCGATTCATGATTCTTGATTCATGATTCATGATTCGATTCATGATTCATGATTCATGATTCAATTCATGATTCAATTCATGATTCATGATTCATGATTCGATTCATGATTCATGATTCAATTCATGATTCATGATTCATGATTCAATTCATGATTCAATTCATGATTCATGATTCATGATTCGATTCATGATTCATGATTCATGATTCATGATTCAATTCATGATTCATGATTCATGATTCAATTCATGATTCATGATTCATGATTTAATTCATGATTCATGATTCAATTCATGATTCATAATTCATGATTCATGATTCAATTCATGATTCATGATTCGATTCATGATTCATGATTCATGATTCATGATTCAAGATTCATGATTCAATTCATGATTCATGATTCATGATTCAATTCATGATTCATGATTTAATTCATGATTCATGATTCAATTCATGATTCATAATTCATGATTCAAGATTCAATTCATGATTCATGATTCGATTCATGATTCATGATTCATGATTCGATTTATGATTCATGATTCATGATTCAATTCATGATTCATGATTCAATTCATGATTCATGATTCAATTCATGATTCAATTCATGATTCAATTCATGTTTCATGATTCGATTCATGATTCATGATTCAATTCATGATTCATGATTCATGATTCATGATTCGATTCATGATTCATGATTCATGATTCAATTCATGACTCATGATTCATGATTCATGATTCAATTCATGATTCATGATTCGATTCATGATTCATGATTCAATTCATGATTCATGATTCATGATTCGATTCATGATTCATGGTTCATGATTCATGATTCAATTCATGATTCATGATTCATGATTCAATTCATGATTCATGATTCATGATTCATGTTTCGATTCATGATTCGATTCATGATTCATGATTTATGATTCAATTCATGATTCATGATTCATGATTCAATTCATGATTCATGATTCAATTCATGATTCATGATTCATGATTCAATTCATGATTCATGATTCATGATTCAATTCATGATTCATGATTCATGTTTCAATTCATGATTTATAATTCATGATTCATGATTCAATTCATGATTCAATTCATGATTAATGATTCAATTCATGATTCGATTCATGATTCAATTCATGATTCATGATTCGATTTATGATTCATGATTCATGATTCAATTCATGATTCATGATTCAATTCATGATTCATGATTCAATTCATGTTTCATGATTTATGATTCAATTTATGATTCATGATTCATGATTCTTGATTCAATTTATGATTCATGATTCGATTCTTGATTCATGATTCAATTCATGATTCAATTCATGATTCATGATTCAATTCATGATTCATGATTCAATTTATGATTCATGATTCATGATTCATTATTCGATTCATGATTCATGATTCATGATTCAAATCATGATTCATGATTCATGATTCAATTCATGATTCATGTTTCGATTCATGATTCATGATTCATTATTCGATTCATGATTCATGATTCAATTCATGATTTATGATTCATGATTCATGATTCGATTCATGATTCATGATTCATGATTCATGATTCAATTCATGATTCATGATTCATGATTCAATTCATGATTCATGATTCAATTCATGATTCATGATTCATGATTTGATTCATGATTCATGATTCATGATTCATGATTCAATTCATGATTCATGATTCATGATTCAATTCATGATTCATGATTCAATTCATGATTCATGATTCATGATTCAATTCATGATTCATGATTCATGATTCAATTCATGATTCATGATTCAATTAATGATTCGATTCATGATTCAATTCATGATTCATGATTCGATTTATGATTCATGATTCATGATTCAATTCATGATTCATGATTCAATTCATGATTCAATTCATGATTCAATTCATGTTTCATGATTTATGATTCAATTTATGATTCATGATTCATGATTCTTGATTCAATTTATGATTCATGATTCGATTCTTGATTCATGATTCAATTCATGATTCAATTCATGATTCATGATTCAATTCATGATTCATGATTCAATTTATGATTCATGATTCATGATTCATTATTCGATTCATGATTCATGATTCATGATTCAAATCATGATTCATGATTCATGATTCATGATTCAATTCATGATTCATGTTTCGATTCATGATTCATGATTCATTATTCGATTCATGATTCATGATTCATGATTCAATTCATGATTCATGATTCATGATTCATGATTCAATTCATGATTCATGTTTCGATTCATGAATCTTGATTTATAAATTATGATTCAATTCATGATTCATGATTCAATTCATGATTTATGATTCATGATTCATGATTCGATTCATGATTCATAATTCATGATTCATGATTCAATTCATGATTCATGATTCATGATTCAATTCATGATTCATGATTCATGATTCAATTCATGATTCATGATTCGATTCATGATTCATGATTCATGATTTGATTCATGATTCATGATTCATGATCCGATTCATGATTCATGATTCATGATTCATGATTCATGATTCAATTCATGATTCATGATTCAATTCATGATTCCTGATTCAATTCATGATTCGATTCATGATTCATGATTCAATTTATTATTTAATTCATGATTCATGATTCGATTCATGATTCATGATTCAATTCATTATTCAATTCATGATTTATGATTCGATTTATGATTCAATTCATGATTCATGATTCATGATTCGATTCATGATTCATGATTCTATTCATGATTCATAATTCATGATTCATGATTCAATTCATGATTCAATTCATGATTAATGATTCAATTCATGATTCAATTCATGATTCAATTCATGATTCATGATTCAATTCATGATTCAATTCATGATTCATGATTCATGATTCATGATTCGATTCATGATTCATGATTCAATTCATGATTCAATTCATGATTCATGATTCATGATTCGATTCATGATTCATGATTCAATTCATGATTCATGATTCAATTCATGATTCATGATTTATGATTCAATTTATGATTCAATTCATGATTCATGATTCATGATTCGATTCTTGATTCATGATTCAATTCATGATTCATGATTCAATTCATGATTCATGATTCATTATTCGATTCATGATTCATGATTCATGATTCAATTCATGATTCATGATTCATGATTCAATTCATGATTCATGTTTCGATTCATGATTCTTGATTCATGATTCGATTCATGATTCATGATTCAATTCATGATTCATGATTCATGATTCATGATTCGATTCATGATTCATGATTCATGATTCATGATTCAATTCATGATTCATGATTCATGATTCATGATTCAATTCATGATTCGATTCATGATTCATGATTCATGATTCGATTCATGATTCATGATTCATGATTCATGATTCAATTCATGATTCATGATTCATGATTCAATTCATGATTCATGTTTCATGATTTAATTCATGATTCATGATTCAATTCATGATTCATAATTCATGATTCATGATTCGATTCATGATTCATGATTCGATTCATGATTCATGATTCATGATTCAATTTATGATTCATGATTCATGATTCAATTCATGATTCATGATTCATGATTCGATTCATGATTCATGATTCAATTCATGATTCATGATTCATGATTCATGATTCGATTCATGATTCATGATTCATGATTCATGATTCAATTCATGATTCATAATTCATGATTCATGATTCAATTCATGATTCATGATTCGATTCATGATTCATGATTCATGATTCATGATTCGATTTATGATTCATGATTCATGATTCAATTCATGATTCATGATTCAATTCATGATTCATGATTCAAGTCATGATTCAATTCATGATTCAATTCATGTTTCATGATTCGATTCATGATTCATGATTCAATTCATGATTCAATTCATGATTCATGATTCGATTCATGATTCCTGATTCAATTCATAATTCATGATTTATGATTCAATTTATGATTCACGATTCATGATTCTTGATTCAATTCATGATTCATGATTCGATTCTTGATTCATGATTCAATTCATGATTCAATTCATGATTCATGATTCAATTTATGATTCATGATTCATGATTCATTATTCGATTCATGATTCATGATTCATGATTCAATTCATGATTCATGATTCATGATTCATGATTCAATTCATGATTCATGTTTCGATTCATGATTCTTGATTTATGATTCATGATTCAATTCATGATTCATGATTCATTATTCGATTCATGATTCATGATTCATGATTCAATTCATGATTCATGATTCATGATTCAATTCATGATTCATGTTTCGATTCATGAATCTTGATTCATGATTCATGCTTCAATTCATGATTCATGATTCAATTCATGATTTATGATTCATGATTCATGATTCGATTCATGATTCATGATTCAATTCATGATTCATGATTCATGATTCAATTCATGATTCATGATTCATGATTCAATTCATGATTCATGATTCGATTCATGATTCATGATTCAATTCATGATTCATGATTCAATCCATGATTCATGATTCAATTCATGATTCAATTCATGATTCAATTCATGTTTCATGATTCGATTCATGATTCATGATTCAATTCATGATTCAATTCATGATTTATGATTCATGATTCGATTCATGATTCATGATTCAATTCATGATTCATGATTTATGATTCAATTTATGATTCACGATTCATGATTCTTGATTCAATTCATGATTCATGATTCGATTCTTGATTCATGATTCAATTCATGATTCAATTCATGATTCAATTCATGATTCAATTCATGATTCATGATTCAATTTATGATTCATGATTCATGATTCATTATTCGATTCATGATTCATGATTCATGATTCAATTCATGATTCATGATTCATGATTCAATTCATGATTCATGTTTCGATTCATGATTCTTGATTTATGATTCATGATTCAATTCATGATTCATGATTCATGATTCAATTCATGATTCATGATTCATGATTCAATTCATGATTCATGCTTCGATTCATGAATCTTGATTCATGATTCATGATTCAATTCATGATTCATGATTCAATTCATGATTTATGATTCATGATTCATGATTCGATTCATGATTCATGATTCATGATTCATGATTCAATTCATGATTCATGATTCATGATTCAATTCATGATTCATGATTCATGATTCAATTCATGATTCATGATTCGATTCATGATTCATGATTCATGATTTGATTCATGATTCATGATTCATGATTCGATTCATGATTCATGATTCATGATTCATTATTCGATTCATGATTCATGATTCATGATTCAATTCATGATTCCTAAATCAATTCATGATTCGATTCATGATTCATGATTCAATTTATTATTTAATTCATGATTCATGATTCGATTCATGATTCATGATTCAATTCATTATTCAATTCATGATTTATGATTCGATTCATGATTCAATTCATGATTCATGATTCATGATTCGATTCATGATTCATGATTCGATTCATGATTCATGATTCTATTCATGATTCATAATTCATGATTCATAATTCAATTCATGATTCAATTCATGATTAATGATTCAATTCATGATTTAATTCATGATTCAATTCATGATTCATGATTCGATTCATGATTCAATTCATGATTCATGATTCATGATTCATGATTCGATTCATAATTCAATTCATGATTCAATTCATGATTCATGATTCATGATTCGATTCATGATTCATGATTCAATTCATGATTCATGATTTATGATTCAATTTATGATTCATGATTCATGATTCTTGATTCAATTCATGATTCATGATTCGATTCTTGATTCATGATTCAATTCATGATTCATGATTCAATTCATGATTCATGATTCAATTCATGATTCATGATTCAATTCATGATTCATGATTCATGATTCATTATTCGATTCATGATTCATGATTCATGATTCAATTCATGATTCATGATTCATGATTCATGATTCAATTCATGATTCATGTTTCGATTCATGATTCTTGATTTATGATTCATGATTCAATTCATGATTCATGATTCATTATTCGATTCATGATTCATGATTCATGATTCAATTCATGATTCATGATTCATGATTCAATTCATGATTCATGTTTCGATTCATGAATCTTGATTCATGATTTATGATTCAATTCATGATTCATGATTCAATTCATGATTTATGATTCATGATTCATGATTCGATTCATGATTCATGATTCATGATTCATGATTCAATTCATGATTCATGATTCATGATTCAATTCATGATTCATGATTCATGATTCAATTCATGATTCATGATTCGATTCATGATTCATGATTCATGATTCAATTTATGATTCAATTCATGATTCAATTCATGTTTCATGATTCGATTCATGATTCATGATTCAATTCATGATTCAATTCATGATTCATGATTCATGATTCGATTCATGATTCATGATTCAATTCATGATTCATGATTTATGATTCAATTTATGATTCACGATTCATGATTCTTGATTCAATTCATGATTCATGATTCGATTCTTGATTCATGATTCAATTCATGATTCAATTCATGATTCATGATTCAATTTATGATTCATGATTCATGATTCATTATTCGATTCATGATTCATGATTCAATTCATGATTCATGATTCATGATTAATGATTTAATTCATGATTCATGTTTCGATTCATGATTCTTGATTTATGATTCATGATTCAATTCATGATTCATGATTCATTATTCGATTCATGATTCATGATTCATGATTCAATTCATGATTCATGATTCATGATTCAATTCATGATCCATGTTTCGATTCATGAATCTTGATTCATGATTCATGATTCAATTCATGATTCATGATTCAATTCATGATTTATGATTCTTGATTCATGATTCAATTCATGATTCAATTCATGATTCATGATTCAATTCATGATTCATGATTCAATTTATGATTCATGATTCATGATTCATTATTCGATTCATGATTCATGATTCATGATTCAAATCATGATTCATGATTCATGATTCATGATTCAATTCATGATTCATGTTTCGATTCATGATTCATGATTCATTATTCGATTCATGATTCATGATTCATGATTCAATTCATGATTCATGATTCATGATTCATGATTCAATTCATGATTCATGTTTCGATTCATGAATCTTGATTTATAAATTATGATTCAATTCATGATTCATGATTCAATTCATGATTTATGATTCATGATTCATGATTCGATTCATGATTCATGATTCATGATTCATGATTCAATTCATGATTCATGATTCATGATTCAATTCATGATTCATGATTCATGATTCAATTCATGATTCATGATTCGATTCATGATTCATGATTCATGATTTGATTCATGATTCATGATTCATGATCCGATTCATGATTCATGATTCATGATTCATGATTCAATTCATGATTCATGATTCAATTCATGATTCCTGATTCAATTCATGATTCGATTCATGATTCATGATTCAATTTATTATTTAATTCATGATTCATGATTCGATTCATGATTCATGATTCAATTCATTATTCAATTCATGATTTATGATTCGATTTATGATTCAATTCATGATTCATGATTCATGATTCGATTCATGATTCATGATTCTATTCATGATTCATAATTCATGATTCATGATTCAATTCATGATTCAATTCATGATTAATGATTCAATTCATGATTCAATTTATGATTCAATTCATGATTCATGATTCAATTCATGATTCAATTCATGATTCATGATTCATGATTCATGATTCGATTCATGATTCATGATTCAATTCATGATTCAATTCATGATTCATGATTCATGATTCGATTCATGATTCATGATTCAATTCATGATTCATGATTTATGATTCAATTTATGATTCAATTCATGATTCATGATTCATGATTCGATTCTTGATTCATGATTCATGATTCAATTCATGATTCATGATTCATGATTCATGATTCAATTCATGATTCATGTTTCGATTCATGATTCTTGATTCATGATTCATGATTCGATTCATGATTCATGATTCAATTCATGATTCATGATTCATGATTCATGATTCGATTCATGATTCATGATTCATGATTCATGATTCAATTCATGATTCATGATTCATGATTCAATTCATGATTCATGATTCATGATTCAATTCATGATTCGATTCATGATTCATGATTCATGATTCGATTCATGATTCATGATTCATGATTCATGATTCAATTCATGATTCATGATTCATGATTCAATTCATGATTCATGTTTCATGATTTAATTCATGATTCTTGATTCAATTAATGATTCATAATTCATGATTCATGATTCAATTCATGATTCATGATTCGATTCATGATTCATGATTCATGATTCATGATTCAATTTATGATTCATGATTCATGATTCAATTCATGATTCATGATTCATGATTCATGATTCGATTCATGATTCATGATTCAATTCATGATTCATGATTCATGATTCATGATTCGATTCATGATTCCTGATTCATGATTCATGATTCAATTCATGATTCATAATTCATGATTCATGATTCAATTCATGATTCATGATTCGATTCATGATTCATGATTCATGATTCATGATTCGATTTATGATTCATGATTCATGATTCAATTCATGATTCATGATTCAATTCATGATTCATGATTCAATTCATGATTCAATTCATGATTCAATTCATGTTTCATGATTCGATTCATGATTCATGATTCAATTCATGATTCAATTCATGATTCATGATTCGATTCATGATTCATGATTCAATTCATGATTCATGATTTATGATTCAATTTATGATTCACGATTCATGATTCTTGATTCAATTCATGATTCATGATTCGATTCTTGATTCATGATTCAATTCATGATTCAATTCATGATTCATGATTCAATTTATGATTCATGATTCATGATTCATTATTCGATTCATGATTCATGATTCATGATTCAATTCATGATTCATGATTCATGATTCATGATTCAATTCATGATTCATGTTTCGATTCATGATTCTTGATTTATGATTCATGATTCAATTCATGATTCATGATTCATTATTCGATTCATGATTCATGATTCATGATTCAATTCATGATTCATGATTCATGATTCAATTCATGATTCATGTTTCGATTCATGAATCTTGATTCATGATTCATGCTTCAATTCATGATTCATGATTCAATTCATGATTTATGATTCATGATTCATGATTCGATTCATGATTCATGATTCATGATTCAATTCATGATTCATGATTCATGATTCAATTCATGATTCATGATTCATGATTCAATTCATGATTCATGATTCGATTCATGATTCATGATTCATGATTCAATTCATGATTCATGATTCAATCCATGATTCATGATTCAATTCATGATTCAATTCATGATTCAATTCATGTTTCATGATTCGATTCATGATTCATGATTCAATTCATGATTCAATTCATGATTTATGATTCATGATTCGATTCATGATTCATGATTCAATTCATGATTCATGATTTATGATTCAATTTATGATTCACGATTCATGATTCTTGATTCAATTCATGATTCATGATTCGATTCTTGATTCATGATTCAATTCATGATTCGATTCATGATTCAATTCATGATTCAATTCATGATTCATGATTCAATTTATGATTCATAATTCATGATTCATTATTCGATTCATGATTCATGATTCATGATTCAATTCATGATTCATGATTCATGATTCAATTCATGATTCATGTTTCGATTCATGATTCTTGATTTATGATTCATGATTCAATTCATGATTCATGATTCATGATTCAATTCATGATTCATGATTCATGATTCAATTCATGATTCATGCTTCGATTCATGAATCTTGATTCATGATTCATGATTCAATTCATGATTCATGATTCAATTCATGATTCATGATTCAATTCATGATTCATGATTCAATTCATGATTTATGATTCATGATTCATGATTCGATTCATGATTCATGATTCATGATTCATGATTCAATTCATGATTCATGATTCATGATTCAATTCATGATTCATGATTCATGATTCAATTCATGATTCATGATTCGATTCATGATTCATGATTCATGATTTGATTCATGATTCATGATTCATGATTCGATTCATGATTCATGATTCATGATTCATTATTCGATTTATGATTCATGATTCATGATTCAATTCATGATTCCTAAATCAATTCATGATTCGATTCATGATTCATGATTCAATTTATTATTTAATTCATGATTCATGATTCGATTCATGATTCATGATTCAATTCATTATTCAATTCATGATTTATGATTCGATTCATGATTCAATTCATGATTCATGATTCATGATTCGATTCATGATTCATGATTCTATTCATGATTCATAATTCATGATTCATAATTCAATTCATGATTCAATTCATGATTAATGATTCAATTCATGATTTAATTCATGATTCAATTCATGATTCATGATTCGATTCATGATTCAATTCATGATTCATGATTCATGATTCGATTCATAATTCAATTCATGATTCAATTCATGATTCATGATTCATGATTCGATTCATGATTCATGATTCAATTCATGATTCATGATTTATGATTCAATTTATGATTCATGATTCATGATTCTTGATTCAATTCATGATTCATGATTCGATTCTTGATTCATGATTCAATTCATGATTCAATTCATGATTCATGATTCAATTCATGATTCATGATTCATGATTCATTATTCGATTCATGATTCATGATTCATGATTCAATTCATGATTCATGATTCATGATTCATGATTCAATTCATGATTCATGTTTCGATTCATGATTCTTGATTTATGATTCATGATTCAATTCATGATTCATGATTCATTATTCGATTCATGATTCATGATTCGTGATTCAATTCATGATTCATGATTCATGATTCAATTCATGATTCATGTTTCGATTCATGAATCTTGATTCATGATTTATGATTCAATTCATGATTCATGATTCAATTCATGATTTATGATTCATGATTCATGATTCGATTCATGATTCATGATTCATGATTCATGATTCAATTCATGATTCATGATTCATGATTCAATTCATGATTCATGATTCATGATTCAATTCATGATTCATGATTCGATTCATGATTCATGATTCATGATTCAATTCATGATTCATGATTCAATTCATGATTCAATTCATGATTCAATTCATGTTTCATGATTCGATTCATGATTCATGATTCAATTCATGATTCAATTCATGATTCATGATTCATGATTCGATTCATGATTCATGATTCAATTCATGATTCATGATTTATGATTCAATTTATGATTCACGATTCATGATTCTTGATTCAATTCATGATTCATGATTCGATTCTTGATTCATGATTCAATTCATGATTCATTTCATGATTCATGATTCAATTTATGATTCATGATTCATGATTCATTATTCGATTCATGATTCATGATTCATGATTCAATTCATGATTCATGATTCATGATTCAATTCATGATTCATGTTTCGATTCATGATTCTTGATTCATGATTCATGATTCAATTCATGATTCATGATTCATGATTCATTTCATGAATCATGATTCATGATTCATGATTTATGATTCGATTCATAATTCATGATTCAATTCATGATTCATGATTCATGATTCAATTTATGATTCATGATTCATGATTCATGATTCAATTTATGATTCATGATTCGATTCATGATTCGATTCATGATTCATGATTCATGATTCAATTCATGATTCATGATTCATGATTCATGATTCATGATTCATGATTTAATTCATTATTCATGACTCATGATTCATTTCATGATTCATAATTCAATTCATGATTCGATTCCTGATTCAATTCATCATACATGATTCAATTAATGTTTCAATTCATGATTCATGATTCGATTCATGATTCATGATTCAATTCATGATTCATGATTCATGATTCGATTCATGATTCAAGATTCATGATTCAATTCATTAATTCATGATTCATGATTCGATTCATGATTCATGATTCAATTCATGATTCATGATTCGATTCATGATTCATGATTCATGATTCAATTCATGATTCATGATTCATGATTCAATTCATGATTCATGATTCATGATTCAATTCATGATTCATGATTCGATTCATGATTCATGATTTGATTCATGATTCATGATTCAATTCATGATTAATGATTCATGATTCAATTCATGATTCATGATTCATGATTCAATTCATGATTCGATTCATGATTCATGATTCATGATTTGATTCATGATTCATGATTCATGATTCATGATTCGATTCATGATTCATGATTCATGATTCATGATTCAATTCATGATTCATGATTCAATACATGATTCCTGATTCAATTCATGATTCGATTCATGATTCAATTTAATATGTAATTCATGATTCATGATTCGATTCATGATTCATGATTCAATTCATGATTAAATTCATGATTTATGATTCGATTCATGATTCAATTCATGATTCATGATTCATGATTCGATTCATGATTCATGATTCAATTCATGATTCATAATTCATGATTCATGATTCAATTCATGATTCAATTCATGATTAATGATTCAATTCATGATTCAATTCATGATTCAATTCATGATTCATGATTCGATTCATGATTCAATTCATGATTCATGATTCATGATTCGTGATTCGATTCATGATTCATGATTCAATTTATGATTCGATTCATGATTCATGATTCAATTCATGATTCATGATTTATGATTCAATTTATGATTCATGATTCATGATTCTTGATTCAATTCATGGTTCATGATTCGATTCTTGATTCATGATTCAATTCATGATTCAATTCATGATTCATGATTCAATTCATGATTCATGATTCATGATTCATTATTCGATTCATGATTCATAATTCATGATTCAATTCATGATTCATGATTCATGATTCATGATTCAATTCATGATTCATGTTTCGATTCATGAGTCTTGATTCATGATTCATGATTCTAATTATGATTCATGATTCATGATTCATTATTCGATTCATGATTCATGATTCATGATTCAATTCATGATTCATGATTCATGATTCATGATTCAATTCATGATTCATGTTTCGATTCATGATTCTTGATTCATGATTCATGATTCGATTCATGATTCATGATTCAATTCATGATTCATGATTTATGATTCATGATTCGATTCATGATTCATGATTCATGATTCAATTCATGATTCATAATTCATGATTCAATTCATGATTCATGATTCGATTCATGATTCATGATTCATGATTCATGATTCGATTCATGATTCATGATTCATGATTCATGATTCAATTCATGATTCATGATTCATGATTCAATTCATGATTCATGATTCATGATACAATTCATGATTCGATTCATGATTCATGTTTTGATTCATGATTCATGATTCAATTCATGATTTATGATTTATGATTCAATTCATGATTCATGATTCAATTCATGATTCATGATTCAATTCATAATTCAATTCATGATTCATGATTCATGATTCATGATTTATGATTCATGATTCATTATTCAATTCATGATTCATGATTCATGATTCAATTCATAATTCAATTCATGATTCATGATTCATGATTCATGATTCAATTCATGATTCATGATTCATAATTAAAATCATGATTCAATTCATGATTCATGATTCGATTCCTGATTCAAATCATAATTCATGATTGAATTCATGATTCATGATTCATGATTCATGATTCAATTCATGATTCATTTCATGATTCATGATTCAATTTATGATTCATGATTCAACTCATGATTCAATTCATGATTCATGATTCGATTCATAATTCATGATTCATGATTCAATTCATGATTCATGATTCATGATTCAATTTATGATTCATGATTCAACTCATGATTCAATTCATGATTCATGATTCGATTCATGATTCATGATTCAATTCATGATTCATGATTCATGATTCATGATTCATGATTCATGATTCATGATTCAATTCATGATTCATGATTCATGATTCAATTCATGATTCATGATTCATGATTCAATTCATGATTCATGATTCAATTCATGATTCATGATTCGATTTATGATTCGTGATTCATGATTCATGATTCAATTCATGATTCATGATTCATGATTCAATTCATGATTCATAATTCATGATTCATGATTTAATTCATGATTCATGATTCATGATTCAATTCATGATTCATGATTCATGATTCAATTCATGATTCATAATTCATGATTCATGATTCAATTCATGATTAGTGATTCAATTCATGATTCGATTCATGATTCAATTCATGATTCATGATTGGATTTATGATTCATGATTCATGATTCAATTCATGATTCAATTCATGATTCATAATTCGATTCATGATTCATGATTCAATTCATGATTCAATTCATGATTCATGATTCATGATTCGATTCATGATTCATGATTCAATTCATGATTCATGATTTATGATTCAATTTATGATTCATGATTCATGATTCATGATTCAATTCATGATTCATGATTCGATTCATGATTCATGATTCAATTCATGATTCGATTTATGATTCATGATTCAATTCATGATTCATGATTCAATTCATGATTCATGATTAATGATACATTATTCAAATCATGATTCATGATTCATGATTCATGATTCATGATTCAATTCATGATTCATGTTTCGATTCATGATTCTTGATTCATGATTCATGATTCATGATTCATGATTCAATTCATGATTCATTATTCGATTCATGATTCATGATTCAATTCATGATTCATGATTCAACTCATGATTCATGTTTAGATTCATGATTCATGATTCATGATTCAATTCATGATTCATGATTCGATTCATGATTCATGATTCAATTCATGATTCATGATTCATGATTCAATTCATGATTCATGATTCAATTCATGATTCATGATTCAATTCATGATTCATGATGCATGATTCGATTCATGATTCATGATTCATGATTCAATTCATGATTCCTGATTCAATTCATGATTCGATTCATGATTCATGATTCAATTTATTATTTAATTCATGATTCATGATTCGATTCATGATTCATGATTCAATTCATTATTCAATTCATGATTTATGATTCGATTCATGATTCAATTCATGATTCATGATTCATGATTCGATTCATGATTCATGATTCTATTCATGATTCAATTCATGATTCATGATTCATGATTCGATTCATGATTCATGATTCAATTCATGATTCATGATTTATGATTCAATTTATGATTCACGATTCATGATTCTTGATTCAATTCATGATTCATGATTCGATTCTTGATTCATGATTCAATTCATGATTCAATTCATGATTCATGATTCAATTTATGATTCATGATTCATGATTCAATTCATGATTCATGATTCGATTCATGATTCATGATTCAATTCATGATTCATGATTCATGATTCAATTCATGATTCATGATTCAATTCATGATTCATGATTCATGATTCGATTCATGATTCATGATTCAATTCATGATTCATGATTCAATTCATGATTCATGATTCAATTCATGATTCATGATTCATGATTCAATTCATGATTCATGATTCATGATTCAATTCATGATTCATGATTCATGATTCAATTCATGATTCATGATTCATGATTCAATTCATGATTCATGATTCAATTCATGATTCATGATTCATGATTCAATTCATGATTCATGATTCATGATTCAATTCATGATTCATGATTCATGATTCAATTCATGATTCATGATTCGATTCATGATTCATGATTCGATTCATGATTCATGATTCATGATTCATGATTCAATTCATGATTCATGATTCATGATTCAATTCATGATTCATGATTCATGATACAATTCATGATTCATGATTCAATTCATGATTCATGATTCATGATTCATGATTCAATTTATGATTCATGATTCGATTCATGATTCGATTCATGATTCATGATTCAATTCATGATTCATGATTCATGATTCATGATTCATGATTTAATTCATTATTCATGACTCATGATTCATTTCATGATTCATAATTCAATTCATGATTCGATTCCTGATTCAATTCATCATACATGATTCAAATAATGTTTCAATTCATGATTCATGATTCGATTCATGATTCATGATTCAATTCATGATTCATGATTCATGATTTGATTCATGATTCATGATTCATGATTCAATTCATTAATTCATGATTCATGATTCAATTCATGATTCATGATTCATGATTCAATTCATGATTCATGATTCAATTCATGATTCATGATTCATGATTCGATTCATGATTCATGATTCATGATTCAATTCATTAATTCATGATTCAAGATTCAATTCATGATTCATGATTCATGATTCGATTCATGATTCATGATTCATGATTCATGATTCAATTCATGATTCATGTTTCGATTCATGATTCTTGATTCATGATTCATGATTCGATTCATGATTCATGATTCAATTCATGATTCATGAGTCATGATTCATGATTCGATTCATGATTCATGATTCATGATTCATGATTCAATTCATGATTCATGATTTATGATTCAATTCATGATTCATGATTCGATTCATGATTCATAATTCATGATTCATGATTCAATTCATGATTCATGATTCATGATTCAATTCATGATTCATGATTCATGATACAATTCATGATTCATGATTCAATTCATGATTCATGATTCATGATTCATGATTCAATTTATGATTCATGATTCAACTCATGATTCAATTCATGATTCATGATTCGATTCATGATTCATGATTCGAATTATGATTCATGATTCATGATTCAATTCATGATTCATGATTAATGATTCATGATTCAATTCATGATTCATGATTCATGATTCATGATTCATGATTTAATTCATTATTCATGACTCATGATTCATTTCATGATTCATAATTCAATTCATGATTCGATTCCTGATTCAATTCATGATACATGATTCAATTAATGTTTCAATTCATGATTCATGATTCGATTCATGATTCATGATTCAATTCATGATTCATGATTCATGATTCGATTAATGATTATTGATTCATGATTCAATTAATTAATTCATGATTCATGATTCAATTCATGATTCATGATTCATGATTCAATTCATGATTCATGATTCGATTCATGATTCATGATTCAATTCATGATTCATGATTCGATTCATGATTCATGATTCATGATTCAATTCATTAATTCATGATTCATGATTCATGATTCATGATTCGATTCATGATTTATGATTCATGATTCAATTCATTAATTCATGATTCATGATTCAATTCATGATTCATGATTCATGATTCATGATTTGATTCATGATTCATGATTCAATTCATGATTCATGATTCATGATTCATGTTTCGATTCATGAATCTTGATTCATGATTCATGATTCGATTCATGATTCATGATTCAATTCATGATTCATGATTCATGATTCATGTTTCGATTCATGAATCTTGATTCAGGATTCATGATTCAATTCATGATTCAATTCATGATTCATGATTCAATTCATGATTTATGATTCATGATTCATGATTCGATTCATGATTCATGATTCAATTCATGATTCATGATTCATGATTCAATTCATGATTCATGATTCATGATTCAATTCATGATTCATGATTCGATTCATGATTCATGATTCATGATTTGATTCATGATTCATGATTCATGATTCGATTCATGATTCATGATTCATGATTCATGATTCAATTCATGATTCATGATTCAATTCATGATTCCTGATTCAATTCATGATTCGATTCATGATTCATGATTCAATTTATTATTTAATTCATGATTCATGATTCGATTCATGATTCATGATTCAATTCATTATTCAATTCATGATTTATGATTCGATTCATGATTCAATTCATGATTCATGATTCATGATTCGATTCATGATTCATGATTCTATTCATGATTCATAATTCATGATTCAATTCATGATTAATGATTCAATTCATGATTCAATTCATGATTCAATTCATGATTCATGATTCGATTCATGATTCATGATTCAATTCATGATTCAATTCATGATTCATGATTCATGATTCGATTCATGATTCATGATTTAATTCATGATTCATGATTTATGATTCAATTTATGATTCATGATTCATGATTCATGATTCAATTCATGATTCATGATTCGATTCTTGATTCATGATTCAATTCATGATTCAATTCATGATTCATGATTTAATTCATGATTCATGATTCAATTCATGATTCATGATTCATGATTCATTATTCGATTCATGATTCATGATTCATGATTCAATTCATGATTCATGATTCATGATTCAATTCATGATTCATGTTTCGATTCATGATTCTTGATTCATGATTCATGATTCGATTCATGATTCATGATTCATGATTCATGATTCAATTCATGATTCATGATTCATGATTCAATTCATGATTCATGATTCAATTCATGATTCATGATTCGATTCATGATTCATGATTCATGATTCGATTCATGATTCATGATTCATGATTCAATTCATGATTCATGATTCATGATTCAATTCATGATTCATGATTCGATTCATGATTCATGATTCATGATTTGATTCATGATTCATGATTCATGATTCAATTCATGATTCATGATTCATGATTCAATTCATGATTCATGATTCATGATTCAATTCATGATTCATGATTCAATTCATGATTCATGATTCATGATTCAATTCATGATTCATGATTCATGATTCAATTCATGATTCATGATTCATGATTCAATTCATGATTCATGATTCGATTCATGATTCATGATTCGATTCATGATTCATGATTCATGATTCATGATTCAATTCATGATTCATGATTCATGATTCAATTCATGATTCATGATTCATGATACAATTCATGATTCATGATTCAATTCATGATTCATGATTCATGATTCATGATTCAATTTATGATTCATGATTCGATTCATGATTCGATTCATGATTCATGATTCAATTCATGATTCATGATTCATGATTCATGATTCATGATTTAATTCATTATTCATGACTCATGATTCATTTCATGATTCATAATTCAATTCATGATTCGATTCCTGATTCAATTCATCATACATGATTCAAATAATGTTTCAATTCATGATTCATGATTCGATTCATGATTCATGATTCAATTCATGATTCATGATTCATGATTTGATTCATGATTCATGATTCATGATTCAATTCATTAATTCATGATTCATGATTCAATTCATGATTCATGATTCATGATTCAATTCATGATTCATGATTCAATTCATGATTCATGATTCATGATTCGATTCATGATTCATGATTCATGATTCAATTCATTAATTCATGATTCAAGATTCAATTCATGATTCATGATTCATGATTCATGATTCATGATTCGATTCATGATTCATGATTCATGATTCATGATTCAATTCATGATTCATGTTTCGATTCATGATTCTTGATTCATGATTCATGATTCGATTCATGATTCATGATTCAATTCATGATTCATGAGTCATGATTCATGATTCGATTCATGATTCATGATTCATGATTCATGATTCAATTCATGATTCATGATTTATGATTCAATTCATGATTCATGATTCGATTCATGATTCATAATTCATGATTCATGATTCAATTCATGATTCATGATTCATGATTCAATTCATGATTCATGATTCATGATACAATTCATGATTCATGATTCAATTCATGATTCATGATTCATGATTCATGATTCAATTTATGATTCATGATTCAACTCATGATTCAATTCATGATTCATGATTCGATTCATGATTCATGATTCGATTCATGATTCATGATTCATGATTCAATTCATGATTCATGATTAATGATTCATGATTCAATTCATGATTCATGATTCATGATTCATGATTCATGATTTAATTCATTATTCATGACTCATGATTCATTTCATGATTCATAATTCAATTCATGATTCGATTCCTGATTCAATTCATGATACATGATTCAATTAATGTTTCAATTCATGATTCATGATTCGATTCATGATTCATGATTCAATTCATGATTCATGATTCATGATTCGATTAATGATTATTGATTCATGATTCAATTAATTAATTCATGATTCATGATTCAATTCATGATTCATGATTCATGATTCAATTCATGATTCATGATTCGATTCATGATTCATGATTCAATTCATGATTCATGATTCATGATTCGATTCATGATTCATGATTCATGATTCAATTCATTAATTCATGATTCATGATTCATGATTCATGATTCGATTCATGATTTATGATTCATGATTCAATTCATTAATTCATGATTCATGATTCAATTCATGATTCATGATTCATGATTCATGATTTGATTCATGATTCATGATTCAATTCATGATTCATGATTCATGATTCATGTTTCGATTCATGAATCTTGATTCATGATTCATGATTCGATTCATGATTCATGATTCAATTCATGATTCATGATTCATGATTCATGTTTCGATTCATGAATCTTGATTCAGGATTCATGATTCAATTCATGATTCAATTCATGATTCATGATTCAATTCATGATTTATGATTCATGATTCATGATTCGATTCATGATTCATGATTCAATTCATGATTCATGATTCAATTCATGATTCATGATTCATGATTCAATTCATGATTCATGATTCGATTCATGATTCATGATTCATGATTTGATTCATGATTCATGATTCATGATTCGATTCATGATTCATGATTCATGATTCATGATTCAATTCATGATTCATGATTCAATTCATGATTCCTGATTCAATTCATGATTCGATTCATGATTCATGATTCAATTTATTATTTAATTCATGATTCATGATTCGATTCATGATTCATGATTCAATTCATTATTCAATTCATGATTTATGATTCGATTCATGATTCAATTCATGATTCATGATTCGATTCATGATTCATGATTCTATTCATGATTCATAATTCATGATTCAATTCATGATTAATGATTCAATTCATGATTCAATTCATGATTCAATTCATGATTCATGATTCGATTCATGATTCATGATTCAATTCATGATTCAATTCATGATTCATGATTCATGATTCGATTCATGATTCATGATTTAATTCATGATTCATGATTTATGATTCAATTTATGATTCATGATTCATGATTCATGATTCAATTCATGATTCATGATTCGATTCTTGATTCATGATTCAATTCATGATTCAATTCATGATTCATGATTTAATTCATGATTCATGATTCAATTCATGATTCATGATTCATGATTCATTATTCGATTCATGATTCATGATTCAATTCATGATTCATGATTCATGATTCAATTCATGATTCATGTTTCGATTCATGATTCTTGATTCATGATTCATGATTCGAATCATGATTCATGATTCATGATTCATGATTCAATTCATGATTCATGATTCATGATTCAATTCATGATTCATGATTCAATTCATGATTCATGATTCGATTCATGATTCATGATTCATGATTCGATTCATGATTCATGATTCATGATTCAATTCATGATTCATGATTCATGATTCAATTCATGATTCATGATTCGATTCATGATTCATGATTCATGATTTGATTCATGATTCATGATTCATGATTCGATTCATGATTCATGATTCATGATTCGATTCATGATTCATGATTCATGATTCATTATTCGATTCATGATTCATGATTCATGATTCAATTCATGATTCCTTATTCAATTCATGATTCGATTCATGATTCATGATTCAATTTATTATTTAATTCATGATTCATGATTCGATTCATGATTCATGATTCAATTCATTATTCAATTCATGATTTATGATTTGATTCATGATTCAATTCATGATTCATGATTCGATTCATGATTCATGATTCTATTCATGATTCATAATTCATGATTCATGATTCAATTCATGATTCAATTCATGATTAAAGATTCAATTCATGATTCAATTCATGATTCAATTCATGATTCATGATTCATGATTCGATTCATGATTCATGATTCAATTCATGATTCATGATTTATGATTCAATTTATGATTCATGATTCATGATTCTTGATTCAATTCATGATTCATGATTCATGATTCAATTCATGATTCAATTCATGATTAAAGATTCAATTCATGATTCAATTAATGATTCAATTCATGATTCATGATTCAATTCATGATTCAATTCATGATTCATGATTCAATTCATGATTCATGATTCAATTCATGATTCATGATTCATGATTCATTATTCGATTCATGATTCATGATTCATGATTCAATTCATGATTCATGATTCAATTCATGATTCATGTTTCGATTCATGATTCTTGATTCATGATTCATGATTCAATTCATGATTCATGATTCATGATTCATTTCATGAATCATGATTCATGATTCATGATTTATGATTCGATTCATGATTCATGATTCAATTTATGATTCATGATTCAACTCATGATTCAATTCATGATTCATGATTCGATTCATGATTCATGATTCAATTCATGATTCATGATTCATGATTCATGATTCGATTCATGATTCATGATTCATGAATTAATTAATGATTCATGATTCATGATTCAATTCATGATTCATGATTCATGATTCAATTCATGATTCGTGATTCGATTCATGATTCATGATTCATGATTTGATTCATGATTCATGATTCATGATTCAATTCATGATTCATGATTCATGATTCATGATTCATGATTCAATTCATGATTCATGATTCATGATTCAATTCATGATTCATGATTCGATTCATGATTCATGATTCATGATTTGATTCATGATTCATGATTCATTATTCGATTCATGATTAATAATTCATGATTCATGATTCAATTCATGATTCATGATTCAATACATGATTCCTGATTCAATTCATGATTCGATTCATGATTCATGATTCAATTTATTATTTAATTCATGATTCATGATTCGATTCATGATTCATGATTCGATTCATGATTCATGATTCAATTCATGATTCATGATTCATGATTCGATTCATGATTCATGATTCAATTCATTAATTCATGATTCATGATTCAATTCATGATTCATGATTTATGATTCGATTCATGATTCATGATTCATGATTCAATTCATTAATTCATAATTCATGATTCAATTCATGATTCATGATTCATGATTCGATTCATGATTCATGATTCAATTCATGATTCATGATTCATGATTCATGTTTCGATTCATGAATCTTGATTCATGATTCATGATTCAATTCATGATTCATGAATCATGATTCATGTTTCGATTCATGAATCTTGATTCATGATTCATGATTCAATTCATGATTCATGATTCAATTCATGATTTATGATTCATGATTCATGATTCGATTCATGATTCATGATTCATGATTCATGATTCAATTCATGATTCATGATTCATGATTCAATTCATGATTCATGATTCATGATTCAATTCTTGATTCATGATTCGATTCTTGATTCATGATTCATGATTTGATTCATGATTCATGATTCATGATTCAATTCATGATTCATGATTCATGATTCATGATTCAATTCATGATTCATGATTTGATTCATGATTCATGATTCATGATTCGATTCATGATTCATGATTCATGATTCATGATTCAATTCATGATTCATGATTCAATTCATGATTCCTGATTCAATTCATAATTCAATTCATGATTCATGATTCAATTTAATATTTAATTCATGATTCATGATTCGATTCATGATTCATGATTCAATTCATTATTCAATTCATGATTTATGATTCGATTCATGATTCAATTCATGATTCATGATTCATGATTCGATTCATGATTCATGATTCTATTCATGATTCATAATTCATGATTCAATTCATGATTAATGATTCAATTCATGATTCAATTCATGATTCAATTCATGATTCAATTCATGATTCAATTCATGATTCATGATTCGATTCATGATTCATGATTCAATTCATGATTCAATTCATGATTCATGATTTAATTCATGATTCATGATTTATGATTCAATTTATGATTCATGATTCATGATTCATGATTCAATTCATGATTCATGATTCGATTCTTGATTCATGATTCAATTCATGATTCATGATTTAATTCATGATTCATGATTTATGATTCAATTTATGATTCATGATTCATGATTCATGATTCATTATTCGATTCATGATTCATGATTCATGATTCAATTCATGATTCATGATTTAATTCATGATTCATGTTTCGATTCATGATTCTTGATTCATGATTCATGATTCGATTCATGATTCATGATTCAATTCATGATTCATGATTCATGATTCATGATTCGATTCATGATTCATGAATTATGATTCATGATTCAATTCATGATTCATGATTCATGATTCAATTCATGATTCATGATTCATGATTCATTATTCGATTCATGATTCATGATTCATGATTCAATTCATGATTCATGATTCAATTCATGATTCATGATTCATGATTCAATTCATGATTCATGATTCAATTCATGATTCATGATTCATGATTCAATTCATGATTCATGATTCGATTCATGATTCATGATTCATGATTCGATTCATGATTCATGATTCATGATTCAATTCATGATTCATGATTCATGATTCAATTCATGATTCATGATTCGATTCATGATTCATGATTCATGATTTGATTCATGATTCATGATTCATGATTCGATTCATGATTCATGATTCATGATTCGATTCATGATTCATGATTCATGATTCATTATTCGATTCATGATTCATGATTCATGATTCAATTCATGATTCCTTATTCAATTCATGATTCGATTCATGATTCATGATTCAATTTATTATTTAATTCATGATTCATGATTCGATTCATGATTCATGATTCAATTCATTATTCAATTCATGATTTATGATTTGATTCATGATTCAATTCATGATTCATGATTCGATTCATGATTCATGATTCTATTCATGATTCATAATTCATGATTCATGATTCAATTCATGATTCAATTCATGATTAAAGATTTAATTCATGATTCAATTCATGATTCAATTCATGATTCATGATTCATGATTCGATTCATGATTCATGATTCAATTCATGATTCATGATTTATGATTCAATTTATGATTCATGATTCATGATTCTTGATTCAATTCATGATTCATGATTCATGATTCAATTCATGATTCAATTCATGATTAAAGATTCAATTCATGATTCAATTCATGATTCAATTCATGATTCATGATTCAATTCATGATTCAATTCATGATTCATGATTCAATTCATGATTCATGATTCAATTCATGATTCATGATTCATGATTCATTATTCGATTCATGATTCATGATTCATGATTCAATTCATGATTCATGATTCAATTCATGATTCATGTTTCGATTCATGATTCTTGATTCATGATTCATGATTCAATTCATGATTCATGATTCATGATTCATTTCATGAATCATGATTCATGATTCATGATTTATGATTCGATTCATGATTCATGATTCAATTTATGATTCATGATTCAACTCATGATTCAATTCATGATTCATGATTCGATTCATGATTCATCATTCAATTCATGATTCATGATTCATGATTCGATTCATGATTCATGATTCATGATTCAATTAATGATTCATGATTCATGATTCAATTCATGATTCATGATTCATGATTCGTGATTCGATTCATGATTCATGATTCATGATTTGATTCATGATTCATGATTCATGATTCAATTCATGATTCATGATTCATGATTCATGATTCAATTCATGATTAATGATTCATGATTCAATTCATGATTCATTATTCGATTCATGATTCATGATTCATGATTTGATTCATGATTCATGATTCATTATTCGATTCATGATTAATAATTCATGATTCATGATTCAATTCATGATTCATGATTCAATACATGATTCCTGATTCAATTCATGATTCGATTCATGATTCATGATTCAATTTATTATTTAATTCATGATTCATGATTCGATTCATGATTCATGATTCAATTCATGATTCATGATTCATGATTCGATTCATGATTCATGATTCAATTCATTAATTCATGATTCATGATTCAATTCATGATTCATGATTCATGATTCGATTCATGATTCATGATTCAATTCATTAATTCATAATTCATGATTCAATTCATGATTCATGATTCATGATTCGATTCATGATTCATGATTCAATTCATGATTCATGATTCATGATTCATGTTTCGATTCATGAATCTTGATTCATGATTCATGATTCAATTCATGATTCATGAATCATGATTCATGTTTCGATTCATGAATCTTGATTCATGATTCATGATTCAATTCATGATTCATGATTCAATTCATGATTCATGATTCAATTCATGATTTATGATTCATGATTCATGATTCGATTCATGATTCATGATTCATGATTCATGATTCAATTCATGATTCATGATTCATGATTCAATTCATGATTCATGATTCATGATTCAATTCTTGATTCATGATTCGATTCATGATTCATGATTCATGATTTGATTCATGATTCATGATTCATGATTCGATTCATGATTCATGATTCCTGATTCATGATTCAATTCATGATTCATGATTTGATTCATGATTCATGATTCATGATTCGATTCATGATTCATGATTCATGATTCATGATTCAATTCATGATTCATGATTCAATTCTTGACTCCTGATTCAATTCATGATTCAATTCATGATTCATGATTCAATTTAATATTTAATTCATGATTCATGATT
Source organism: Mixophyes australis (assembly GCA_036250195.1). Lineage (NCBI taxonomy): Eukaryota > Metazoa > Chordata > Amphibia > Anura > Limnodynastidae > Mixophyes > Mixophyes australis. The sequence continues at coordinate 63,234 of JAVHZZ010000178.1, read as the reverse complement.
CGATTCATGATTCATAATTCAATTCATTATTCAATTTATGATTTATGATTCGATTCATGATTCAATTCATGATTCATGATTCATGATTCGATTCATGATTCATGATTCTATTCATGATTCATAATTCATGATTCAATTCATGATTAATGATTCAATTCATGATTCAATTCATGATTCAATTCATGATTCATGATTCGATTCATGATTCATGATTCAATTCATGATTCAATTCATGATTCATGATTCGATTCATGATTCATGATTTAATTCATGATTCATGATTTATGATTCAATTTATGATTCATGATTCATGATTCATGATTCAATTCATGATTCATGATTCGATTCTTGATTCATGATTCAATTCATGATTCATGATTTAATTCATGATTCATGATTTATGATTCAATTTATGATTCATGATTCATGATTCATGATTCATTATTCGATTCATGATTCATGATTCATGATTCATGATTCAATTCATGATTCATGATTCAATTCATGATTCATGTTTCGATTCATGATTCTTGATTCATGATTCATGATTCGATTCATGATTCATGATTCAATTCATGATTCATGATTCATGATTCATGATTCGATTCATGATTCATGAATTATGATTCATGATTCAATTCATGATTCATGATTCATGATTCAATTCATGATTCATGATTCATGATTCATTATTCGATTCATGATTCATGATTCATGATTCAATTCATGATTCATGATTCAATTCATGATTCATGTTTCGATTCATGATTCTTGATTCAGGATTCATGATTCAATTCATGATTCATGATTCATGATTCATTTCATGAATCATGATTCATGATTCATGATTTATGATTCGATTCATGATTCATGATTCAATTTATGATTCATGATTCAACTCATGATTCAATTCATGATTCATGATTCGATTCATGATTCATGATTCAATTCATGATTCATGATTCATGATTCATGATTCGATTCATGATTCATGATTCATGATTCAATTCATGATTCATGATTCATGATTCAATTCATGATTCATGATTCATGATTCAATTCATGATTCGTGATTCGATTCATGATTCATGATTCATGATTTGATTCATGATTCATGATTCATGATTCAATTCATGATTCATGATTCATGATTCATGATTCAATTCATGATTCATGATTCATGATTCAATTCATGATTCATGATTCGATTCATGATTCATGATTCATGATTTGATTCATGATTCATGATTCATGTTTCGATTCATGATTCATAATTCATGATTCATGATTCAATTCATGATTCATGATTCAATACATGATTCCTGATTCAATTCATGATTCGATTCATGATTCATGATTCAATTTATTATTTAATTCATGATTCATGATTCGATTCATGATTCATGATTCGATTCATGATTCATGATTCAATTCATGATTCATGATTCATGATTCGATTCATGATTAATGATTCTATTCATGATTCATAATTCATGATTCAATTCATGATTAATGATTCAATTCATGATTCAATTCATGATTCAATTCATGATTCATGATTCGATTCATGATTCATGATTCAATTCATGATTCAATTCATGATTCATGATTCATGATTCGATTCATGATTCATGATTTAATTCATGATTCATGATTTATGATTCAATTTATGATTCATGATTCATGATTCATGATTCAATTCATGATTCATGATTCGATTCTTGATTCATGATTCAATTCATGATTCATGATTTAATTCATGATTCATGATTTATGATTCAATTTATGATTCATGATTCATGATTCATGATTCATTATTCGATTCATGATTCATGATTCAATTCATGATTCATGATTCAATTCATGATTCATGTTTCGATTCATGATTCTTGATTCATGATTCATGATTCGATTCATGATTCATGATTCAATTCATGATTCATGATTCATGATTCATGATTCGATTCATGATTCATGATTCATGATTCATGATTCAATTCATGATTCATGATTCATGATTCAATTCATGATTCATGATTCATGATTCAATTCATGATTCATGATTCGATTCATGATTCATGATACATGATTCGATTCATGATTCATGATTCATGATTCAATTCATGATTCATGATTCATGATTCAATTCATGATTCATGATTCGATTCATGATTCATGATTCATGATTTGATTCATGATTCATGATTCATGATTCGATTCATGATTCATGATTCATGATTCATGATTCATGATTCATTATTCGATTCATGAATTATGATTCATGATTCAATTCATGATTCCTTATTCAATTCATGATTCGATTCATGATTCATGATTCAATTTATTATTTATTTCATGATTCATGATTCGATTCATGATTCATGATTCAATTCATTATTCAATTCATGATTTATGATTCAAATCATGATTCAATTCATGATTCATGATTCGATTCATGATTCATGATTCTATTCATGATTCATAATTCATGATTCATGATTCAATTCATGATTCAATTCATGATTAAAGATTCAATTCATGATTCAATTCATGATTCATGATTCGATTCATGATTCATGATTCATGATTCATGATTCGATTCATGATTCATGATTCATGATTCAATTCATTAATTCATGATTCATGATTCAATTCATGATTCATGATTCATGATTCGATTCATGATTCATGATTCATGATTCAATTCATTAATTCATGATTCATGATTCAATTCATGATTCATGATTCATGATTCGATTCATGATTCATGATTCAATTCATGATTCATGATTCATGATTCATGTTTCGATTCATGAATCTTGATTCATGATTCATGATTCGATTCATGATTCATGATTCAATTCATGATTCATGATTCATGATTCATGTTTCGATTCATGAATCTTGATTCATGATTCATGATTCAATTCATGATTCATGATTCAATTCATGATTCATGATTCAATTCATGATTTATGATTCATGATTCATGATTCGATTCATGATTCATGATTCATGATTCATGATTCAATTCATGATTCATGATTCATGATTCATGATTCAATTCATGATTCATGATTCATGATTCAATTCATGATTCATGATTCGATTCATGATTCATGATTCATGATTTGATTCATGATTCATGATTCATGATTCATGATTCGATTCATGATTCATGATTCATGATTCATGATTCAATTCATGATTCATGATTCAATTCATGATTCCTGATTCAATTCATGATTCGATTCATGATTCATGATTCAATTTATTATTTAATTCATGATTCATGATTCAATTCATGATTCATGATTCATGATTCATTATTCGATTCATGATTCATGATTCATGATTCAATTCATGATTCATGATTCAATTCATGATTCATGATTCAATTCATGATTCATATTTCGATTCATGATTCTTGATTCATGATTCATGATTCAATTCATGATTCATGATTCATGATTCATTTCATGAATCATGATTCATGATTCATGATTTATGATTCGATTCATGATTCATGATTCAATTCATGATTCATGATTCATGATTCATGATTCGATTCATGATTCATGATTCATGATTCAATTCATGATTCATGATTCATGATTCAATTCATGATTCATGATTCATGATTCAATTCATGATTCGTGATTCGATTCATGATTCATGATTCATGATTTGATTCATGATTCATGATTCATGATTCAATTCATGATTCATGATTCATGATTCATGATTCAATTCATGATTCATGATTCATGATTCAATTCATGATTCATGATTCATGATTCGATTCATGATTCATGATTCATGATTTGATTCATGATTCATGATTCATGATTCAATTCATGATTCATGATTCATGATTCAATTCATGATTCATGATTCAATACATGATTCCTGATTCAATTCATGATTCGATTCATGATTCATGATTCAATTTATTATTTAATTCATGATTCATGATTCAATTCATGATTCATGATTCGATTCATGATTCATGATTCATGATTCATGATTCGATTCATGATTCATGATTCATGATTCAATTCATTAATTCATGATTCATGATTCAATTCATGATTCATGATTTATGATTCGATTCATGATTCATGATTCATGATTCAATTCATTAATTCATGATTCATGATTCAATTCATGATTCATGATTCATGATTCGATTCATGATTCATGATTCAATTCATGATTCATGATTCATGATTCATGTTTCGATTCATGAATCTTGATTCATGATTCATGATTCGATTCATGATTCATGATTCAATTCATGATTCATGATACATGATTCATGTTTCGATTCATGAATCTTGATTCATGATTCATGATTCAATTCATGATTCATGATTCAATTCATGATTCATGATTCAATTCATGATTTATGATTCATGATTCATGATTCGATTCATGATTCATGATTCATGATTCATGATTCAATTGATGATTCATGATTCATGATTCAATTCATGATTCATGATTCATGATTCAATTCATGATTCATGATTCGATTCATGATTCATGATTCATGATTCAATTCATGATTCCTGATTCAATTCATGATTCGATTCATGATTCATGTTTCAATTTATTATTTAATTCATGATTCATGATTCGATTCATGATTCATGATTCAATTCATTATTCAATTCATGATTTATGATTCGATTCATGATTCAATTCATGATTCATGATTCATGATTCGATTCATGAATCATGATTCTATTCATGATTCATAATTCATGATTCAATTCATGATTAATGATTCAATTCATGATTCAATTCATGATTCAATTCATGATTCATGATTCGATTCATGATTCATGATTCAATTCATGATTCAATTCATGATTCATGATTCATGATTCGATTCATGATTCATGATTTAATTCATGATTCATGATTTATGATTCAATTTATGATTCATGATTCATGATTCATGATTCAATTCATGATTCATGATTCGATTCTTGATTCATGATTCAATTCATGATTCAATTCATGATTCATGATTTAATTCATGATTCATGATTCATGATTCATTATTCGATTCATGATTTATGATACATGATTCAATTCATGATTCATGATTCATGATTCATGATTCAATTCATGATTCATGTTTCGATTCATGATTCTTGATTCATGATTCATGATTCGATTCATGATTCATGATTCAATTCATGATTCATGATTCATGATTCATGATTCGATTCATGATTCATGATTCAATTCATGATTCAATTCATGATTCATGATTCATGATTCAATTCATGATTCATGATTCATGATTCAATTCATGATTCATGATTCGATTCATGATTCATGATTCATGATTCGATTCATGATTCATGATTCATGATTCGATTCATGATTCATGATTCATGATTCAATTCATGATTCATGATTCGATTCATGATTCATGATTCATGATTTGATTCATGATTCATGATTCATGATTCGATTCATGATTCATAATTCGATTCATGATTCATGATTCATGATTCATTATTCGATTCATGATTCATGATTCATGATTCAATTCATGATTCCTTATTCAATTCATGATTCGATTCATGATTCATGATTCAATTTATTATTTAATTCATGATTCATGATTCAATTCATGATTCAATTCATGATTAAAGATTCAATTCATGATTCAATTCATGATTCAATTCATGATTCATGATTCATGATTCATGATTCATGATTTGATTCATGATTCATGATTCATGATTCATGATTCGATTCATGATTCATGATTCATGATTCATGATTCAATTCATGATTCATGATTCAATTCATGATTCCTGATTCAATTCATGATTCGATTCATGATTCATGATTCAATTTATTATTTAATTCATGATTCATGATTCAATTCATGATTCATGATTCATGATTCATTATTCGATTCATGATTCATGATTCATGATTCAATTCATGATTCATGATTCATGATTCAATTCATGATTCATGATTCAATTCATGATTCATGATTCAATTCATGATTCATATTTCGATTCATGATTCTTGATTCATGATTCATGATTCAATTCATGATTCATGATTCATGATTCATTTCATGAATCATGATTCATGATTCATGATTTATGATTCGATTCATGATTCATGATTCAATTCATGATTCATGATTCATGATTCATGATTCGATTCATGATTCATGATTCATGATTCAATTCATGATTCATGATTCATGATTCAATTCATGATTCATGATTCATGATTCAATTCATGATTCGTGATTCGATTCATGATTCATGATTCATGATTTGATTCATGATTCATGATTCATGATTCAATTCATGATTCATGATTCATGATTCATGATTCAATTCATGATTCATGATTCATGATTCAATTCATGATTCATGATTCGATTCATGATTCATGATTCATGATTCAATTCATGATTCATGATTCATGATTCAATTCATGATTCATGATTCAATACATGATTCCTGATTCAATTCATGATTCGATTCATGATTCATGATTCAATTTATTATTTAATTCATGATTCATGATTCAATTCATGATTCATGATTCAATTCATGATTCATGATTCGATTCATGATTCATGATTCATGATTAATGATTCGATTCATGATTCATGATTCATGATTCAATTCATTAATTCATGATTCATGATTCAATTCATGATTCATGATTCATGATTCGATTCATGATTCATGATTCATGATTCAATTCATTAATTCATGATTCATGATTCAATTCATAATTCATGATTCATGATTCGATTCATGATTCATGATTCAATTCATGATTCATGATTCATGATTCATGTTTCGATTCATGAATCTTGATTCATGATTCATGATTCGATTCATGATTCATGATTCAATTCATGATTCATGATTCATGATTCATGTTTCGATTCATGAATCTTGATTCATGATTCATGATTCAATTCATGATTCATGATTCAATTCATGATTCATGATTCAATTCATGATTTATGATTCATGATTCATGATTCGATTCATGATTCATGATTCATGATTCATGATTCAATTCATGATTCATGATTCATGATTCAATTCATGATTCATGATTCATGATTCAATTCATGATTCATGATTCGATTCATGATTCATGATTCATGATTTGATTCATGATTCATGATTCATGATTCATGATTCGATTCATGATTCATGATTCATGATTCAATTCATGATTCATGATTCAATTCATGATTCCTGATTCAATTCATGATTCCTGATTCAATTCATGATTCGATTCATGATTCATGATTCAATTTATTATTTAATTCATGATTCATGATTTGATTCATGATTCATGATTCAATTCATTATTCAATTCATGATTTATGATTCGATTCATGATTCAATTCATGATTCATGATTCATGATTCGATTCATGAATCATGATTCTATTCATGATTCATAATTCATGATTCAATTCATGATTAATGATTCAATTCATGATTCAATTCATGATTCAATTCATGATTCATGATTCGATTCATGATTCATGATTCAATTCATGATTCAATTCATGATTCATGATTCATGATTCGATTCATGATTCATGATTTAATTCATGATTCATGATTTATGATTCAATTTATGATTCATGATTCATGATTCATGATTCAATTCATGATTCATGATTCGATTCTTGATTCATGATTCAATTCATGATTCAATTCATGATTCATGATTTAATTCATGATTCATGATTCATGATTCATTATTCGATTCATGATTCATGATACATGATTCAATTCATGATTCATGATTCATGATTCATGATTCGATTCATGATTCATGTTTCGATTCATGATTCTTGATTCATGATTCATGATTCGATTCATGATTCATGATTCAATTCATGATTCATGATTCATGATTCATGATTCGATTCATGATTCATGATTCATGATTCATGATTCAATTCATGATTCATGATTCATGATTCAATTCATGATTCAATTCATGATTCAATTCATGATTCATGATTCGATTCATGATTCATGATTCATGATTCGATTCATGATTCATGATTCATGATTCGATTCATGATTCATGATTCATGATTCATGATTCAATTCATGATTCATGATTCGATTCATGATTCATGATTCATGATTTGATTCATGATTCATGATTCATGATTCGATTCATGATTCATGATTCATGATTCGATTCATGATTCATGATTCATGATTCATTATTCGATTCATGATTCATGATTCAATTCATGATTCCTTATTCAATTCATGATTCGATTCATGATTCATGATTCAATTTATTATTTAATTCATGATTCATGATTCAATTCATGATTCAATTCATGATTAAAGATTCAATTCATGATTCAATTCATGATTCAATTCATGATTCATGATTCGATTCATGATTCATGATTCAATTCATGATTCATGATTCATTATTCAATTCATGATTCATGATTCATGATTCAATTCATGATTCATGATTCAATTCATGATTCATGTTTCGATTCATGATTCTTGATTCATGATTCATGATTCAATTCATGATTCATGATTCAATTTATGATTCATGATTCAACTCATGATTCAATTCATGATTCAATTCATGATTCATGATTCATGATTCATGATTCGATTCATGATTCATGATTCTTGATTCAATTCATGATTCATGATTCGATTCTTGATTCATGATTCAATTCATGATTCAATTCATGATTCATGATTCAATTCATGATTCATGATTCAATTCATGATTCATGATTCATTATTCAATTCATGATTCATGATTCATGATTCAATTCATGATTCATGATTCAATTCATGATTCATGTTTCGATTCATGATTCTTGATTCATGATTCATGATTCAATTCATGATTCATGATTCAATTTATGATTCATGATTCAACTCATGATTCAATTCATGATTCATGATTCGATTCATGATTCATGATTCAATTCATGATTCATGATTCATGATTCATGATTCGATTCATGATTCATGATTCATGATTCAATTCATGATTCATGATTCATGATTCATGATTCAATTCATGATTCATGATTCATGATTCAATTCATGATTCATGATTCGATTCATGATTCATGATTCATGATTTGATTCATGATTCATGATTCATGATTCAATTCATGATTCATGATTCATGATTCAATTCATGATTTATGATTCAATTCATGATTCATGATTCAATTCATGATTCATATTTCGATTCATGATTCTTGATTCATGATTCATGATTCAATTCATGATTCATGATTCATGATTCATTTCATGAATCATGATTCATGATTCATGATTTATGATTCGATTCATGATTCATGATTCAATTCATGATTCATGATTCATGATTCATGATTCGATTCATGATTCATGATTCATGATTCAATTCATGATTCATGATTCATGATTCAATTCATGATTCATGATTCATGATTCAATTCATGATTCGTGATTCGATTCATGATTCATGATTCATGATTTGATTCATGATTCATGATTCATGATTCAATTCATGATTCATGATTCATGATTCATGATTCAATTCATGATTCATGATTCATGATTCAATTCATGATTCATGATTCGATTCATGATTCATGATTCATGATTCAATTCATGATTCATGATTCATGATTCAATTCATGATTCATGATTCAATACATGATTCCTGATTCAATTCATGATTCGATTCATGATTCATGATTCAATTTATTATTTAATTCATGATTCATGATTCAATTCATGATTCATGATTCAATTCATGATTCATGATTCGATTCATGATTCATGATTCATGATTAATGATTCGATTCATGATTCATGATTCATGATTCAATTCATTAATTCATGATTCATGATTCAATTCATGATTCATGATTCATGATTCGATTCATGATTCATGATTCATGATTCAATTCATTAATTCATTATTCATGATTCAATTCATAATTCATGATTCATGATTCGATTCATGATTCATGATTCAATTCATGATTCATGATTCATGATTCATGTTTCGATTCATGAATCTTGATTCATGATTCATGATTCGATTCATGATTCATGATTCAATTCATGATTCATGATTCATGATTCATGTTTCGATTCATGAATCTTGATTCATGATTCATGATTCAATTCATGATTCATGATTCAATTCATGATTCATGATTCAATTCATGATTTATGATTCATGATTCATGATTCGATTCATGATTCATGATTCATGATTCATGATTCAATTCATGATTCATGATTCATGATTCAATTCATGATTCATGATTCATGATTCAATTCATGATTCATGATTCGATTCATGATTCATGATTCATGATTTGATTCATGATTCATGATTCATGATTCATGATTCGATTCATGATTCATGATTCATGATTCAATTCATGATTCATGATTCAATTCATGATTCCTGATTCAATTCATGATTCCTGATTCAATTCATGATTCGATTCATGATTCATGATTCAATTTATTATTTAATTCATGATTCATGATTTGATTCATGATTCATGATTCAATTCATTATTCAATTCATGATTTATGATTCGATTCATGATTCAATTCATGATTCATGATTCATGATTCGATTCATGAATCATGATTCTATTCATGATTCATAATTCATGATTCAATTCATGATTAATGATTCAATTCATGATTCAATTCATGATTCAATTCATGATTCATGATTCGATTCATGATTCATGATTCAATTCATGATTCAATTCATGATTCATGATTCATGATTCGATTCATGATTCATGATTTAATTCATGATTCATGATTTATGATTCAATTTATGATTCATGATTCATGATTCATGATTCAATTCATGATTCATGATTCGATTCTTGATTCATGATTCAATTCATGATTCAATTCATGATTCATGATTTAATTCATGATTCATGATTCATGATTCATTATTCGATTCATGATTCATGATACATGATTCAATTCATGATTCATGATTCATGATTCATGATTCGATTCATGATTCATGTTTCGATTCATGATTCTTGATTCATGATTCATGATTCGATTCATGATTCATGATTCAATTCATGATTCATGATTCATGATTCATGATTCGATTCATGATTCATGATTCATGATTCGATTCATGATTCATGATTCATGATTCATGATTCAATTCATGATTCATGATTCGATTCATGATTCATGATTCATGATTTGATTCATGATTCATGATTCATGATTCGATTCATGATTCATGATTCATGATTCGATTCATGATTCATGATTCATGATTCATTATTCGATTCATGATTCATGATTCAATTCATGATTCCTTATTCAATTCATGATTCGATTCATGATTCATGATTCAATTTATTATTTAATTCATGATTCATGATTCAATTCATGATTCAATTCATGATTAAAGATTCAATTCATGATTCAATTCATGATTCAATTCATGATTCATGATTCGATTCATGATTCAATTCATGATTCATGATTCATGATTCGATTCATGATTCATGATTCAATTCATGATTCATGATTCAATTCATGATTCAATTCATGATTCATGATTCAATTCATGATTCATGATTCAATTCATGATTCATGATTCATTATTCAATTCATGATTCATGATTCATGATTCAATTCATGATTCATGATTCAATTCATGATTCATGTTTCGATTCATGATTCTTGATTCATGATTCATGATTCAATTCATGATTCATGATTCAATTTATGATTCATGATTCAACTCATGATTCAATTCATGATTCAATTCATGATTCATGATTCATGATTCATGATTCGATTCATGATTCATGATTCTTGATTCAATTCATGATTCATGATTCGATTCTTGATTCATGATTCAATTCATGATTCAATTCATGATTCATGATTCAATTCATGATTCATGATTCAATTCATGATTCATGATTCATTATTCAATTCATGATTCATGATTCATGATTCAATTCATGATTCATGATTCAATTCATGATTCATGTTTCGATTCATGATTCTTGATTCATGATTCATGATTCAATTCATGATTCATGATTCAATTTATGATTCATGATTCAACTCATGATTCAATTCATGATTCATGATTCGATTCATGATTCATGATTCAATTCATGATTCATGATTCATGATTCATGATTCGATTCATGATTCATGATTCATGATTCAATTCATGATTCATGATTCATGATTCATGATTCAATTCATGATTCATGATTCATGATTCAATTCATGATTCATGATTCGATTCATGATTCATGATTCATGATTTGATTCATGATTCATGATTCATGATTCGATTCATGATTCATGATTCATGATTCATGATTCAATTCATGATTCATGATTCAATACATGATTCCTGATTCAATTCATGATTCGATTCATGATTCATGATTCAATTTATTATTTAATTCATGATTCATGATTCGATTCATGATTCATGATTCGATTCATGATTCATGATTCAATTCATGATTCATGATTCATGATTCGATTCATGATTCATGATTCATGATTCAATTCATTAATTCATGATTCATGATTCAATTCATGATTCATGATTCGATTCATGATTCATGATTCATGATTCAATTCATTAATTCATGATTCATGATTCAATTCATAATTCATGATTCATGATTCGATTCATGATTCATGATTCAATTCATGATTCATGATTCATGATTCATGTTTCGATTCATGAATCTTGATTCATGATTCATGATTCGATTCATGATTCATGATTCAATTCATGATTCATGATTCATGATTCATGTTTCGATTCATGAATCTTGATTCATGATTCAATTCATGATTCATGATTCAATTCATGATTCATGATTCAATTCATGATTTATGATTCATGATTCATGATTCGATTCATGATTCATGATTCATGATTCATGATTCAATTCATGATTCATAATTCATGATTCAATTCATGATTCATGATTCATGATTCAATTCATGATTCGTGATTCGATTCATGATTCATGATTCATGATTTGATTCATGATTCATGATTCATGATTCAATTCATGATTCATGATTCATGATTCATGATTCAATTCATGATTCATGATTCATGATTCAATTCATGATTCATGATTCGATTCATGATTCATGATTCATGATTTGATTCATGATTCATGATTCATGATTCGATTCATGATTCATGATTCATGATTCATGATTCAATTCATGATTCATGATTCAATACATGATTCCTGATTCAATTCATGATTCGATTCATGATTCATGATTCAATTTATTATTTAATTCATGATTCATGATTCGATTCATGATTCATGATTCGATTCATGATTCATGATTCAATTCATGATTCATGATTCATGATTCGATTCATGATTCATGATTCATGATTCAATTCATTAATTCATGATTCATGATTCAATTCATGATTCATGATTCATGATTCGATTCATGATTCATGATTCATGATTCAATTCATTAATTCATGATTCATGATTCAATTCATAATTCATGATTCATGATTCGATTCATGATTCATGATGCAATTCATGATTCATGATTCATGATTCATGTTTCGATTCATGAATCTTGATTCATGATTCATGATTCGATTCATGATTCATGATTCAATTCATGATTCATGATTCATGATTCATGTTTCGATTCATGAATCTTGATTCATGATTCATGATTCAATTCATGATTCATGATTCAATTCATGATTCATGATTCAATTCATGATTTATGATTCATGATTCATGATTCGATTCATGATTCATGATTCATGATTCATGATTCAATTCATGATTCATGATTCATGATTCAATTCATGATTCATGATTCATGATTCAATTCATGATTCATGATTCGATTCATGATTCATGATTCATGATTTGATTCATGATTCATGATTCATGATTCGATTCATGATTCATGATTCATGATTCAATTCATGATTCATGATTCAATTCATGATTCCTGATTCAATTCATGATTCGATTCATGATTCATGATTCAATTTATTATTTAATTCATGATTCATGATTCGATTCATGATTCATGATTCAATTCATTATTCAATTCATGATTTATGATTCGATTCATGATTCAATTCATGATTCATGATTCTATTCCTGATTCATAATTCATGATTCAATTCATGATTAATGATTCAATTCATGATTCAATTCATGATTCATGATTCGATTCATGATTCATGATTCAATTCATGATTCAATTCATGATTCATGATTCATGATTCGATTCATGATTCATGATTTAATTCATGATTCATGATTTATGATTCAATTTATGATTCATGATTCATGATTCATGATTCAATTCATGATTCATGATTCATGATTCAATTCATGATTCATGATTCGATTATTGATTCATGATTCAATTCATGATTCAATTCATGATTCAATTCATGATTCATGATTTAATTCATGATTCATGATTCAATTCATGATTCATGATTCATGATTCATTATTCGATTCATGATTCATGATTCATGATTCAATTCATGATTCATGATTCATGATTCATGATTCAATTCATGATTCATGTTTCGATTCATGATTCTTGATTCATGATTCATGATTCGATTCATGATTCATGATTCAATTCATGATTCATGATTCATGATTCATGATTCGATTCATGATTCATGATTCATGATTCATGATTCAATTCATGATTCATGATTCATGATTCAATTCATGATTCATGATTCATGATTCAATTCATGATTCATGATTCGATTCATGATTCATGATTCATGATTCGATTCATGATTCATGATTCGATTCATGATTCATGATTCATGATTCAATTCATGATTCATGATTCATGATTCAATTCATGATTCATGATTCGATTCATGATTCATGATTCATGAATCATGATTCATGATTCATGATTCGATTCATGATTCATGATTCGATTCATGATTCATGATTCATGATTCATGAATCATGATTCGATTCTTGATTCATGATTCAATTCATGATTCAATTCATGATTCATGATTCAATTCATGATTCATGATTCAATTCATGATTCATGATTCAATTCATGATTCATGATTCATGATTCATTATTCGATTCATGATTCATGATTCATGATTCAATTCATGATTCATGATTCAATTCATGATTCATGTTTCGATTCATGATTCTTGATTCATGATTCATGATTCAATTCATGATTCATGATTCATGATTCATTTCATGAATCATGATTCATGATTCATGATTTATGATTCGATTCATGATTCATGATTCAATTTATGATTCATAATTCATGATTCATGATTCGATTCATGATTCATGATTCATGATTCAATTCATGATTCAATTCATGATTCATGATTCATGATTCAATTCATGATTCATGATTCATTATTCAATTCATGATTCGTGATTCGATTCATGATTCATGATTTGATTCATGATTCATGATTCATGATTCAATTCATGATTCATGATTCATGATTCATGATTCGATTCATGATTCATGATTCATGATTCAATTCATGATTCAATTCATGATTCATGATTCATGATTCAATTCATGATTCATGATTCATGATTCAATTCATGATTCGTGATTCGATTCATGATTCATGATTCATGATTTGATTCATGATTCATGATTCATGATTCAATTCATGATTCATAATTCATGATTTATGATTCGATTCATGATTCATGATTCATGATTCAATTCATGATTCAATTCATGATTCATGATTCATGTTTCAATTCATGATTCATGATTCAATTCATGATTCGTGATTCGATTCATGATTCATGATTTGATTCATGATTCATGATTCATGATTCAATTCATGATTCATGATTCATGATTCAATTCATGATTCATGATTCATGATTCAATTCATGATTCATGATTCGATTCATGATTCATGATTCATGATTTGATTCATGATTCGTGATTCGATTCATGATTCATGATTCATGATTCAATTCATGATTCATGATTCAATACATGATTCCTGATTCAATTCATGATTCGATTCATAATTCATGATTCAATTTATTATTTAATTCATGATTCATGATTCGATTCATGATTCATGATTCAATTCATGATTCAATTCATGATTTATGATTCGATTCATGATTCAATTCATGATTCATGATTCATGATTCGATTCATGATTCATGATTCAATTTATGATTCATAATTCATGATTCATGATTCAATTCATGATTCAATTCATGATTAATGATTCAATTCATGATTCAATTCATGATTCAATTCATGATTAATGATTCGATTCATGATTCAATTCATGATTCATGATTCATGATTCATGATTCGATTCATGATTCATGATTCAATTTATGATTCAATTCATGATTCATGATTCATGATTCGATTCATGGTTCATGATTCAATTTATGATTCATGATTCATGATTCTTGATTCAATTTATGATTCGTGATTTGATTCTTGATTCATGATCAAATTCATGATTCAATTCATGATTCATGATTTAATTCATGATTCATGATTCAATTCATGATTCATGATTCATTATTCGATTCATGATTCATAATTCATGATTCAATTCATGATTCATGATTCATGATTCATGATTCAATTCATGATTCATGTTTCGATTCATGATTCTTGATTCATGATTCATGATTCGATTCATGATTCATGATTCAATTCATGATTCATGATTCATGATTCATGATTCGATTCATGATTCATGATTCATGATTCATGATTCAATTCATGATTCATGATTCATGATTCAATTCATGATTCATGATTCATGATTCAATTCATGATTCATGATTCGATTCGTGATTCATGATTCATGATTCGATTCATGATTCATGATTCATTATTCAATTCATGATTCATGATTCATGATTCAATTCATGATTCATGATTCATGATTCAATTCATGATTCATGATTCAATTCATGATTCATAATTCATGATTCATGATTCAATTCATGATTCATGATTCATGATTCATGATTCGATTCATGATTCATGATTCATGATTCATGATTCAATTCATGATTCATGATTCATGATTCAATTCATGATTCATGATTCATGATTCAATTCATGATTCATGATTCATGATACAATTCATGATTCATGATTCGATTCATGATTCATGTTTTGATTCATGATTCATGATTCAATTCATGATTTATGATTCATGATTCAATTCATGATTCATGATTCATGATTCAATTCATGATTCATGATTCAATTCATAATTCAATTCATGATTCATGATTCATGATTCATGATTTATGATTCATGATTCATTATTCAATTCATGATTCAAGCTTCATGATTCAATTCATAATTCAATTCATGATTCATGATTCATGATTCAATTCATGATTCATGATTCATAATTAAAATCATGATTGAATTCATGATTCATGATTCATGATTCATGATTCAATTCATGATTCATTTCATGATTCATGATTCAATTTATGATTCATGATTCAACTCATGATTCAATTCATGATTCATGATTCGATTCATAATTCATGATTCATGATTCAATTCATGATTCATGATTCATGATATATGATTCAATTTATGATTCATGATTCAACTCATGATTCAATTCATGATTCATGATTCGATTCATGATTCATGATTCAATTCATGATTCATGATTCATGATTCATGATTCATGCTTCAATTCATGATTCATGATTCATGATTCAATTCATGATTCATGATTCATGATTCAATTCATGATTCATGATTCGATTCATGATTCATGATTCGATTTATGATTCATGATTCATGATTCATGATTCAATTCATGATTCATGATTCATGATTCAATTCATGATTCATAATTCATGATTCATGATTCAATTCATGATTCATGATTCATGATTCAATTCATGATTCATGATTCATGATTCAATTCATGATTCATAATTCACGATTCATGATTCAATTCATGATTAATGATTCAATTCATGATTCGATTCATGATTCAATTCATGATTCATAATTCACGATTCATGATTCAATTCATGATTCATGATTTGATTCATGATTCATGATTCATGATTCAATTCATGATTCATGATTCATGATTCAATTCATGATTCATGATTCGATTCATGATTCATGATTCATGATTTGATTCATGATTCGTGATTCGATTCATGATTCATGATTCATGATTCAATTCATGATTCATGATTCAATACATGATTCCTGATTCAATTCATGATTCGATTCATAATTCATGATTCAATTTATTATTTAATTCATGATTCATGATTCGATTCATGATTCATGATTCAATTCATGATTCAATTCATGATTTATGATTCGATTCATGATTCAATTCATGATTCATGATTCATGATTCGATTCATGATTCATGATTCAATTTATGATTCATAATTCATGATTCATGATTCAATTCATGATTCAATTCATGATTAATGATTCAATTCATGATTCAATTCATGATTCAATTCATGATTAATGATTCGATTCATGATTCAATTCATGATTCATGATTCATGATTCATGATTCGATTCATGATTCATGATTCAATTTATGATTCAATTCATGATTCATGATTCATGATTCGATTCATGGTTCATGATTCAATTTATGATTCATGATTCATGATTCTTGATTCAATTTATGATTCGTGATTTGATTCTTGATTCATGATCAAATTCATGATTCAATTCATGATTCATGATTTAATTCATGATTCATGATTCAATTCATGATTCATGATTCATTATTCGATTCATGATTCATAATTCATGATTCAATTCATGATTCATGATTCATGATTCATGATTCAATTCATGATTCATGTTTCGATTCATGATTCTTGATTCATGATTCATGATTCGATTCATGATTCATGATTCAATTCATGATTCATGATTCATGATTCATGATTCGATTCATGATTCATGATTCATGATTCATGATTCAATTCATGATTCATGATTCATGATTCAATTCATGATTCATGATTCATGATTCAATTCATGATTCATGATTCGATTCGTGATTCATGATTCATGATTCGATTCATGATTCATGATTCATTATTCAATTCATGATTCATGATTCATGATTCAATTCATGATTCATGATTCATGATTCAATTCATGATTCATGATTCAATTCATGATTCATAATTCATGATTCATGATTCAATTCATGATTCATGATTCATGATTCATGATTCGATTCATGATTCATGATTCATGATTCATGATTCAATTCATGATTCATGATTCATGATTCAATTCATGATTCATGATTCATGATTCAATTCATGATTCATGATTCATGATACAATTCATGATTCATGATTCGATTCATGATTCATGTTTTGATTCATGATTCATGATTCAATTCATGATTTATGATTCATGATTCAATTCATGATTCATGATTCATGATTCAATTCATGATTCATGATTCAATTCATAATTCAATTCATGATTCATGATTCATGATTCATGATTTATGATTCATGATTCATTATTCAATTCATGATTCAAGCTTCATGATTCAATTCATAATTCAATTCATGATTCATGATTCATGATTCAATTCATGATTCATGATTCATAATTAAAATCATGATTGAATTCATGATTCATGATTCATGATTCATGATTCAATTCATGATTCATTTCATGATTCATGATTCAATTTATGATTCATGATTCAACTCATGATTCAATTCATGATTCATGATTCGATTCATAATTCATGATTCATGATTCAATTCATGATTCATGATTCATGATATATGATTCAATTTATGATTCATGATTCAACTCATGATTCAATTCATGATTCATGATTCGATTCATGATTCATGATTCAATTCATGATTCATGATTCATGATTCATGATTCATGCTTCAATTCATGATTCATGATTCATGATTCAATTCATGATTCATGATTCATGATTCAATTCATGATTCATGATTCGATTCATGATTCATGATTCGATTTATGATTCATGATTCATGATTCATGATTCAATTCATGATTCATGATTCATGATTCAATTCATGATTCATAATTCATGATTCATGATTCAATTCATGATTCATGATTCATGATTCAATTCATGATTCATGATTCATGATTCAATTCATGATTCATAATTCACGATTCATGATTCAATTCATGATTAATGATTCAATTCATGATTCGATTCATGATTCAATTCATGATTCATAATTCACGATTCATGATTCAATTCATGATTAATGATTCAATTCATGATTCGATTCATGATTCAATTCATGATTCATGATTGGATTTATGATTCATGATTCGTGATTCAATTCATGATTCAATTCATGATTCATGATTCATGATTCGATTCATGATTCATGATTCAATTCATGATTCATGATTTATGATTCAATTTATGATTCATGATTCATGATTTATGATTCAATTCATGATTCATGATTCGATTCATGATTCATGATTCAATTCATGATTCATGATTTATGATTCAATTTATGATTCATGATTCATGATTCATGATTCAATTCATGATTCATGATTCGATTCATGATTCATGATTCGATTCATGATTCGATTCATGATTCATGATTCAATTCATGATTCATGATTCAATTCATGATTCATGATTCATGATTCATTATTCGATTCATGATTCATGATTCATGATTCATGACTCATGATTCATGATTCATGATTCATGATTCAATTCATGATTCATGTTTCGATTCATGATTCTTGATTCATGATTCATGATTCATGATTCATGATTCAATTCATGATTCATTATTCGATTCATGATTCATGATTCATGATTCAATTCATGATTCATGATTCAATTCATGATTCATGTTTCGATTCATGATTCATGATTCATGATTCAATTCATGATTCATGATTCGATTCATGATTCATGATTCAATTCATGATTCATGATTCATGATTCAATTCATAATTCATGATTCATGATTCAATTCATGATTCATGATTCAATTCATGATTCATTATTCATGATTCGATTCATGATTCATGATTCATGATTCGTGATTCAATTCATGATTCATGATTCAATTCATGATTCATGATTCATGATTCAATTCATGATTCATGATTCATGATTCAATTCATGATTCATGATTCGATTCATGATTCATGATTCGATTCATGATTCATGATTCATGATTCATGATTCAATTCATGATTCATGATTCATGATACAATTCATGATTCATGATTCAATTCATGATTCATGATTCATGATTCATGATTCAATTTATGATTCATGATTCAACTCATGATTCAATTCATGATTCATGATTCGATTCATGATTCATGATTCATGATTCAATTCATGATTCATGATTCATGATCCATGATTTAATTTATTATTTAATTCATGATTAATGATTCGATTCATGATTCATGATTCAATTCATGATTCAATTCATGATTTATGATTCGATTCATGATTCAATTCATGATTCATGATTCATGATTCGATTCATGATTCATGATTCAATTCATGATTCATAATTCATGATTCATGATTCAATTCATGATTCAATTCATGATTAATGATTCAATTCATGAATGAATTCATGATTCAATTCATGATTCATGATTCGATTCATGATTCAATTCATGATTCATGATTCATGATTCATGATTCGATTCATGATTCATGATTCAATTTATGATTCAATTCATGATTCATGATTCATGATTCGATTCATGGTTCATGATTCAATTCATAATTCATGATTTATGATTCAATTTATGATTCATGATTCATGATTCTTGATTCAATTCATGATTCATGATTTGATTCTTGATTCATGATTCAATTCATGATTCAATTCATGATTCATGATTCAATTCATGATTCATAATTCAATTCATGATTCATGATTCATTATTCGATTCATGATTCATAATTCATGATTCAATTCATGATTCATGATTCATGATTCATGATTCAATTCATGATTCATATTTCGATTCATGATTCTTGATTCATGATTCATGATTCAATTCATGATTCATGATTCATGATACATTATTCGATTCATGATTCATGATTCATGATTCAATTCATGATTTATGATTCATGATTCATGATTCAATTCATGATTCATGTTTCGATTCATGATTCTTGATTCATGATTCATGATTCGATTCATGATTCATGATTCAATTCATGATTCAATTCATGATTCATGATTCGATTCATGATTCATGATTCATGATTCAATTCATGATTCATGATTCATGATTCAATTCATGATTCATGATTCATGATTCAATTCATGATTCATGATTCGATTCGTGATTCATGATTCATGATTCGATTCATGATTCATGATTCAATTCATGATTCATGATTCATGATTCAATTCATGATTCATGATTCAATTCATGATTCATAATTCATGATTCATGATTCAATTCATGATTCATGATTCGATTCATGATTCATGAT
Organism: Mixophyes australis; assembly: GCA_036250195.1. Taxonomy (NCBI): domain Eukaryota; kingdom Metazoa; phylum Chordata; class Amphibia; order Anura; family Limnodynastidae; genus Mixophyes; species Mixophyes australis. Next base: position 40,586 of record JAVHZZ010000178.1, on the reverse strand, counting down.
TCATGATTCATGATTCATGATTCATGATTCAATTCATGATTCATGATTCATGATTCAATTCATGATTCATGATTCATGATACAATTCATGATTCATGATTCGATTCATGATTCATGTTTTGATTCATGATTCATGATTCAATTCATGATTTATGATTCATGATTCAATTCATGATTCATGATTCAATTCATAATTCAATTCATGATTCATGATTCATGATTCATGATTTATGATTCATGATTCATTATTCAATTCATGATTCAAGATTCATGATTCAATTCATAATTCAATTCATGATTCATGATTCATGATTCATGATTCAATTCATGATTCATGATTCATAATTAAAATCATGATTCAATTCATGATTCATGATTCGATTCCTGATTCAAATCATGATTCATGATTGAATTCATGATTCATGATTCATGATTCATGATTCAATTCATGATTCATTTCATGATTCATGATTCAATTTATGATTCATGATTCAACTTATGATTCAATTCATTAATCATGATTCGATTCATAATTCATGATTCATGATTCAATTCATGATTCATTTCATGATTCATGATTCAATTTATGATTCATGATTCAACTCATGATTCAATTCATGATTCATGATTCGATTCATAATTCATGATTCATGATTCAACTCATGATTCAATTCATGATTCATGATATATGATTCAATTTACGATTCATGATTCAACTCATGATTCAATTCATGATTCATGATTCGATTCATGATTCATGATTCAATTCATGATTCATGATTCATGATTCATGATTCATGCTTCAATTCATGATTCATGATTCATGATTCAATTCATGATTCATGATTCATGATTCAATTCATGATTCATGATTCGATTCATGATTCATGATTCGATTTATGATTCATGATTCATGATTCATGATTCAATTCATGATTCATGATTCATGATTCAATTCATGATTCATAATTCATGATTCATGATTCAATTCATGATTCATGATTCATGATTCAATTCATGATTCATGATTCATGATTCAATTCATGATTCATAATTCACGATTCATGATTCAATTCATGATTAATGATTCAATTCATGATTCGATTCATGATTCAATTCATGATTCATAATTCACGATTCATGATTCAATTCATGATTAATGATTCAATTCATGATTCGATTCATGATTCAATTCATGATTCATGATTGGATTTATGATTCATGATTCGTGATTCAATTCATGATTCAATTCATGATTCATGATTCATGATTCGATTCATGATTCATGATTCAATTCATGATTCATGACTTATGATTCAATTTATGATTCATGATTCATGATTTATGATTCAATTCATGATTCATGATTCGATTCATGATTCATGATTCAATTCATGATTCATGATTTATGATTCAATTTATGATTCATAATTCATGATTCATGATTCAATTCATGATTCATGATTCGATTCATGATTCATGATTCGATTCATGATTCGATTCATGATTCATGATTCAATTCATGATTCATGATTCAATTCATGATTCATGATTCATGATTCATTATTCGATTCATGATTCATGATTCATGATTCATGACTCATGATTCATGATTCATGATTCAATTCATGATTCATGTTTCGATTCATGATTCTTGATTCATGATTCATGATTCATGATTCATGATTCAATTCATGATTCATTATTCGATTCATGATTCATGATTCATGATTCAATTCATGATTCATGATTCAATTCATGATTCATGTTTCGATTCATGATTCATGATAAATGATTCAATTCATGATTCATGATTCGATTCATGATTCATGATTCAATTCATGATTCATGATTCATGATTCAATTCATGATTCATGATTCATGATTCAATTCATGATTCATGATTCAATTCATGATTCATGATTCATGATTCGATTCATGATTCATGATTCAATTCATGATTCATGATTCATGATTCAATTCATGATTCATGATACAATTCATGATTCATGATTCAATTCATGATTCATGATTCATGATTCATGATTCAATTTATGATTCATGATTCAACTCATGATTCAATTCATGATTCATGATTCGATTCATGATTCATGATTCGATTCATGATTCATGATTCATGATTCAATTCATGATTCATGATTCATGATTCATGATTCAATTTATTATTTAATTCATGATTCATGATTCGATTCATGATTCATGATTCAATTCATGATTCAATTCATGATTTATGATTCGATTCATGATTCAATTCATGATTCATGATTCATGATTCGATTCATGATTCATGATTCAATTCATGATTCATAATTCATGATTCATGATTCAATTCATGATTCAATTCATGATTAATGATTCAATTCATGATTCAATTCATGATTCAATTCATGATTCATGATTCGATTCATGATTCAATTCATGATTCATGATTCATGATTCATGATTCGATTCATGATTCATGATTCAATTTATGATTCAATTCATGATTCATGATTCATGATTCGATTCATGGTTCATGATTCAATTCATAATTCATGATTTATGATTCAATTTATGATTCATGATTCATGATTCTTGATTCAATTCATGATTCATGATTCGATTCTTGATTCATGATTCAATTCATGATTCAATTCATGATTCATGATTCAATTCATGATTCATGATTCAATTCATGATTCATGATTCATGATTCATTAGTCGATTCATGATTCATAATTCATGATTTAATTCATGATTCATGATTCATGATTCAATTCATGATTCATATTTCGATTCATGATTCTTGATTCATGATTCATGATTCAATTCATGATTCATGATACATTATTCGATTCATGATTCATGATTCATGATTCAATTCATGATTCATGATTCATGATTCAATTCATGATTCATGATTCGATTCGTGATTCATGATTTAATGATTCGATTCATGATTCATGATTCAATTCATGATTCATGATTCATGATTCAATTCATGATTCATGATTCAATTCATGATTCATAATTCATGATTCATGATTCAATTCATGATTCATGATTCGATTCATGATTCATGATTCATGATTCATGATTCGATTCATTAATTCATGATTCATGATTCATGATTCAATTCATGATTCATGATTCATGATTCAATTCATGATTCATGATTCATGATACAATTCATGATTCATGATTCGATTCATGATTCATGATTCGATTCATGATTCTTGTTTTGATTCATGATTCATGATTCAATTCATGATTTATGATTCATGATTCAATTCATGATTCATGATCCATGATTCAATTCATGATTCATGATTCAATACATAATTCAATTCATGATTCATGATTCATGATTCATGATTTATGATTCATGATTCATTATTCAATTCATGATTCAAGATTCATGATTCAATTCATAATTCAATTCATGATTCATGATTCATGATTCATGATTCAATTCATGATTCATAATTCATGATTCATGATTCAATTCATGATTCAATTCATGATTAATGATTCAATTCATGATTCAATTCATGATTCAATTCATGATTCATGATTCGATTCATGATTCAATTAATGATTCATGATTCATGATTCGATTCATGATTCATGATTCAATTTATGATTCAATTCATGATTCATGATTCATGATTCGATTCATGGTTCATGATTCAATTCATAATTCATGATTTATGATTCAATTTATGATTCATGATTCATGATTCTTGATTCAATTCATGATTCATGATTCGATTCTTGATTCATGATTCAATTCATGATTCAATTCATGATTCATGATTCAATTCATGATTCATGATTCAATTCATGATTCATGATTCATGATTCATTAGTCGATTCATGATTCATAATTCATGATTTAATTCATGATTCATGATTCATGATTCATGATTCAATTCATGATTCATATTTCGATTCATGATTCTTGATTCATGATTCATGATTCAATTCATGATTCATGATACATTATTCGATTCATGATTCATGATTCATGATTCAATTCATGATTCATGATTCATGATTCAATTCATGATTCATGATTCGATTCGTGATTCATGATTTAATGATTCGATTCATGATTCATGATTCAATTCATGATTCATGATTCATGATTCAATTCATGATTCATGATTCAATTCATGATTCATAATTCATGATTCATGATTCAATTCATGATTCATGATTCGATTCATGATTCATGATTCATGATTCATGATTCGATTCATTAATTCATGATTCATGATTCATGATTCAATTCATGATTCATGATTCATGATTCAATTCATGATTCATGATTCATGATACAATTCATGATTCATGATTCGATTCATGATTCATGATTCGATTCATGATTCTTGTTTTGATTCATGATTCATGATTCAATTCATGATTTATGATTCATGATTCAATTCATGATTCATGATCCATGATTCAATTCATGATTCATGATTCAATACATAATTCAATTCATGATTCATGATTCATGATTCATGATTTATGATTCATGATTCATTATTCAATTCATGATTCAAGATTCATGATTCAATTCATAATTCAATTCATGATTCATGATTCATGATTCATGATTCAATTCATGATTCATGATTCATAATTAAAATCATGATTCAATTCATGATTCATGATTCAATTCCTGATTCAAATCATGATTCATGATTGAATTCATGATTCATGATTCATGATTCATGATTCAATTCATGATTCATTTCATGATTCATGATTCAATTTATGATTCATGATTTAACTCATGATTCAATTCATTAATCATGATTCGATTCATAATTCATGATTCATGATTCAATTCATGATTCATTTCATGATTCATGATTCAATTTATGATTCATGATTCAACTCGTGATTCAATTCATTATTCATGATTCGATTCATAATTCATGATTCATGATTCAACTCATGATTCAATTCATGATTCATGATATATGATTCAATTTATGATTCATGATTCAACTCATGATTCAATTCATGATTCATGATTCGATTCATGATTCATGATTCAATTCATGATTCATGATTCATGATTCATGATTCATGCTTTAATTCATGATTCATGATTTATGATTCAATTCATGATTCATGATTCATGATTCAATTCATGATTCATGATTCGATTCATGATTCATGATTCGATTTATGATTCATGATTCATGATTCAATTCATGATTCATGATTCATGATTCAATTCATGATTCATAATTCATGATTCATGATTCAATTCATGATTCATGATTCATGATTCAATTCATGATTCATGATTCATGATTCAATTCATGATTCATAATTCACGATTCATGATTCAATTCATGATTAATGATTCAATTCATGATTCGATTCATGATTCAATTCATGATTCATAATTCACGATTCATGATTCAATTCATGATTAATGATTCAATTCATGATTCGATTCATGATTCAATTCATGATTCATGATTGGATTTATGATTCATGATTCGTGATTCAATTCATGATTCAATTCATGATTCATGATTCATGATTCGATTCATGATTCATGATTCAATTCATGATTCATGATTTATGATTCAATTTATGATTCATGATTCATGATTTATGATTCAATTCATGATTCATGATTCGATTCATGATTCAATTCATGATTCATGATTTATGATTCAATTTATGATTCATGATTCATGATTCATGATTCAATTCATGATTCATGATTCGATTCATGATTCATGATTCGATTCATGATTCGATTCATGATTCATGATTCAATTCATGATTCATGATTCAATTCATGATTCATGATTCAATTCATGATTCATGATTCATTATTCGATTCATGATTCATGATTCATGATTCATGACTCATGATTCATGATTCATGCTTCATGATTCAATTCATGATTCATGTTTCGATTCATGATTCTTGATTCATGATTCATGATTCATGATTCATGATTCAATTCATGATTCATTATTCGATTCATGATTCATGATTCAATTCATGATTCATGATTCAATTCATGATTCATGTTTCGATTCATGATTCATGATAAATGATTCAATTCATGATTCATGATTCGATTCATGATTCATGATTCAATTCATGATTCATGATTCATGATTCAATTCATGATTCATGATTCATGATTCAATTCATGATTCATGATTCAATTCATGATTCATGATTCATGATTCGATTCATGATTCATGATTCATGATTCATGATTCAATTCATGATTCATGATTCATGATTCAATTCATGATTCATGATTCATGATTCAATTCATGATTCATGATTCGATTCATGATTCATGATTCGATTCATGATTCATGATTCATGATTCATGATTCAATTCATGATTCATGATTCATGATTCAATTCATGATTCATGATTCATGATTCATGATTCAATTTATGATTCATGATTCAACTCATGATTCAATTCATGATTCATGATTCGATTCATGATTCATGATTCGATTCATGATTCATGATTCATGATTCAATTCATGATTCATGATTCATGATTCATGATTCATGATTCAATTTATTATTTAATTCATGATTCATGATTCGATTCATGATTCATGATTCAATTCATGATTTATGATTCGATTAATGATTCAATTCATGATTCATGATTCATGATTCGATTCATGATTCATGATTCAATTCATGATTCATAATTCATGATTCATGATTCAATTCATGATTCAATTCATGATTAATGATTCAATTCATGATTCAATTCATGATTCAATTCATGATTCATGATTCGATTCATGATTCAATTCATGATTCATGATTCATGATTCATGATTCGATTCATGATTCATGATTCAATTTATGATTCAATTCATGATTCATGATTCATGATTCGATTCATGGTTCATGATTCAATTCATAATTCATGATTTATGATTCAATTTATGATTCATGATTCCTGATTCAATTCATGATTAATGATTCGATTCTTGATTCATGATTCAATTCATGATTCAATTCATGATTCATGATTCAATTCATGATTCATGATTCAATTCATGATTCATGATTCAATTCATGATTCATGATTCATGATTCATTATTTGATTCATGATTCATAATTCATGATTTAATTCATGATTCATGATTCATGATTCATGATTCAATTCATGATTCATATTTCGATTCATGATTCTTGATTCATGATTCATGATTCAATTCATGATTCATGATTCATGATACATTATTCGATTCATGATTCATGATTCATGATTCAATTCATGATTTATGATTCATGATTCATGATTCAATTCATGATTCATGTTTCGATTCATGATTCTTGATTCATGATTCATGATTCGATTCATGATTCATGATTCAATTCATGATTCATGATTCATGATTCATGATTCGATTCATGATTCATGATTCATGATTCATGATTCAATTCATGATTCATGATTCATGATTCAATTCATGATTCATGATTCATGATTCAATTCATGATTCATGATTCGATTCGTGATTCATGATTCATGATTCGATTCATGATTCATGATTCATGATTCAATTCATGATTCATGATTCATGATTCAATTCATGATTCATGATTCAATTCATGATTCATGATTCATGATTCAATTCATGATTCATGATTCAATTCATGATTCATAATTCATGATTCATGATTCAATTCATGATTCATGATTCGATTCATGATTCATGATTCATGATTCATGATTCGATTCACGATTCATGATTCATGATTCATGATTTAATTCATGATTCATGATTCATGATTCAATTCATGATTCATGTTTTGATTCATGATTCATGATTCAATTCATGATTTATGATTCATGATTCAATTCATGATTCATGATCCATGATTCAATTCATGATTCATGATTCAATTCATAATTCAATTCATGATTCATGATTCATGATTCATGATTTATGATTCATGATTCATAATTCAATTCATGATTCATGATTCATGATTCATGATTCATGATTCATGATTCAATTCATGATTCATGATTCATAATTAAAATCATGATTCAATTCATGATTCATGATTCGATTCCTGATTCAAATCATGATTCATGATTGAATTCATGATTCATGATTCATGATTCAATTCATGATTCATTTCATGATTCATGATTCAATTTATGATTCATGATTCAACTCATGATTCAATTCATGATTCATGATTCGATTCATAATTCATGATTCATGATTCAATTCATGATTCATGATTCATGATTCATGATTCAATTCATGATTCATGATTCGATTCATGATTCATGATTCAATTCATGATTCATGATTTATGATTCAATTTATGATTCATGATTCATGATTCATGATTCAATTCATGATTCATGATTCGATTCATGATTCATGATTCGATTCATGATTCGATTCATGATTCATGATTCAATTCATGATTCATGATTCAATTCATGATTCATGATTCATGATTCATTATTCGATTCATGATTCATGATTCATGATTCATGACTCATGATTCATGATTCATGATTCATGATTCAATTCATGATTCATGTTTCGATTCATGATTCTTGATTCATGATTCATGATTCATGATTCATGATTCAATTCATGATTCATTATTCGATTCATGATTCATGATTCATGATTCAATTCATGATTCATGATTCAATTCATGATTCATGTTTCGATTCATGATTCATGATTCATGATTCAATTCATGATTCATGATTCGATTCATGATTCATGATTCAATTCATGATTCATGATTCATGATTCAATTCATAATTCATGATTCATGATTCAATTCATGATTCATGATTCAATTCATGATTCATGATTCATGATTCGATTCATGATTCATGATTCATGATTCGTGATTCAATTCATGATTCATGATTCAATTCATGATTCATGATTCATGATTCAATTCATGATTCATGATTCATGATTCAATTCATGATTCATGATTCGATTCATGATTCATGATTCGATTCATGATTCATGATTCATGATTCATGATTCAATTCATGATTCATGATTCATGATACAATTCATGATTCATGATTCAATTCATGATTCATGATTCATGATTCATGATTCAATTTATGATTCATGATTCAACTCATGATTCAATTCATGATTCATGATTCGATTCATGATTCATGATTCGATTCATGATTCATGATTCATGATTCAATTCATGATTCATGATTCATGATCCATGATTTAATTTATTATTTAATTCATGATTAATGATTCGATTCATGATTCATGATTCAATTCATGATTCAATTCATGATTTATGATTCGATTCATGATTCAATTCATGATTCATGATTCATGATTCGATTCATGATTCATGATTCAATTCATGATTCATAATTCATGATTCATGATTCAATTCATGATTCAATTCATGATTAATGATTCAATTCATGAATGAATTCATGATTCAATTCATGATTCATGATTCGATTCATGATTCAATTCATGATTCATGATTCATGATTCATGATTCGATTCATGATTCATGATTCAATTTATGATTCAATTCATGATTCATGATTCATGATTCGATTCATGGTTCATGATTCAATTCATAATTCATGATTTATGATTCAATTTATGATTCATGATTCATGATTCTTGATTCAATTCATGATTCATGATTTGATTCTTGATTCATGATTCAATTCATGATTCAATTCATGATTCATGATTCAATTCATGATTCATAATTCAATTCATGATTCATGATTCATTATTCGATTCATGATTCATAATTCATGATTCAATTCATGATTCATGATTCATGATTCATGATTCAATTCATGATTCATATTTCGATTCATGATTCTTGATTCATGATTCATGATTCAATTCATGATTCATGATTCATGATACATTATTCGATTCATGATTCATGATTCATGATTCAATTCATGATTTATGATTCATGATTCATGATTCAATTCATGATTCATGTTTCGATTCATGATTCTTGATTCATGATTCATGATTCGATTCATGATTCAATTCATGATTCAATTCATGATTCGATTCATGATTCATGATTCATGATTCAATTCATGATTCATGATTCATGATTCAATTCATGATTCATGATTCATGATTCAATTCATGATTCATGATTCGATTCGTGATTCATGATTCATGATTCGATTCATGATTCATGATTCAATTCATGATTCATGATTCATGATTCAATTCATGATTCATGATTCAATTCATGATTCATAATTCATGATTCATGATTCAATTCATGATTCATGATTCGATTCATGATTCATGATTCATGATTCATGATTCATGATTCATGATTCAATTCATGATTCATGATTCATGATTCAATTCATGATTCATGATTCATGATACAATTCATGATTCATGATTCGATTCATGATTCATGTTTTGATTCATGATTCATGATTCAATTCATGATTTATGATTCATGATTCAATTCATGATTCATGATCCATGATTCAATTCATGATTCATGATTCAATTCATAATTCAATTCATGATTCATGATTCATGATTCATGATTTATGATTCATGATTCATTATTCAATTCATGATTCAAGATTCATGATTCAATTCATAATTCAATTCATGATTCATGATTCATGATTCATGATTCAATTCATGATTCATGATTCATAATTAAAATCATGATTCAATTCATGATTCATGATTCGATTCCTGATTCAAATCATGATTCATGATTGAATTCATGATTCATGATTCATGATTCATGATTCAATTCATGATTCATTTCATGATTCATGATTCAATTTATGATTCATGATTCAACTTATGATTCAATTCATTAATCATGATTCGATTCATAATTCATGATTCATGATTCAATTCATGATTCATTTCATGATTCATGATTCAATTTATGATTCATGATTCAACTCATGATTCAATTCATGATTCATGATTCGTTTCATAATTCATGATTCATGATTCAACTCATGATTCAATTCATGATTCATGATATATGATTCAATTTACGATTCATGATTCAACTCATGATTCAATTCATGATTCATGATTCGATTCATGATTCATGATTCAATTCATGATTCATGATTCATGATTCATGCTTCAATTCATGATTCATGATTCATGATTCAATTCATGATTCATGATTCATGATTCAATTCATGATTCATGATTCGATTCATGATTCATGATTCGATTTATGATTCATGATTCATGATTCATGATTCAATTCATGATTCATGATTCATGATTCAATTCATGATTCATAATTCATGATTCATGATTCAATTCATGATTCATGATTCATGATTCAATTCATGATTCATGATTCATGATTCAATTCATGATTCATAATTCACGATTCATGATTCAATTCATGATTAATGATTCAATTCATGATTCGATTCATGATTCAATTCATGATTCATAATTCACGATTCATGATTCAATTCATGATTAATGATTCAATTCATGATTCGATTCATGATTCAATTCATGATTCATGATTGGATTTATGATTCATGATTCGTGATTCAATTCATGATTCATGACTTATGATTCAATTTATGATTCATGATTCATGATTTATGATTCAATTCATGATTCATGATTCGATTCATGATTCATGATTCAATTCATGATTCATGATTTATGATTCAATTTATGATTCATAATTCATGATTCATGATTCAATTCATGATTCATGATTCGATTCATGATTCATGATTCGATTCATGATTCGATTCATGATTCATGATTCAATTCATGATTCATGATTCAATTCATGATTCATGATTCATGATTCATTATTCGATTCATGATTCATGATTCATGATTCATGACTCATGATTCATGATTCATGATTCAATTCATGATTCATGTTTCGATTCATGATTCTTGATTCATGATTCATGATTCATGATTCATGATTCAATTCATGATTCATTATTCGATTCATGATTCATGATTCATGATTCAATTCATGATTCATGATTCAATTCATGATTCATGTTTCGATTCATGATTCATGATAAATGATTCAATTCATGATTCATGATTCGATTCATGATTCATGATTCAATTCATGATTCATGATTCATGATTCAATTCATGATTCATGATTCATGATTCAATTCATGATTCATGATTCAATTCATGATTCATGATTCATGATTCGATTCATGATTCATGATTCAATTCATGATTCATGATTCATGATTCAATTCATGATTCATGATTCATGATACAATTCATGATTCATGATTCAATTCATGATTCATGATTCATGATTCATGATTCAATTTATGATTCATGATTCAACTCATGATTCAATTCATGATTCATGATTCGATTCATGATTCATGATTCGATTCATGATTCATGATTCATGATTCAATTCATGATTCATGATTCATGATTCATGATTCAATTTATTATTTAATTCATGATTCATGATTCGATTCATGATTCATGATTCAATTCATGATTCAATTCATGATTTATGATTCGATTCATGATTCAATTCATGATTCATGATTCATGATTCGATTCATGATTCATGATTCAATTCATGATTCATAATTCATGATTCATGATTCAATTCATGATTCAATTCATGATTAATGATTCAATTCATGATTCAATTCATGATTCAATTCATGATTCATGATTCGATTCATGATTCAATTCATGATTCATGATTCATGATTCATGATTCGATTCATGATTCATGATTCAATTTATGATTCAATTCATGATTCATGATTCATGATTCGATTCATGGTTCATGATTCAATTCATAATTCATGATTTATGATTCAATTTATGATTCATGATTCATGATTCTTGATTCAATTCATGATTCATGATTCGATTCTTGATTCATGATTCAATTCATGATTCAATTCATGATTCATGATTCAATTCATGATTCATGATTCAATTCATGATTCATGATTCATGATTCATTAGTCGATTCATGATTCATAATTCATGATTTAATTCATGATTCATGATTCTTGATTCATGATTCATGATTCAATTCATGATTCATGATACATTATTCGATTCATGATTCATGATTCATGATTCAATTCATGATTCATGATTCATGATTCAATTCATGATTCATGATTCGATTCGTGATTCATGATTTAATGATTCGATTCATGATTCATGATTCAATTCATGATTCATGATTCATGATTCAATTCATGATTCATGATTCAATTCATGATTCATAATTCATGATTCATGATTCAATTCATGATTCATGATTCGATTCATGATTCATGATTCATGATTCATGATTCGATTCATTAATTCATGATTCATGATTCATGATTCAATTCATGATTCATGATTCATGATTCAATTCATGATTCATGATTCATGATACAATTCATGATTCATGATTCGATTCATGATTCATGATTCGATTCATGATTCTTGTTTTGATTCATGATTCATGATTCAATTCATGATTTATGATTCATGATTCAATTCATGATTCATGATCCATGATTCAATTCATGATTCATGATTCAATTCATAATTCAATTCATGATTCATGATTCATGATTCATGATTTATGATTCATGATTCATTATTCAATTCATGATTCAAGATTCATGATTCAATTCATAATTCAATTCATGATTCATGATTCATGATTCATGATTCAATTCATGATTCATGATTCATAATTAAAATCATGATTCAATTCATGATTCATGATTCAATTCCTGATTCAAATCATGATTCATGATTGAATTCATGATTCATGATTCATGATTCATGATTCAATTCATGATTTATGATTCATGATTCAATTCATGATTCATGATTCAATTCATGATTCATGATTCAATTCATAATTCAATTCATGATTCATGATTCATGATTCATGATTTATGATTCATGATTCATTATTCAATTCATGATTCATGATTCATGATTCAATTCATAATTCAATTCATGATTCATGATTCATGATTCATGATTCAATTCATGATTCATGATTCATAATTAAAATCATGATTCAATTCATGATTCATGATTCGATTCCTGATTCAAATCATAATTCATGATTGAATTCATGATTCATGATTCATGATTCATGATTCAATTCATGATTCATTTCATGATTCATGATTCAATTTATGATTCATGATTCAACTCATGATTCAATTCATGATTCATGATTCGATTCATAATTCATGATTCATGATTCAATTCATGATTCATGATTCATGATTCAATTTATGATTCATGATTCAACTCATGATTCAATTCATGATTCATGATTCGATTCATGATTCATGATTCAATTCATGATTCATGATTCATGATTCATGATTCATGATTCATGATTCATGATTCAATTCATGATTCATGATTCATGATTCAATTCATGATTCATGATTCATGATTCAATTCATGATTCATGATTCAATTCATGATTCATGATTCGATTTATGATTCGTGATTCATGATTCATGATTCAATTCATGATTCATGATTCATGATTCAATTCATGATTCATAATTCATGATTCATGATTTAATTCATGATTCATGATTCATGATTCAATTCATGATTCATGATTCATGATTCAATTCATGATTCATAATTCATGATTCATGATTCAATTCATGATTAGTGATTCAATTCATGATTCGATTCATGATTCAATTCATGATTCATGATTGGATTTATGATTCATGATTCATGATTCAATTCATGATTCAATTCATGATTCATAATTCGATTCATGATTCATGATTCAATTCATGATTCAATTCATGATTCATGATTCATGATTCGATTCATGATTCATGATTCAATTCATGATTCATGATTTATGATTCAATTTATGATTCATGATTCATGATTCATGATTCAATTCATGATTCATGATTCGATTCATGATTCATGATTCAATTCATGATTCGATTTATGATTCATGATTCAATTCATGATTCATGATTCAATTCATGATTCATGATTAATGATACATTATTCAAATCATGATTCATGATTCATGATTCATGATTCATGATTCAATTCATGATTCATGTTTCGATTCATGATTCTTGATTCATGATTCATGATTCATGATTCATGATTCAATTCATGATTCATTATTCGATTCATGATTCATGATTCAATTCATGATTCATGATTCAACTCATGATTCATGTTTCGATTCATGATTCATGATTCATGATTCAATTCATGATTCATGATTCGATTCATGATTCATGATTCAATTCATGATTCATGATTCATGATTCAATTCATGATTCATGATTCAATTCATGATTCATGATTCAATTCATGATTCATGATGCATGATTCGATTCATGATTCATGATTCATGATTCAATTCATGATTCCTGATTCAATTCATGATTCGATTCATGATTCATGATTCAATTTATTATTTAATTCATGATTCATGATTCGATTCATGATTCATGATTCAATTCATTATTCAATTCATGATTTATGATTCGATTCATGATTCAATTCATGATTCATGATTCATGATTCGATTCATGATTCATGATTCTATTCATGATTCAATTCATGATTCATGATTCATGATTCGATTCATGATTCATGATTCAATTCATGATTCATGATTTATGATTCAATTTATGATTCACGATTCATGATTCTTGATTCAATTCATGATTCATGATTCGATTCTTGATTCATGATTCAATTCATGATTCAATTCATGATTCATGATTCAATTTATGATTCATGATTCATGATTCAATTCATGATTCATGATTCGATTCATGATTCATGATTCAATTCATGATTCATGATTCATGATTCAATTCATGATTCATGATTAAATTCATGATTCATGATTCATGATTCGATTCATGATTCATGATTCAATTCATGATTCATGATTCAATTCATGATTCATGATTCAATTCATGATTCATGATTCATGATTCAATTCATGATTCATGATTCATGATTCAATTCATGATTCATGATTCATGATTCAATTCATGATTCATGATTCATGATTCAATTCATGATTCATGATTCAATTCATGATTCATGATTCATGATTCAATTCATGATTCATGATTCATGATTCAATTCATGATTCATGATTCATGATTCAATTCATGATTCATGATTCGATTCATGATTCATGATTCGATTCATGATTCATGATTCATGATTCATGATTCAATTCATGATTCATGATTCATGATTCAATTCATGATTCATGATTCATGATACAATTCATGATTCATGATTCAATTCATGATTCATGATTCATGATTCATGATTCAATTTATGATTCATGATTCGATTCATGATTCGATTCATGATTCATGATTCAATTCATGATTCATGATTCATGATTCATGATTCATGATTTAATTCATTATTCATGACTCATGATTCATTTCATGATTCATAATTCAATTCATGATTCGATTCCTGATTCAATTCATCATACATGATTCAAATAATGTTTCAATTCATGATTCATGATTCGATTCATGATTCATGATTCAATTCATGATTCATGATTCATGATTTGATTCATGATTCATGATTCATGATTCAATTCATTAATTCATGATTCATGATTCAATTCATGATTCATGATTCATGATTCAATTCATGATTCATGATTCAATTCATGATTCAAGATTCATGATTCGATTCATGATTCATGATTCATGATTCAATTCATTAATTCATGATTCAAGATTCAATTCATGATTCATGATTCATGATTCGATTCATGATTCATGATTCATGATTCATGATTCAATTCATGATTCATGTTTCGATTCATGATTCTTGATTCATGATTCATGATTCGATTCATGATTCATGATTCAATTCATGATTCATGAGTCATGATTCATGATTCGATTCATGATTCATGATTCATGATTCATGATTCAATTCATGATTCATGATTTATGATTCAATTCATGATTCATGATTCGATTCATGATTCATAATTCATGATTCATGATTCAATTCATGATTCATGATTCATGATTCAATTCATGATTCATGATTCATGATACAATTCATGATTCATGATTCAATTCATGATTCATGATTCATGATTCATGATTCAATTTATGATTCATGATTCAACTCATGATTCAATTCATGATTCGATTCATGATTCATGATTCGATTCATGATTCATGATTCATGATTCAATTCATGATTCATGATTAATGATTCATGATTCAATTCATGATTCATGATTCATGATTCATGATTCATGATTTAATTCATTATTCATGACTCATGATTCATTTCATGATTCATAATTCAATTCATGATTCGATTCCTGATTCAATTCATGATACATGATTCAATTAATGTTTCAATTCATGATTCATGATTCGATTCATGATTCATGATTCAATTCATGATTCATGATTCATGATTCGATTAATGATTATTGATTCATGATTCAATTAATTAATTCATGATTCATGATTCAATTCATGATTCATGATTCATGATTCAATTCATGATTCATGATTCGATTCATGATTCATGATTCAATTCATGATTCATGATTCATGATTCGATTCATGATTCATGAGTCATGATTCAATTCATTAATTCATGATTCATGATTCATGATTCATGATTCGATTCATGATTTATGATTCATGATTCAATTCATTAATTCATGATTCATGATTCAATTCATGATTCATGATTCATGATTCATAATTTGATTCATGATTCATGATTCAATTCATGATTCATGATTCATGATTCATGATTCATGAATCTTGATTCATGATTCATGATTCGATTCATGATTCATGATTCAATTCATGATTCATGATTCATGATTCATGTTTCGATTCATGAATCTTGATTCAGGATTCATGATTCAATTCATGATTCAATTCATGATTCATGATTCAATTCATGATTTATGATTCATGATTCATGATTCGATTCATGATTCATGATTCAATTCATGATTCATGATTCATGATTCAATTCATGATTCATGATTCATGATTCAATTCATGATTCATGATTCGATTCATGATTCATGATTCATGATTTGATTCATGATTCATGATTCATGATTCGATTCATGATTCATGATTCATGATTCATGATTCAATTCATGATTCATGATTCAATTCATGATTCCTGATTCAATTCATGATTCGATTCATGATTCATGATTCAATTTATTATTTAATTCATGATTCATGATTCGATTCATGATTCATGATTCAATTCATTATTCAATTCATGATTTATGATTCGATTCATGATTCAATTCATGATTCATGATTCATGATTCGATTCATGATTCATGATTCTATTCATGATTCATAATTCATGATTCAATTCATGATTAATGATTCAATTCATGATTCAATTCATGATTCAATTCATGATTCATGATTCGATTCATGATTCATGATTCAATTCATGATTCAATTCATGATTCATGATTCATGATTCGATTCATGATTCATGATTTAATTCATGATTCATGATTTATGATTCAATTTATGATTCATGATTCATGATTCATGATTCAATTCATGATTCATGATTCGATTCTTGATTCATGATTCAATTCATGATTCAATTCATGATTCATGATTTAATTCATGATTCATGATTCAATTCATGATTCATGATTCATGATTCATTATTCGATTCATGATTCATGATTCATGATTCAATTCATGATTCATGATTCATGATTCAATTCATGATTCATGTTTCGATTCATGATTCTTGATTCATGATTCATGATTCGATTCATGATTCATGATTCATGATTCATGATTCAATTCATGATTCATGATTCATGATTCAATTCATGATTCATGATTCAATTCATGATTCATGATTCGATTCATGATTCATGATTCATGATTCGATTCATGATTCATGATTCATGATTCAATTCATGATTCATGATTCATGATTCAATTCATGATTCATGATTCGATTCATGATTCATGATTCATGATTTGATTCATGATTCATGATTCATGATTCAATTCATGATTCATGATTCATGATTCAATTCATGATTCATGATTCATGATTCAATTCATGATTCATGATTCAATTCATGATTCATGATTCATGATTCAATTCATGATTCATGATTCATGATTCAATTCATGATTCATGATTCATGATTCAATTCATGATTCATGATTCGATTCATGATTCATGATTCGATTCATGATTCATGATTCATGATTCATGATTCAATTCATGATTCATGATTAATGATTCATGATTCAATTCATGATTCATGATTCATGATTCATGATTCATGATTTAATTCATTATTCATGACTCATGATTCATTTCATGATTCATAATTCAATTCATGATTCGATTCCTGATTCAATTCATGATACATGATTCAATTAATGTTTCAATTCATGATTCATGATTCGATTCATGATTCATGATTCAATTCATGATTCATGATTCATGATTCGATTAATGATTATTGATTCATGATTCAATTAATTAATTCATGATTCATGATTCAATTCATGATTCATGATTCATGATTCAATTCATGATTCATGATTCGATTCATGATTCATGATTCAATTCATGATTCATGATTCATGATTCGATTCATGATTCATGATTCATGATTCAATTCATTAATTCATGATTCATGATTCATGATTCATGATTCGATTCATGATTTATGATTCATGATTCAATTCATTAATTCATGATTCATGATTCAATTCATGATTCATGATTCATGATTCATGATTTGATTCATGATTCATGATTCAATTCATGATTCATGATTCATGATTCATGTTTCGATTCATGAATCTTGATTCATGATTCATGATTCGATTCATGATTCATGATTCAATTCATGATTCATGATTCATGATTCATGTTTCGATTCATGAATCTTGATTCAGGATTCATGATTCAATTCATGATTCAATTCATGATTCATGATTCAATTCATGATTTATGATTCATGATTCATGATTCGATTCATGATTCATGATTCAATTCATGATTCATGATTCATGATTCAATTCATGATTCATGATTCATGATTCAATTCATGATTCATGATTCGATTCATGATTCATGATTCATGATTTGATTCATGATTCATGATTCATGATTCGATTCATGATTCATGATTCATGATTCATGATTCAATTCATGATTCATGATTCAATTCATGATTCCTGATTCAATTCATGATTCGATTCATGATTCATGATTCAATTTATTATTTAATTCATGATTCATGATTCGATTCATGATTCATGATTCAATTCATTATTCAATTCATGATTTATGATTCGATTCATGATTCAATTCATGATTCATGATTCATGATTCGATTCATGATTCATGATTCTATTCATGATTCATAATTCATGATTCAATTCATGATTAATGATTCAATTCATGATTCAATTCATGATTCAATTCATGATTCATGATTCGATTCATGATTCATGATTCAATTCATGATTCAATTCATGATTCATGATTCATGATTCGATTCATGATTCATGATTTAATTCATGATTCATGATTTATGATTCAATTTATGATTCATGATTCATGATTCATGATTCAATTCATGATTCATGATTCGATTCTTGATTCATGATTCAATTCATGATTCAATTCATGATTCATGATTTAATTCATGATTCATGATTCAATTCATGATTCATGATTCATGATTCATTATTCGATTCATGATTCATGATTCATGATTCAATTCATGATTCATGATTCATGATTCAATTCATGATTCATGTTTCGATTCATGATTCTTGATTCATGATTCATGATTCGATTCATGATTCATGATTCATGATTCATGATTCAATTCATGATTCATGATTCATGATTCAATTCATGATTCATGATTCAATTCATGATTCATGATTCGATTCATGATTCATGATTCATGATTCGATTCATGATTCATGATTCATGATTCAATTCATGATTCATGATTCATGATTCAATTCATGATTCATGATTCGATTCATGATTCATGATTCATGATTTGATTCATGATTCATGATTCATGATTCAATTCATGATTCATGATTCATGATTCAATTCATGATTCATGATTCATGATTCAATTCATGATTCATGATTCAATTCATGATTCATGATTCATGATTCAATTCATGATTCATGATTCATGATTCAATTCATGATTCATGATTCATGATTCAATTCATGATTCATGATTCGATTCATGATTCATGATTCGATTCATGATTCATGATTCATGATTCATGATTCAATTCATGATTCATGATTCATGATTCAATTCATGATTCATGATTCATGATACAATTCATGATTCATGATTCAATTCATGATTCATGATTCATGATTCATGATTCAATTTATGATTCATGATTCGATTCATGATTCGATTCATGATTCATGATTCAATTCATGATTCATGATTCATGATTCATGATTCATGATTTAATTCATTATTCATGACTCATGATTCATTTCATGATTCATAATTCAATTCATGATTCGATTCCTGATTCAATTCATCATACATGATTCAAATAATGTTTCAATTCATGATTCATGATTCGATTCATGATTCATGATTCAATTCATGATTCATGATTCATGATTTGATTCATGATTCATGATTCATGATTCAATTCATTAATTCATGATTCATGATTCAATTCATGATTCATGATTCATGATTCAATTCATGATTCATGATTCAATTCATGATTCATGATTCATGATTCGATTCATGATTCATGATTCATGATTCAATTCATTAATTCATGATTCAAGATTCAATTCATGATTCATGATTCATGATTCGATTCATGATTCATGATTCATGATTCATGATTCAATTCATGATTCATGTTTCGATTCATGATTCTTGATTCATGATTCATGATTCGATTCATGATTCATGATTCAATTCATGATTCATGAGTCATGATTCATGATTCGATTCATGATTCATGATTCATGATTCATGATTCAATTCATGATTCATGATTTATGATTCAATTCATGATTCATGATTCGATTCATGATTCATAATTCATGATTCATGATTCAATTCATGATTCATGATTCATGATTCAATTCATGATTCATGATTCATGATACAATTCATGATTCATGATTCAATTCATGATTCATGATTCATGATTCATGATTCAATTTATGATTCATGATTCAACTCATGATTCAATTCATGATTCATGATTCTATTCATGATTCATGATTCGATTCATGATTCATGATTCATGATTCAATTCATGATTCATGATTAATGATTCATGATTCAATTCATGATTCATGATTCATGATTCATGATTCATGATTTAATTCATTATTCATGACTCATGATTCATTTCATGATTCATAATTCAATTCATGATTCGATTCCTGATTCAATTCATGATACATGATTCAATTAATGTTTCAATTCATGATTCATGATTCGATTCATGATTCATGATTCAATTCATGATTCATGATTCATGATTCGATTAATGATTATTGATTCATGATTCAATTAATTAATTCATGATTCATGATTCAATTCATGATTCATGATTCATGATTCAATTCATGATTCATGATTCGATTCATGATTCATGATTCAATTCATGATTCATGATTCATGATTCGATTCATGATTCATGATTCATGATTCAATTCATTAATTCATGATTCATGATTCATGATTCATGATTCGATTCATGATTTATGATTCATGATTCAATTCATTAATTCATGATTCATGATTCAATTCATGATTCATGATTCATGATTCATGATTTGATTCATGATTCATGATTCAATTCATGATTCATGATTCATGATTCATGTTTCGATTCATGAATCTTGATTCATGATTCATGATTCGATTCATGATTCATGATTCAATTCATGATTCATGATTCATGATTCATGTTTCGATTCATGAATCTTGATTCAGGATTCATGATTCAATTCATGATTCAATTCATGATTCATGATTCAATTCATGATTTATGATTCATGATTCATGATTCGATTCATGATTCATGATTCAATTCATGATTCATGATTCATGATTCAATTCATGATTCATGATTCATGATTCAATTCATGATTCATGATTCGATTCATGATTCATGATTCATGATTTGATTCATGATTCATGATTCATGATTCGATTCATGATTCATGATTCATGATTCATGATTCAATTCATGATTCATGATTCAATTCATGATTCCTGATTCAATTCATGATTCGATTCATGATTCATGATTCAATTTATTATTTAATTCATGATTCATGATTCGATTCATGATTCATGATTCAATTCATTATTCAATTCATGATTTATGATTCGATTCATGATTCAATTCATGATTCATGATTCATGATTCGATTCATGATTCATGATTCTATTCATGATTCATAATTCATGATTCAATTCATGATTAATGATTCAATTCATGATTCAATTCATGATTCAATTCATGATTCATGATTCGATTCATGATTCATGATTCAATTCATGATTCAATTCATGATTCATGATTCATGATTCGATTCATGATTCATGATTTAATTCATGATTCATGATTTATGATTCAATTTATGATTCATGATTCATGATTCATGATTCAATTCATGATTCATGATTCGATTCTTGATTCATGATTCAATTCATGATTCAATTCATGATTCATGATTTAATTCATGATTCATGATTCAATTCATGATTCATGATTCATGATTCATTATTCGATTCATGATTCATGATTCATGATTCAATTCATGATTCATGATTCATGATTCAATTCATGATTCATGTTTCGATTCATGATTCTTGATTCATGATTCATGATTCGAATCATGATTCATGATTCATGATTCATGATTCAATTCATGATTCATGATTCATGATTCAATTCATGATTCATGATTCAATTCATGATTCATGATTCGATTCATGATTCATGATTCATGATTCGATTCATGATTCATGATTCATGATTCAATTCATGATTCATGATTCATGATTCAATTCATGATTCATGATTCGATTCATGATTCATGGTTCATGATTTGATTCATGATTCATGATTCATGATTCGATTCATGATTCATGATTCATGATTCGATTCATGATTCATGATTCATGATTCATTATTCGATTCATGATTCATGATTCATGATTCAATTCATGATTCCTTATTCAATTCATGATTCGATTCATGATTCATGATTCAATTTATTATTTAATTCATGATTCATGATTCGATTCATGATTCATGATTCAATTCATTATTCAATTCATGATTTATGATTTGATTCATGATTCAATTCATGATTCATGATTCGATTCATGATTCATGATTCTATTCATGATTCATAATTCATGATTCATGATTCAATTCATGATTCAATTCATGATTAAAGATTCAATTCATGATTCAATTCATGATTCAATTCATGATTCATGATTCATGATTCGATTCATGATTCATGATTCAATTCATGATTCATGATTTATGATTCAATTTATGATTCATGATTCATGATTCTTGATTCAAATTATGATTCATGATTCATGATTCAATTCATGATTCAATTCATGATTAAAGATTCAATTCATGATTCAATTAATGATTCAATTCATGATTCATGATTCAATTCATGATTCAATTCATGATTCATGATTCAATTCATGATTCATGATTCAATTCATGATTCATGATTCATGATTCATTATTCGATTCATGATTCATGATTCATGATTCAATTCATGATTCATGATTCAATTCATGATTCATGTTTCGATTCATGATTCTTGATTCATGATTCATGATTCAATTCATGATTCATGATTCATGATTCATTTCATGAATCATGATTCATGATTCATGATTTATGATTCGATTCATGATTCATGATTCAATTTATGATTCATGATTCAACTCATGATTCAATTCATGATTCATGATTCGATTCATGATTCATGATTCAATTCATGATTCATGATTCATGATTCATGATTCGATTCATGATTCATGATTCATGAATTAATTAATGATTCATGATTCATGATTCAATTCATGATTCATGATTCATGATTCAATTCATGATTCGTGATTCGATTCATGATTCATGATTCATGATTTGATTCATGATTCATGATTCATGATTCAATTCATGATTCATGATTCATGATTCATGATTCATGATTCAATTCATGATTCATGATTCATGATTCAATTCATGATTCATGATTCGATTCATGATTCATGATTCATGATTTGATTCATGATTCATGATTCATTATTCGATTCATGATTAATAATTCATGATTCATGATTCAATTCATGATTCATGATTCAATACATGATTCCTGATTCAATTCATGATTCGATTCATGATTCATGATTCAATTTATTATTTAATTCATGATTCATGATTCGATTCATGATTCATGATTCGATTCATGATTCATGATTCATGATTCGATTCATGATTCATGATTCAATTCATTAATTCATGATTCATGATTCAATTCATGATTCATGATTTATGATTCGATTCATGATTCATGATTCATGATTCAATTCATTAATTCATAATTCATGATTCAATTCATGATTCATGATTCATGATTCGATTCATGATTCATGATTCAATTCATGATTCATGATTCATGATTCATGTTTCGATTCATGAATCTTGATTCATGATTCATGATTCAATTCATGATTCATGAATCATGATTCATGTTTCGATTCATGAATCTTGATTCATGATTCATGATTCAATTCATGATTCATGATTCAATTCATGATTTATGATTCATGATTCATGATTCGATTCATGATTCATGATTCATGATTCATGATTCAATTCATGATTCATGATTCATGATTCAATTCATGATTCATGATTCATGATTCAATTCTTGATTCATGATTCGATTCTTGATTCATGATTCATGATTTGATTCATGATTCATGATTCATGATTCAATTCATGATTCATGATTCATGATTCATGATTCAATTCATGATTCATGATTTGATTCATGATTCATGATTCATGATTCGATTCATGATTCATGATTCATGATTCATGATTCAATTCATGATTCATGATTCAATTCATGATTCCTGATTCAATTCATAATTCAATTCATGATTCATGATTCAATTTAATATTTAATTCATGATTCATGATTCGATTCATGATTCATGATTCAATTCATTATTCAATTCATGATTTATGATTCGATTCATGATTCAATTCATGATTCATGATTCATGATTCGATTCATGATTCATGATTCTATTCATGATTCATAATTCATGATTCAATTCATGATTAATGATTCAATTCATGATTCAATTCATGATTCAATTCATGATTCAATTCATGATTCAATTCATGATTCATGATTCGATTCATGATTCATGATTCAATTCATGATTCAATTCATGATTCATGATTTAATTCATGATTCATGATTTATGATTCAATTTATGATTCATGATTCATGATTCATGATTCAATTTATGATTCATGATTCGATTCTTGATTCATGATTCAATTCATGATTCATGATTTAATTCATGATTCATGATTTATGATTCAATTTATGATTCATGATTCATGATTCATGATTCATTATTCGATTCATGATTCATGATTCATGATTCAATTCATGATTCATGATTTAATTCATGATTCATGTTTCGATTCATGATTCTTGATTCATGATTCATGATTCGATTCATGATTCATGATTCAATTCATGATTCATGATTCATGATTCATGATTCGATTCATGATTCATGAATTATGATTCATGATTCAATTCATGATTCATGATTCATGATTCAATTCATGATTCATGATTCATGATTCATTATTCGATTCATGATTCATGATTCATGATTCAATTCATGATTCATGATTCAATTCATGATTCATGATTCATGATTCAATTCATGATTCATGATTCAATTCATGATTCATGATTCATGATTCAATTCATGATTCATGATTCGATTCATGATTCATGATTCATGATTCGATTCATGATTCATGATTCATGATTCAATTCATGATTCATGATTCATGATTCAATTCATGATTCATGATTCGATTCATGATTCATGATTCATGATTTGATTCATGATTCATGATTCATGATTCGATTCATGATTCATGATTCATGATTCGATTCATGATTCATGATTCATGATTCATTATTCGATTCATGATTCATGATTCATGATTCAATTCATGATTCCTTATTCAATTCATGATTCGATTCATGATTCATGATTCAATTTATTATTTAATTCATGATTCATGATTCGATTCATGATTCATGATTCAATTCATTATTCAATTCATGATTTATGATTTGATTCATGATTCAATTCATGATTCATGATTCGATTCATGATTCATGATTCTATTCATGATTCATAATTCATGATTCATGATTCAATTCATGATTCAATTCATGATTAAAGATTTAATTCATGATTCAATTCATGATTCAATTCATGATTCATGATTCATGATTCGATTCATGATTCATGATTCAATTCATGATTCATGATTTATGATTCAATTTATGATTCATGATTCATGATTCTTGATTCAATTCATGATTCATGATTCATGATTCAATTCATGATTCAATTCATGATTAAAGATTCAATTCATGATTCAATTCATGATTCAATTCATGATTCATGATTCAATTCATGATTCAATTCATGATTCATGATTCAATTCATGATTCATGATTCAATTCATGATTCATGATTCATGATTCATTATTCGATTCATGATTCATGATTCATGATTCAATTCATGATTCATGATTCAATTCATGATTCATGTTTCGATTCATGATTCTTGATTCATGATTCATGATTCAATTCATGATTCATGATTCATGATTCATTTCATGAATCATGATTCATGATTCATGATTTATGATTCGATTCATGATTCATGATTCAATTTATGATTCATGATTCAACTCATGATTCAATTCATGATTCATGATTCGATTCATGATTCATCATTCAATTCATGATTCATGATTCATGATTCGATTCATGATTCATGATTCATGATTCAATTAATGATTCATGATTCATGATTCAATTCATGATTCATGATTCATGATTCAATTCATGATTCGTGATTCGATTCATGATTCATGATTCATGATTTGATTCATGATTCATGATTCATGATTCAATTCATGATTCATGATTCATGATTCATGATTCAATTCATGATTAATGATTCATGATTCAATTCATGATTCATTATTCGATTCATGATTCATGATTCATGATTTGATTCATGATTCATGATTCATTATTCGATTCATGATTAATAATTCATGATTCATGATTCAATTCATGATTCATGATTCAATACATGATTCCTGATTCAATTCATGATTCGATTCATGATTCATGATTCAATTTATTATTTAATTCATGATTCATGATTCGATTCATGATTCATGATTCAATTCATGATTCATGATTCATGATTCGATTCATGATTCATGATTCAATTCATTAATTCATGATTCATGATTCAATTCATGATTCATGATTCATGATTCGATTCATGATTCATGATTCAATTCATTAATTCATAATTCATGATTCAATTCATGATTCATGATTCATGATTCGATTCATGATTCATGATTCAATTCATGATTCATGATTCATGATTCATGTTTCGATTCATGAATCTTGATTCATGATTCATGATTCAATTCATGATTCATGAATCATGATTCATGTTTCGATTCATGAATCTTGATTCATGATTCATGATTCAATTCATGATTCATGATTCAATTCATGATTCATGATTCAATTCATGATTTATGATTCATGATTCATGATTCGATTCATGATTCATGATTCATGATTCATGATTCAATTCATGATTCATGATTCATGATTCAATTCATGATTCATGATTCATGATTCAATTCTTGATTCATGATTCGATTCATGATTCATGATTCATGATTTGATTCATGATTCATGATTCATGATTCGATTCATGATTCATGATTCCTGATTCATGATTCAATTCATGATTCATGATTTGATTCATGATTCATGATTCATGATTCGATTCATGATTCATGATTCATGATTCATGATTCAATTCATGATTCATGATTCAATTCTTGACTCCTGATTCAATTCATGATTCAATTCATGATTCATGATTCAATTTAATATTTAATTCATGATTCATGATTCGATTCATGATTCATAATTCAATTCATTATTCAATTTATGATTTATGATTCGATTCATGATTCAATTCATGATTCATGATTCATGATTCGATTCATGATTCATGATTCTATTCATGATTCATAATTCATGATTCAATTCATGATTAATGATTCAATTCATGATTCAATTCATGATTCAATTCATGATTCATGATTCGATTCATGATTCATGATTCAATTCATGATTCAATTCATGATTCATGATTCGATTCATGATTCATGATTTAATTCATGATTCATGATTTATGATTCAATTTATGATTCATGATTCATGATTCATAATTCAATTCATGATTCATGATTCGATTCTTGATTCATGATTCAATTCATGATTCATGATTTAATTCATGATTCATGATTTATGATTCAATTTATGATTCATGATTCATGATTCATGATTCATTATTCGATTCATGATTCATGATTCATGATTCATGATTCAATTCATGATTCATGATTCAATTCATGATTCATGTTTCGATTCATGATTCTTGATTCATGATTCATGATTCGATTCATGATTCATGATTCGATTCATGATTCATGAATTATGATTCATGATTCAATTCATGATTCATGATTCATGATTCAATTCATGATTCATGATTCATGATTCATTATTCGATTCATGATTCATGATTCATGATTCAATTCATGATTCATGATTCAATTCATGATTCATGTTTCGATTCATGATTCTTGATTCAGGATTCATGATTCAATTCATGATTCATGATTCATGATTCATTTCATGAATCATGATTCATGATTCATGATTTATGATTCGATTCATGATTCATGATTCAATTTATGATTCATGATTCAACTCATGATTCAATTCATGATTCATGATTCGATTCATGATTCATGATTCAATTCATGATTCATGATTCATGATTCATGATTCGATTCATGATTCATGATTCATGATTCAATTCATGATTCATGATTCAATTCATGATTCATGATTCATGATTCAATTCATGATTCGTGATTCGATTCATGATTCATGATTCATGATTTGATTCATGATTCATGATTCATGATTCAATTCATGATTCATGATTCATGATTCATGATTCAATTCATGATTCATGATTCATGATTCAATTCATGATTCATGATTCGATTCATGATTCATGATTCATGATTTGATTCATGATTCATGATTCATGTTTCGATTCATGATTCATAATTCATGATTCATGATTCAATTCATGATTCATGATTCAATACATGATTCCTGATTCAATTCATGATTCGATTCATGATTCATGATTCAATTTATTATTTAATTCATGATTCATGATTCGATTCATGATTCATGATTCGATTCATGATTCATGATTCAATTCATGATTCATGATTCATGATTCGATTCATGATTAATGATTCTATTCATGATTCATAATTCATGATTCAATTCATGATTAATGATTCAATTCATGATTCAATTCATGATTCAATTCATGATTCATGATTCGATTCATGATTCATGATTCAATTCATGATTCAATTCATGATTCATGATTCATGATTCGATTCATGATTCATGATTTAATTCATGATTCATGATTTATGATTCAATTTATGATTCATGATTCATGATTCATGATTCAATTCATGATTCATGATTCGATTCTTGATTCATGATTCAATTCATGATTCATGATTTAATTCATGATTCATGATTCATTATTCGATTCATGATTCATGATTCAATTCATGATTCATGATTCAATTCATGATTCATGTTTCGATTCATGATTCTTGATTCATGATTCATGATTCGATTCATGATTCATGATTCAATTCATGATTCATGATTCATGATTCATGATTCGATTCATGATTCATGATTCATGATTCATGATTCAATTCATGATTCATGATTCATGATTCAATTCATGATTCATGATTCATGATTCAATTCATGATTCATGATTCGATTCATGATTCATGATACATGATTCGATTCATGATTCATGATTCATGATTCAATTCATGATTCATGATTCATGATTCAATTCATGATTCATGATTCGATTCATGATTCATGATTCATGATTTGATTCATGATTCATGATTCATGATTCGATTCATGATTCATGATTCATGATTCATGATTCATGATTCATTATTCGATTCATGAATTATGATTCATGATTCAATTCATGATTCCTTATTCAATTCATGATTCGATTCATGATTCATGATTCAATTTATTATTTATTTCATGATTCATGATTCGATTCATGATTCATGATTCAATTCATTATTCAATTCATGATTTATGATTCAAATCATGATTCAATTCATGATTCATGATTCGATTCATGATTCATGATTCTATTCATGATTCATAATTCATGATTCATGATTCAATTCATGATTCAATTCATGATTAAAGATTCAATTCATGATTCAATTCATGATTCATGATTCGATTCATGATTCATGATTCATGATTCATGATTCGATTCATGATTCATGATTCATGATTCAATTCATTAATTCATGATTCATGATTCAATTCATGATTCATGATTCATGATTCGATTCATGATTCATGATTCATGATTCAATTCATTAATTCATGATTCATGATTCAATTCATGATTCATGATTCATGATTCGATTCATGATTCATGATTCAATTCATGATTCATGATTCATGATTCATGTTTCGATTCATGAATCTTGATTCATGATTCATGATTCGATTCATGATTCATGATTCAATTCATGATTCATGATTCATGATTCATGTTTCGATTCATGAATCTTGATTCATGATTCATGATTCAATTCATGATTCATGATTCAATTCATGATTCATGATTCAATTCATGATTTATGATTCATGATTCATGATTCGATTCATGATTCATGATTCATGATTCATGATTCAATTCATGATTCATGATTCATGATTCATGATTCAATTCATGATTCATGATTCATGATTCAATTCATGATTCATGATTCGATTCATGATTCATGATTCATGATTTGATTCATGATTCATGATTCATGATTCATGATTCGATTCATGATTCATGATTCATGATTCATGATTCAATTCATGATTCATGATTCAATTCATGATTCCTGATTCAATTCATGATTCGATTCATGATTCATGATTCAATTTATTATTTAATTCATGATTCATGATTCAATTCATGATTCATGATTCATGATTCATTATTCGATTCATGATTCATGATTCATGATTCAATTCATGATTCATGATTCAATTCATGATTCATGATTCAATTCATGATTCATATTTCGATTCATGATTCTTGATTCATGATTCATGATTCAATTCATGATTCATGATTCATGATTCATTTCATGAATCATGATTCATGATTCATGATTTATGATTCGATTCATGATTCATGATTCAATTCATGATTCATGATTCATGATTCAATTCATGATTCATGATTCATGATTCAATTCATGATTCGTGATTCGATTCATGATTCATAATTCATGATTTGATTCATGATTCATGATTCATGATTCAATTCATGATTCATGATTCATGATTCATGATTCAATTCATGATTCATGATTCATGATTCAATTCATGATTCATGATTCGATTCATGATTCATGATTCATGATTTGATTCATGATTCATGATTCATGATTCAATTCATGATTCATGATTCATGATTCAATTCATGATTCATGATTCAATACATGATTCCTGATTCAATTCATGATTCGATTCATGATTCATGATTCAATTTATTATTTAATTCATGATTCATGATTCAATTCATGATTCATGATTCGATTCATGATTCATGATTCATGATTCATGATTCGATTCATGATTCATGATTCATGATTCAATTCATTAATTCATGATTCATGATTCAATTCATGATTCATGATTTATGATTCGATTCATGATTCATGATTCATGATTCAATTCATTAATTCATGATTCATGATTCAATTCATAAATCATGATTCATGATTCGATTCATGATTCATGATTCAATTCATGATTCATGATTCATGATTCATGTTTCGATTCATGAATCTTGATTCATGATTCATGATTCGATTCATGATTCATGATTCAATTCATGATTCATGATACATGATTCATGTTTCGATTCATGAATCTTGATTCATGATTCATGATTCAATTCATGATTCATGATTCAATTCATGATTCATGATTCAATTCATGATTTATGATTCATGATTCATGATTCGATTCATGATTCATGATTCATGATTCATGATTCATGATTCAATTGATGATTCATGATTCATGATTCAATTCATGATTCATGATTCATGATTCAATTCATGATTCATGATTCGATTCATGATTCATGATTCATGATTCAATTCATGATTCCTGATTCAATTCATGATTCGATTCATGATTCATGTTTCAATTTATTATTTAATTCATGATTCATGATTCGATTCATGATTCATGATTCAATTCATTATTCAATTCATGATTTATGATTCGATTCATGATTCAATTCATGATTC
The DNA here is from genome assembly GCA_036250195.1 of Mixophyes australis. Classification (NCBI taxonomy): domain Eukaryota; kingdom Metazoa; phylum Chordata; class Amphibia; order Anura; family Limnodynastidae; genus Mixophyes; species Mixophyes australis. The sequence continues at coordinate 6,547 of JAVHZZ010000178.1, read as the reverse complement.
ATGATTCATGATTCGATTCATGAATCATGATTCTATTCATGATTCATAATTCATGATTCAATTCATGATTAATGATTCAATTCATGATTCAATTCATGATTCAATTCATGATTCATGATTCGATTCATGATTCATGATTCAATTCATGATTCAATTCATGATTCATGATTCATGATTCGATTCATGATTCATGATTTAATTCATGATTCATGATTTATGATTCAATTTATGATTCATGATTCATGATTCATGATTCAATTCATGATTCATGATTCGATTCTTGATTCATGATTCAATTCATGATTCAATTCATGATTCATGATTTAATTCATGATTCATGATTCATGATTCATTATTCGATTCATGATTTATGATACATGATTCAATTCATGATTCATGATTCATGATTCATGATTCAATTCATGATTCATGTTTCGATTCATGATTCTTGATTCATGATTCATGATTCGATTCATGATTCATGATTCAATTCATGATTCATGATTCATGATTCATGATTCGATTCATGATTCATGATTCAATTCATGATTCAATTCATGATTCATGATTCATGATTCAATTCATGATTCATGATTCATGATTCAATTCATGATTCATGATTCGATTCATGATTCATGATTCATGATTCGATTCATGATTCATGATTCATGATTCGATTCATGATTCATGATTCATGATTCAATTCATGATTCATGATTCGATTCATGATTCATGATTCATGATTTGATTCATGATTCATGATTCATGATTCGATTCATGATTCATAATTCGATTCATGATTCATGATTCATGATTCATTATTCGATTCATGATTCATGATTCATGATTCAATTCATGATTCCTTATTCAATTCATGATTCGATTCATGATTCATGATTCAATTTATTATTTAATTCATGATTCATGATTCAATTCATGATTCAATTCATGATTAAAGATTCAATTCATGATTCAATTCATGATTCAATTCATGATTCATGATTCATGATTCATGATTTGATTCATGATTCATGATTCATGATTCATGATTCGATTCATGATTCATGATTCATGATTCATGATTCAATTCATGATTCATGATTCAATTCATGATTCCTGATTCAATTCATGATTCGATTCATGATTCATGATTCAATTTATTATTTAATTCATGATTCATGATTCAATTCATGATTCATGATTCATGATTCATTATTCGATTCATGATTCATGATTCATGATTCAATTCATGATTCATGATTCATGATTCAATTCATGATTCATGATTCAATTCATGATTCATGATTCAATTCATGATTCATATTTCGATTCATGATTCTTGATTCATGATTCATGATTCAATTCATGATTCATGATTCATGATTCATTTCATGAATCATGATTCATGATTCATGATTTATGATTCGATTCATGATTCATGATTCAATTCATGATTCATGATTCATGATTCATGATTCGATTCATGATTCATGATTCATGATTCAATTCATGATTCATGATTCATGATTCAATTCATGATTCATGATTCATGATTCAATTCATGATTCGTGATTCGATTCATGATTCATGATTCATGATTTGATTCATGATTCATGATTCATGATTCAATTCATGATTCATGATTCATGATTCATGATTCAATTCATGATTCATGATTCATGATTCAATTCATGATTCATGATTCGATTCATGATTCATGATTCATGATTCAATTCATGATTCATGATTCATGATTCAATTCATGATTCATGATTCAATACATGATTCCTGATTCAATTCATGATTCGATTCATGATTCATGATTCAATTTATTATTTAATTCATGATTCATGATTCAATTCATGATTCATGATTCAATTCATGATTCATGATTCGATTCATGATTCATGATTCATGATTAATGATTCGATTCATGATTCATGATTCATGATTCAATTCATTAATTCATGATTCATGATTCAATTCATGATTCATGATTCATGATTCGATTCATGATTCATGATTCATGATTCAATTCATTAATTCATGATTCATGATTCAATTCATAATTCATGATTCATGATTCGATTCATGATTCATGATTCAATTCATGATTCATGATTCATGATTCATGTTTCGATTCATGAATCTTGATTCATGATTCATGATTCGATTCATGATTCATGATTCAATTCATGATTCATGATTCATGATTCATGTTTCGATTCATGAATCTTGATTCATGATTCATGATTCAATTCATGATTCATGATTCAATTCATGATTCATGATTCAATTCATGATTTATGATTCATGATTCATGATTCGATTCATGATTCATGATTCATGATTCATGATTCAATTCATGATTCATGATTCATGATTCAATTCATGATTCATGATTCATGATTCAATTCATGATTCATGATTCGATTCATGATTCATGATTCATGATTTGATTCATGATTCATGATTCATGATTCATGATTCGATTCATGATTCATGATTCATGATTCAATTCATGATTCATGATTCAATTCATGATTCCTGATTCAATTCATGATTCCTGATTCAATTCATGATTCGATTCATGATTCATGATTCAATTTATTATTTAATTCATGATTCATGATTTGATTCATGATTCATGATTCAATTCATTATTCAATTCATGATTTATGATTCGATTCATGATTCAATTCATGATTCATGATTCATGATTCGATTCATGAATCATGATTCTATTCATGATTCATAATTCATGATTCAATTCATGATTAATGATTCAATTCATGATTCAATTCATGATTCAATTCATGATTCATGATTCGATTCATGATTCATGATTCAATTCATGATTCAATTCATGATTCATGATTCATGATTCGATTCATGATTCATGATTTAATTCATGATTCATGATTTATGATTCAATTTATGATTCATGATTCATGATTCATGATTCAATTCATGATTCATGATTCGATTCTTGATTCATGATTCAATTCATGATTCAATTCATGATTCATGATTTAATTCATGATTCATGATTCATGATTCATTATTCGATTCATGATTCATGATACATGATTCAATTCATGATTCATGATTCATGATTCATGATTCGATTCATGATTCATGTTTCGATTCATGATTCTTGATTCATGATTCATGATTCGATTCATGATTCATGATTCAATTCATGATTCATGATTCATGATTCATGATTCGATTCATGATTCATGATTCATGATTCATGATTCAATTCATGATTCATGATTCATGATTCAATTCATGATTCAATTCATGATTCAATTCATGATTCATGATTCGATTCATGATTCATGATTCATGATTCGATTCATGATTCATGATTCATGATTCGATTCATGATTCATGATTCATGATTCATGATTCAATTCATGATTCATGATTCGATTCATGATTCATGATTCATGATTTGATTCATGATTCATGATTCATGATTCGATTCATGATTCATGATTCATGATTCGATTCATGATTCATGATTCATGATTCATTATTCGATTCATGATTCATGATTCAATTCATGATTCCTTATTCAATTCATGATTCGATTCATGATTCATGATTCAATTTATTATTTAATTCATGATTCATGATTCAATTCATGATTCAATTCATGATTAAAGATTCAATTCATGATTCAATTCATGATTCAATTCATGATTCATGATTCGATTCATGATTCAATTCATGATTCATGATTCATGATTCGATTCATGATTCATGATTCAATTCATGATTCATGATTCAATTCATGATTCAATTCATGATTCATGATTCAATTCATGATTCATGATTCAATTCATGATTCATGATTCATTATTCAATTCATGATTCATGATTCATGATTCAATTCATGATTCATGATTCAATTCATGATTCATGTTTCGATTCATGATTCTTGATTCATGATTCATGATTCAATTCATGATTCATGATTCAATTTATGATTCATGATTCAACTCATGATTCAATTCATGATTCAATTCATGATTCATGATTCATGATTCATGATTCGATTCATGATTCATGATTCTTGATTCAATTCATGATTCATGATTCGATTCTTGATTCATGATTCAATTCATGATTCAATTCATGATTCATGATTCAATTCATGATTCATGATTCAATTCATGATTCATGATTCATTATTCAATTCATGATTCATGATTCATGATTCAATTCATGATTCATGATTCAATTCATGATTCATGTTTCGATTCATGATTCTTGATTCATGATTCATGATTCAATTCATGATTCATGATTCAATTTATGATTCATGATTCAACTCATGATTCAATTCATGATTCATGATTCGATTCATGATTCATGATTCAATTCATGATTCATGATTCATGATTCATGATTCGATTCATGATTCATGATTCATGATTCAATTCATGATTCATGATTCATGATTCATGATTCAATTCATGATTCATGATTCATGATTCAATTCATGATTCATGATTCGATTCATGATTCATGATTCATGATTTGATTCATGATTCATGATTCATGATTCGATTCATGATTCATGATTCATGATTCATGATTCAATTCATGATTCATGATTCAATACATGATTCCTGATTCAATTCATGATTCGATTCATGATTCATGATTCAATTTATTATTTAATTCATGATTCATGATTCGATTCATGATTCATGATTCGATTCATGATTCATGATTCAATTCATGATTCATGATTCATGATTCGATTCATGATTCATGATTCATGATTCAATTCATTAATTCATGATTCATGATTCAATTCATGATTCATGATTCGATTCATGATTCATGATTCATGATTCAATTCATTAATTCATGATTCATGATTCAATTCATAATTCATGATTCATGATTCGATTCATGATTCATGATTCAATTCATGATTCATGATTCATGATTCATGTTTCGATTCATGAATCTTGATTCATGATTCATGATTCGATTCATGATTCATGATTCAATTCATGATTCATGATTCATGATTCATGTTTCGATTCATGAATCTTGATTCATGATTCAATTCATGATTCATGATTCAATTCATGATTCATGATTCAATTCATGATTTATGATTCATGATTCATGATTCGATTCATGATTCATGATTCATGATTCATGATTCAATTCATGATTCATAATTCATGATTCAATTCATGATTCATGATTCAATTCATGATTCGTGATTCGATTCATGATTCATGATTCATGATTTGATTCATGATTCATGATTCATGATTCAATTCATGATTCATGATTCATGATTCATGATTCAATTCATGATTCATGATTCATGATTCAATTCATGATTCATGATTCGATTCATGATTCATGATTCATGATTTGATTCATGATTCATGATTCATGATTCGATTCATGATTCATGATTCATGATTCATGATTCAATTCATGATTCATGATTCAATACATGATTCCTGATTCAATTCATGATTCGATTCATGATTCATGATTCAATTTATTATTTAATTCATGATTCATGATTCGATTCATGATTCATGATTCGATTCATGATTCATGATTCAATTCATGATTCATGATTCATGATTCGATTCATGATTCATGATTCATGATTCAATTCATTAATTCATGATTCATGATTCAATTCATGATTCATGATTCATGATTCGATTCATGATTCATGATTCATGATTCAATTCATTAATTCATAATTCATGATTCAATTCATAATTCATGATTCATGATTCGATTCATGATTCATGATGCAATTCATGATTCATGATTCATGATTCATGTTTCGATTCATGAATCTTGATTCATGATTCATGATTCGATTCATGATTCATGATTCAATTCATGATTCATGATTCATGATTCATGTTTCGATTCATGAATCTTGATTCATGATTCATGATTCAATTCATGATTCATGATTCAATTCATGATTCATGATTCAATTCATGATTTATGATTCATGATTCATGATTCGATTCATGATTCATGATTCATGATTCATGATTCAATTCATGATTCATGATTCATGATTCAATTCATGATTCATGATTCATGATTCAATTCATGATTCATGATTCGATTCATGATTCATGATTCATGATTTGATTCATGATTCATGATTCATGATTCGATTCATGATTCATGATTCATGATTCAATTCATGATTCATGATTCAATTCATGATTCCTGATTCAATTCATGATTCGATTCATGATTCATGATTCAATTTATTATTTAATTCATGATTCATGATTCGATTCATGATTCATGATTCAATTCATTATTCAATTCATGATTTATGATTCGATTCATGATTCAATTCATGATTCATGATTCTATTCCTGATTCATAATTCATGATTCAATTCATGATTAATGATTCAATTCATGATTCAATTCATGATTCATGATTCAATTCATGATTCATGATTCAATTCATGATTCAATTCATGATTCATGATTCATGATTCGATTCATGATTCATG